>PVKU01000301.1:156246-561680 GCA_004027475.1 Anoura caudifer
AAAAAAAAAAAAAAAAAAAAAAAAAAAAAAAAAAAAAAAAAAAAAAAAAAAAAAAAAAAAAAAAAAAAAAAAAAAAAAAAAAAAAAAAAAAAAAAAAAAAAAAAAAAAAAAAAAAAAAAAAAAAAAAAAAAAAAAAAAAGGCCCAAATGAAAGAACAGATCAAAGCTCCAGAAAAAATACAACTAAGCAATGAAGAGATGGCCAACCTATCAGATGCACAGTTCAAAACACTGGTAATCAGGATGCTGGCAGAATTCACTGAATTAGGTCACAAATTAGATGAAAAATGAAGGCTATGCTAAGTGAAATAAAGGATAATATACAGGGAACCAATAGTGATAGGATAGTGATCAAATCAACGGTGTGGATGGGAAGGAAGAAAGAAACATCCAATCAGAAAAGAATGAAGAAACAAGAATTAAAAAAATGAGGAGAGGCTTAGGAACCTCCAGGACATCTTTAAACATTCCAACATCCAAATTATAGGGGTACCAGAAGGAGAAAAGGAAGAGCAACAAGTGGAAAAGTTATTTGAAAAAATAATAAAGGAGAACTTTCCCAATCCGGCAAAGGAAATAGACTACCAGGAAGTCCAGGAAGCTCAGAGAGTCTCAAAGAAGTTGGACTCAAGGAGGGACACACCAAGGCACATCATAATTCCATTAGCCAAGATTAAAATGAAGGAGAGAATTCTAGAAGCAGCAAGAGAAAAGGAGACAGTTATCTACAAAGGAGTTCCCATCAGACTGTCAGCGGATTTCTCAAAAGAGACCTTCCAGGCAAGAAGGGGCTGGAAAGAAGTATTCCAAGTCATGAAAGTCAAGGACCTACATCCAAGATTGCTCTATCCAGCAAAGCTGTCATTTAGGATGGAAGGGAAGATAAAGTGCTTCTCAGATAAGTTCATGTTAAAGGAGTTCATCATGACCAAGCCCTTATTCTATGAAATGTTAAAGGGACTTATCTAAGGAAAAGAAGATAAAAAATAGGACATTTAAAAGATAGCAAACTCACAGATATTAACAACCACACCTAAAACAAAAGCAAACTAAGCAAACAAGTAGAACAGGAGCAGAAACACGGAAATGGAGATCACATGGAGGGTTATCAACAGGGGAGGGAGTGTGTGTGGGAGAGAGGGGAAAAAGGTGCAGAGAATAAGTAGCATAGACTGTGGGTAGAAAATAGACAGGGGGAGGGCAAGAATAGTGTGGGAAATGTAGAAGCCAAAGAACTTATATTTATGACCCATGGACATGAACTAAAGGTGGGGAATGTGAGTGGGAGGGAGTGTGCAGGGTGGAGGGGAGTGAAGGGGGAAATGGGACAACTGTAATAGCATAATCAATAAAATATATTTTAAAACATAAATAAAAAGTAAAAAAATATTTTATTAGAGCAAAATTGGAAGTTTAAGTCAAATCAAATAGCCAGAAAACCCATTACCGTCTGAGAAGCCATTTGGTATGTGTTTCTCATCATGCAGTAATGTTACAAACTGTTTGGATTTGGGGGGGGAAACATGCAGTTCACTTAAGTTCATCACTCCTTCTGTCAGGAAGGACTAAAATATGAACCATTCGGAGAGGAAGAGAACCTGGCTGATGATATTTTTAATTTCTCATCAAGGGGCATGCTTGTTGGTTTCCGGACTCATGGAAACACTCACTCACTTAGAGAACTGAGGTGGTACTTAAGTAGGCGCTGCCTCTAAACCCTCAAAACAGCCTTAGAGATCTCAGTCTACTCTATCATTTTAGAGCTGACAAAGTGGATCCCCCAGAGAGGGGAAATAACTTGCTAAAAATACATTAGCACAAGAGAAAATCTCATAAAACACTTGGAGAGATGTTTGACTCTTTTGGTAACTAAGGAAATGAAAAACAGAATAATTTTGTGACACCACTTCACATCTATCAAGCCACCCAAAATTAAATATTTTAAGTATAATTTAATTTTATCTCAATGATGATCAGGCAAAGAAGGAGACAAATGCTTTAAATTAGTACAACTATTTTCAAAGGGGATCTGCTAATTTAAACCACAAGTTAGAAAACGGTCCTACCCTATGAGCCAGTAGTCTATTTCCTGAATTCATAAACTAAGGATTTATATATTTTAAAAAAGAATATTATTTGTTCAAATATTTTTAAAATTCTGTTATTCAGAAATTGAAACTGCTAAATTCATGGAGCCTGAGCTCTTTCAAAAACAGATGAGCAGTTTGAATCCTATATAAAAAATGATTTCCCAAGGTTCTGAGCCAGGGTTATAATCTATTCCTGTCCATTAATCTTTCTGTTATGCTCTGAAGCATTTCAGTGAAAAGCTGAAAACAACTGAGACCTCTTCAAATCAAGGAGCTAGTCTAGCATCCTTATTAAGAATCTGGCTTTCTGGGCTTGAATCACAACTCTGCCACTTACTACCTGAGTGGTTTAGGGCAGATACTTAATCTCTTCGTGTTCCATTTGAAAAAAATCAGTGCAATAATAGAACCTCTTATATATTTCAGCCACTGCTGCCACACTAGGTTTATGTGGGCTTTGATCCACTTAATGATTTTGTGTGGGCAAACTACAGAGTATCTAGCCTCAAGCCCTTAAGCCTACCTCTTGTCACCTACTTTGAGACTTCCCTGCTGATGCTGTGGTGTGGCGTGTGGCAAACCAGAAATAAGTGTGTGTGTGTGTCGGGGGATAATAAGTCGGGGGATGTGGTAGGGTGGAGAAAAAGTCTCATGGGTTGCATGAAAACTGGTGGATAAACAATTTCTCCTTCCTTCCCTGTATGACTGTCTGAGATGCAGATTATGCAGCTCTTTGCAGACGGTCTCTCTGGAGGATGGTTTTGTGAGAAGGAGCAATCCATCTGCATGGAGGCAACCGGCTGGATGGCACTCCCTCAATCACCTCTTCCCCTTCCAAGCCCCATTTCACTTTCCGCTGGCCCCTGCTTTGTTGGACTTGCCCCTAGGATAAAGCAGTGTGTGGAAGCTTTGGCTTCAGGCTCTGCTTTCTTTTGAAGGCAGACTAAAACAGATGGTACCCACCTCGGAGGATGGTAGTGAAGAAAACAGTAAATGAGTAAAAATAGGTAAAGTGCCTGGAAGAGTGCGTGGCATGCAGTGATTACTATGTAAGTGTGAACTGTTCTTATTGTACTGTATCACTGTGTAGTTCTGTCAGATGGTAAACATTTAGACTGTGCTGTTACACGGGACAACGCTAAGCAAAGAGCCAGAACACCAGGAAGCAAGCATCACATGGATTACAACTCCATAAAAATTATGTGTACACACTGGTGATAGAAGGGAAGACACAGAGTTGGAAATTGTGACTCTGGGGGAGAGGTGCTGTGTTTATGTTTCCCCAGAGGTTTTATTATCCAAAGTGGTGTTTAAATAAACAGAAAGAGCGTGGTCTCTGGGAGACTGTACACACCCCTGCTCGGAAACATAATCCAGTGCTATGACCCCTCATACCTGGAAAGTCCTTCCATGCAAGACTTTTTTTATGGTGCAGTTTTGAGACAATTTCCTTTCACTTATTATTTATGAAGATTGGAAATTGTGGGGCAGCAGCTTTGATGAAAGAAGTCATTCTACCTGCAAACTGGAGGTCTCTGCTTCTACCTTCCATGGGGCTGAGATGGCAAGCTCCCAGCGCACGCAGGGCCTGACCTCCTCAGCATTGGGTTCTCAGCACATTACCAGTTTAGGGAGAAACGGAAGGGGATTTCCCTCTCCCTTCAGCACCCTTGGTCTCTAAGTGAGGAAGAAGTGACAAGCAAACTTTGAGGATTGAAGCCCACCCCCCCACCCCACATGACTGATTTGCGATTGTATGCACATTGGTCCTGTGTAGAGAATGGTTTAATGTGGGCAGGGAACTTTTTTTTGGTGGGAATGGGGGTTGGGGAGATTCATTTTACTTCCTATCCCCATTTGTTTGGGAGCACAGCTTTGTCTTTGGTCACATGACCCATCTAAGTTTAAACTCTCTAACAGCTTCCCACAGAGCCAAACCCAACTTCCTGTCCTGGTGGCAAAGCCCCTCTTCCTTCTCCCTCTGCCTACGTCTCAAACCTTGTCTTATACCTCCTCTCTCCCTGGCTCGCGCCTCTATAGCAACAGCAGGCATTTTTTGTTTGCTTTTCAAAGACGCCAAACTTGTTTTCATCTAAGCCTCTTCAGACTAACAGCCCAGAATGTTCTTTTCTTCAGTGTTCACCCATCTGCTTTCTTATTGCCCTTCAGATCTCAGTGTAAGTCCCTCCTCATCAGAGAATCCTTCCTTGGCCATGCAATCTAAGATATCTGACTCATTCTTCCCATTTTACCCAGCTTTGGTTCTCTGGAGAATAACCACTTGGTTTTGTTCTTAAGTTTAGGTTTTACTTGTTTGTCATAAGCTTCACAGACAGGAGAACCTTTTGTATTCTCTTCTTCTGTTCTTCTTCAGAACCTGTAACGGTGCCCAACACAGAGATGCACGAAATAAATATGCTGCGTGCATATATGGACATGTGGTGTGCTCGCAGGGCCCTCCCCGGTGGTCCAGGCGAAGGGAAAGCTAAAGTTGATAAATGAGACTTCATCAAAATTAAAACTTAGGCTTTATAAAAGACATTATTACCATAATGACTGACAAGCTAATGACTGGATAAATATATTTGTGAATCATATTTCTGACAAAAAAGCTTGTATTTAAAATACATAAAAAAAAAAAACAACAAAACTCTTGAAACTCAATTGCAAGAAAGCAAACAACCCAATTTAAAAATGGCCAAAAAACTTGAACAGATACTTGGCTACAGGAGAGCTGTTGATGGCAAGTGCATAAAGGGATGCAACAGGAAAACAAAAATGAAATGACCGCGGGATACCATTACACACTGACTAATATTAAAACAATTAAGGAACTACCACAACTAATGATACCAACTGCTGCTGAGGATGTGGAGGGACTGGAATTCTCTCGCATTGCTGGAGAGTAAATGGTACAGCCATTCTGGAAAATAGTTTGACAGTTTTGCCTATAAATAAGTTAAAGATACAGTGGCCATGTGACTCAACAACCCCGCTCCTAGGTATTTACACTGAAGGATGGAAAACTTATGTTCACACAGAAAAGTGTACATGAATGTTTATAGCAATTCTATTCATAATCACCAAAAACTAAAAACCACCCAACTTTCCTTTAATAGATGAATGGAAAAACCCCATCCATACAACAGAAAACTATTTAGCAATAAAATGGAATAGACGTGGAGGCAAGAACATGTATGAAGCTCAAAGGCATTATACTGAATGAAAGAGCTGTTTTAAGAGGCTGTGTACTGCATGATTACATTTATATCACATTCTCCAGAGGACAGAACTACAGTGACAGAGACCAGATCAGTGAGGGCAGAGGGTGGTGTGGGAGGCGGGCGGGACAACACAGGAGTTGTGGGAGGGTTGTTCCAGGGTTATGGAACTATGCTGTGCACTGACTGTGGTGGTGATTACATGAATTTATACATGTGTTAAAATTCATAGAACTGTAGTTCAAGAAGGTCAATTTTATTATATGTAAATTTAAAGACTAAAATAAAAAAGAGAACTGATACCAAGACCTTGAATTCAGATTCCATTGCTTTTTAGCTGTCGTACATTGGAGCAGGTATTTTTATTACTTCAAATGCCTATAGGTTTCCACATTTCATAAAGGTGTTTGAGGAACTAAATGAGATGGAGTATATAAAGTTGCATATGCAATGGCCTGGAGTGAGTACATGATAAGTATTAGCTGTTTATATGGAGTCACTATTTCAGAAGAAAAATCTTCAGAGCAGACTGCATGCCATGGTGAAAGAGCATGACCCCTGCAGAGAGTCATTCATAGCTTCGAATGGTTTGTTATCTTGGACAAGTTAATAACCCTCTCTGAACTTCTGTCCCTTAACCCAAAGTACAGGAATAATGATATTTATTTTATAATATGGTGGTGAGCACAACAATTAATACAGGTATAATACCTGGCACTGAGTTGGTGCTCAGTAAATAATAGCTGTAATTATGCATTAGAGTATTTCAATAAGTAAAGCATAATTTCTCCTGACACTGAAAAATTATGCTTACAAATAGATAATCCCAAATGATTAATTATGCAGCCAAAGAAAGAACTGGTGTCATGCAAATGTTTTAGTTTGTCCTGGACTTGCCATTCACACATATTTTCCTATTCACAGGCAAACATAAATTGGTTAAGATGAGCACTGTTGCATTTTAATGAGCTCTTAAAAGGGCAAAAGGATTCCTCCAGCACAATGCTGAATCGATTTTCTATGATAGTGTGTATTTTTCCATCTTGTTATTTTAATTTACAAATGAAGTCCACAGGTCTATAAAAGTGGCTTTCTTCATTTTATAATGCTTTTCATCTCCCAGCTCAAGGCTGTGTTTGAAAGTAAATTAAAGGAGCCCAGAATCAACTAGAAGCTGAGGAACCCAAAGCCAGTTAGAAGCCTGCGGCCTCTGCAGGCTAGGCATCCAAGAGCTGAACTCTTCTGGATTTACGGTTTTCTGGTTTGCTGTCATGCATATCTTTTTCATCGTCATTGTCATCATCATGATCAACAAGGCTCCGGTTATCCAGGAAGGGCTTCTTGCTTCCATAGTACCCCCAGTCTTCCTGAATATTATTTAAATCATTAAAAAATCAAAACCTTTCTCCTTCCTTTGCCCATTGCTCCATGAAAAGGGAAACTGTTGCTTTAAGATGATAAAGCCTGCGCATTTAGAGTAATGATGCCACTCTGTCAGCTGGGTGTATGAAAACACACCTTCAGCAAAAGACATTTCTCAGAAGTTAGATTATTTTTCATTGTGAATAAAAATGTTCTGAAATGGATGATACGGTTTTATTGCTGCTTATGACATTATGGAGGTTATTGATGGAAAACAGAAAACAGAATACTCAATGTATAAAGCTGGAAAAGATCTTCGAAATTCTAGCCTAGTATCTTTATCCCATTAAAGGGGAGAATGGAAATCTAGAGAACATCCTGGGCACGTGTTGTGTCGCCAACCAGTGAGGGGACGAGTCAGGACAGGAACCCAGGTCTCCCGCCCACAAGGCCTCTCCAGAATGGCCCTCCCTATTTTCTTTTCTTCCCAAATTCTTTAAGCCCAGTTTTGCAGCATTTATTTGATTATTCATCTGTTCATAGAATGCTATGATTTTTAGTGCATAAAAATACTCTCTTGCCTTATTATCACGTGTGTTATCCTTTGTTCACACTTGTCATCCCCAGCCCTGTCTCCCCCTTGCACACTCTGTGGTATGTGATCTGCTCTGAACTATGTAAATACTGTTCTATGTATGTGTTTTAATTTACTGAAATATATTGTGCCAAAAATCTTCACTCAACATCATGCTTTAAGGCCTATTTATGTGGCTATACATTTATTTAACTAAGTAACCGACCATGGCCTAGTATTCCATAGTAAAAACGTACCAAATTTTACTTTTGTATTCCCCTCTGGTGGATACTAGGTAACTTCCATATTTGATACCACAAACAATGCTGCAGTTAACATCCTTTTAAGTGTCCTTTAGTGAACTCTTGGGAGAACGTCTCTGAGTATACCAATTCGTGGGATTCTTGGGTCATAGGGTATATCCATTTTTAATTTCACTAAGTATTGTCAGATTTTTTCCCAAAAGCTATATGTTTTACACTGAAATAAGCAGTGTCTCATTGTCTTCTCATATCCTTGTCAATGTTTGATTTTATCTTTCTTATTTTGCTGTTTTGATGAGAATCAAGTGGTATTGCATTATTACAATTTGCAGTCTTCTGATTATTAATGTTTTCACATACTTCTTATGTGATCTGTTTAAGGTCTTTTCTTTTATAAATTATCTTTTTATATCCTTTGAGTACTTTTCTGTTTGTTTTCCTCTCTCTTTTTTGTGGATCTGCAGGAGTTACTTACATATTCTAGATATTCATCCTTAACTGTTACAGATGTTCTAAGTATATTCTTACAGTTTCGTCTCTGTCTACTGATTGTCTGTTGTCTTTCACTGAGCAAAAATTCTTAATATTGATGAAGTCAAAACCATCAATTTTTAACCTTATGGTGTATGATATGGGATATTCCTTTAGAAGATTTTCTCTATCTTTTTACAAAGACACCCAGCATTTTCTTGTGACAGCTTTAGAGATTTTTCTTTAACTTTTAGGTTCTTAGTCTACCTGGAACCCATGTTGGAATGTGGCATAACATAGGGCCACAGCTTTATGTTTCTTCATATAATATTAAGATTCCAGTTTCCCTGATGCCATCTAAGTC
The DNA here is from genome assembly GCA_004027475.1 of Anoura caudifer. Taxonomy (NCBI): domain Eukaryota; kingdom Metazoa; phylum Chordata; class Mammalia; order Chiroptera; family Phyllostomidae; genus Anoura; species Anoura caudifer. The sequence goes on from PVKU01000301.1 coordinate 164,591, forward strand.
ATCCAAGCTTTCACTACTCTTCCACCCCCGTCCCATTTAAAATTCTTGGGATCTAACCATTTTCCACTAAGTCCAGGAAGAGATCCTGAGCCACAGATACATTCTCTAAATCCAGAGGGGACTAGTGTTCATCCTAAGTAGATATATTGTCGGCAGCTCAGGCTAAGAACCAGGAGTCACATTGTGAGTTTTAAAGCCTACACTCTATTCGTGGCATTGTACGACTCGGCTTCTTGAAATGAGGGAGGCTGCAGTTCAGCAGGAGAGGACAGCCTTTCATGGCTGCACGTAGCAGGACTAGACCTGACTGTGCCCCATGAACTTGATCGGAGGTGCTGGCTTGTCTTGAAAGCTCTCTGAATTTCATCAGCCTCTAGTAGAAAATGGCTTTGTTTGATGTAGCAAGCTCTCAACTAAAATTTGATGTGAAGAGTTTTTGAAACTGAAGAAAATTTTAGAAAGACTCTGCTATAGATGGTCTCAGGAGCTTTTCTAAATTTTCCTCTTAAGTCACTACCTCTTCTTTGAATGTTGGTTGGAATCTGTTGATGTGAGTTCCTTTTTAGTTCTATCTCTAAATTGGCCATTCAGAACAATGGATGAGAACCACTGTAGTTTACCATGCTCTGCCCATTGAGAGTCAATAAATATTAGATGAGCAAAAAATGGTTGATGATACCAGGTGAAAGAAAAGGGTCATCTTCATTTTTTTTACTGTCAGTAAATCACAGAGGAAAAGGGCATTTTTTTAAAAAAAAGATGAATTGGTAATTTTTTATTCACAAATTAAATAACACTGACATACCTTCTGAGAATGTTGCATTAACTAACCCAATTTTTTGAAAGTTGATTATAGAAATGTTTTATATAACCACCTAAAGGTGCATGTTGTATGAGGCTTTACTTTCAAGTCTATGAAGTCACTTGAGTGAGTCCTGAATTCAGCTGTTTTTGGAACAGATGACCTATGTCTGTGTGCTGTTTAAAGGAAGGGGAGCTGCTTAACGGTCCTGTGGTCACGGGTAGTTGGAAAGAAATGAATTCTCAGCCTGGTCAGGGATGGCAAGCTCTCGCAGACGCAGATGAAGGAGATGGTTGGGAAAATGTACTTCGGTCCGTGCAAAGCCTGCTGTACACACAGATTCCTGGGTACAAACCAAGCTTTATTCTTCACCAAAATACTGTGGGATCTTTAATCCTTGTTAAATTCTTCATGAACTCTTTAGCCAACAGGGTAGCTTAGTAGAAGAGTCCAGTTCTGTCTTTAGACATATGTGGAGAGGACCCACGAAGGGCAGAAAAAGCAGCTCAATCTTGGGATAAAAATGTTGCAAAAGGAAGATCTATGCAGAAAGGGCTTCTTATGAGATGCTGTCACAAGCCCAATTCCTGAATGTATTGTATCTCCAGCCACTGAGGACTGTTTCCCTTGAGGGGTTTTGAAGATGTTTGGAGTCTCAGTCACTGCAACTGATGGAGAAATTAAACCCTACCAGGAGGCCCTGAGCCAGGCAAAGGAGTGCTCAGAGCCTGCAGTGAAAGCTCCTCCCGGAACCCAGGGCGGGGAAGGGCAAGGTAAAGAATTCCTATTTGATGATTCGTTTGAAATGTTTTGCTGAGGGGTATGAAGAGGAGGGCTCCAGTTTTACCATGTTGGGTCATTGGATCTGGAAGAGTTGAGGCTTCTTTTGAAAGGATCCCAACTAGTTACAGAGCCTGAGGCAGAAACGATTCCTCCGCTTCCTTTCTCCTTTCACTCACCTCCAACAAAAGATCTTCTGCCTAAAGCAATGTCTCAAGATACTCTCTCATTTAGTCATTGACTCAATGTGTACTGAACACCTACAAGGCTGCACGCACTGTGACAGTAGCAGGGGAATATGTGAGGATGTGGCCACATAAGGATTTCTCACAACAGGGAATACGTGACATGAAAGCAATCAGCGAGGCAGTCTCATGTACCGAGCCTGAACTCTGGCAGCAGATGGTCTCAGTTAGCATCCCAGCTCTGCCATTAGCAGCTGTGCGTGTGATTTAGCACCAGCTACTCCAGCTCTCTGTGCCGCAGCCTCCTCACCCGTACAATGGGGTCATAACACCAACCTTGTAGATTTGTTGTATGGATTAAATGTTTTAATGCATGTACTCAATTAAGGTTAGCAATTGTCATGATGTAGGTGTTAAGGGAGAACAGAAGAGGAACATTAACTCATCGTAGGAATAGGTGATGACCTACATTTATTAACAAAATCAGGATGTGTAGTAATAGTGTCTCTTGAGGGGGACATCTTTTTTGCAGAGATGCTAAAGCTCTTCACCAGACCATGGTATATTCTCCATGAAGATGATCAGAAGCAGCCCTCAGAGACCAGGAAGGCCAGGGATTCTCCCCAACCCCCACCCCAGCTCTCTGACTAATGTTCCCACTCTTCAGCTCTCAGCTGAGCCCAGCAGTTTCTGGGCAAGATGAGGAAGAAACAGTTCCGGTCATTTCCCCACCAAACCAAAGGGAAGTGAGTGACTCAGCCCAGCCTCATGGAATGTCCGAAAGGGGATTTCTCTTTTTATCCAAAGGAAATCTGGGCAGCAAAATTAGGCTACAATTGTTACCCAAACTAAGCAGCTCTTGTCAACTAATTTATTTATCTAATATTTCTATGAACTTTATTAAATACTTACTACGTGCTAAAAAAATGTGAGCGACAGGAGAAGCACCTGTATTTATGATCATCTCACTTACGCCAAACCCTGAAGAAAGTTCCTCCTGTATGGAGTCTAATGCTCACTACCCATCCTTGTGAGGTAGGTTCGTTATTACCAACAGGAAGAAAGTGAAATACAGAGAGGTCAGCAAATAATTTGTGCAAGGTTATACAGCAAGATAGGAAACGGTGGAGTAGGGATTCAAACTTGTGGAGAATGAGCTGAGAGCCTAAATGCCTACCAGCTATGTTTCCCTTTCTCACAAGGTACAGTCATATTCTCTGAGGAGCTCCCACTCTAGTGCAGGGGCCATAGAAGCGAATGGATATTAATACACAGTGTAATCTGTGCTCCATAAAGGTGTGAACAGAGCACTATGAGAGCACAGAGGAGGGAGTGAATGACTCTGCTGGGGAGAATCAATTTTAGCTGTAATAAGCAAAGTACTTAAGATTGCCCCGAATTTCTGAAATATGTACAAACCTGGAATGATGGAAAATCTGTTGCAGTGAAAGAAAAGTTTAAACCCTAAGATGAATAAAGACTATAAACAGACTAGGCAATCAGCCCCTAAATGAGCAAGAGTCAAACTTAAAATTTTAAGTTTATTATGCCAGGTACCATACGCTGACTACCGCTTCAGTGTGGCAGAACCACACTCCCCAACGCTGACTGTCAAAATCACATACAGTAATGTCAAGTCCCGGCTCAAATTCCACCTCCTGGAGGGTGGTGACCATGATTTGTTTACCATTTTCACTTTATCTCCCCCTGTCCCATCACTTTGCGTGTCCAGATCACTGCCTGGCTGAAGATAGGGGCTCAAAAATGTTCATCATGAGTCTTTTAGAGGCTGATTATCCTGTCAGCGGTTTGTCCGAGACCCTATTTTCTTTCCCACACCTTTCTTTGTTTCCATTTCACACCTCATTTGTCTTTCTCACAGGTGTTGCAAGAAGGCAAATTCTCACATTCATCCTTTTGACCTTTCCTAGAGGGTACATCAAAATGAGAGCCTAAGATACACTCTAATGGTAACTTTTGGGTTTTCTTTATTAGTAATCCTATATTATTTTAATCAGTTATCATAGATAGCAAAAACTTAGCTTAAACATAGTGGAAAAAACTAATTCCTTAAGTTTAATGCCTGTCTTGACTTTTCTACTCAGGTCTGCTTTTGTGAACAGCGGGTACCAACTAGTACACATTCTCCTCCAACCTGTAGCATCAAAACTCCCTGTTGAAGAAGAAAGGAGAAGGAGACAGGGAGTGAAAGGATGAAGGTAGTGAAAAAGATTCCATTGCTATAAGCTCAAAAATAAGTGGAGGAGGCAAGAATGTCCTGCGAAATGCTGCTGATAAAATCACACCACCATTCCTTACGGAGCCAACTCACTGTATTCTGCCCCATGGGTCAGTAAGCATTTGAGGGGAAATACCAATCTTCAGTAAACTTCACGCTTTTGAATGCAAACCAGCGTGGACCATTACGTCCGGGATCACCAGTCCAGGTGGAGCTGAGACCAGCTGTTACCGCTAACACTGTGGGCTTCGGTTCTGTCAGTTAAGCTGCTCAGCTTGCCAGTCATTGCAGAGCTGCCCCTAGTTGGCGAAGACTTTTACTCTGGTATCCTTCGGACACATTTCCAGGACATTCAAGATGCTTCCACTAATTCGGATCTCTCGTTGTGCTTATAATAGACCTCTGCTACCAAATAGGGCCCTGCACCATCTGTTGTCACAGATTTTTCTTAGTTATTCATAGTTTCTTAGTGATTTACCGTAGATCAAAATAATAGCACAGGGTCTCAGCATATCTCGGTATCTTAGAATACGTTGCAAGTTTATTTTTAAACATTTTTACAGTGTTTACTGAAAAGAAAGGAATGTTTAAAAATCTGTGATTTTTTAAATCCAAGTTTATTAATGTACTTTTATTTAATTTTGTTTGGAAATATTTCTTATGCCTTTTTGAGTGCCAGAATCTTTATTTACAAAGGCCAAGATCAGAGCTCCAGCTAACAAGCAATGTTGTTTAGAAATGTCTTCTTTTGTTTTATTCTGAATTATCTTTTAAAAATCAATGATTAATTAGAGACTTCAAAAATGTAGCTGTGATTTTAGAATGAGGATGTCAGGTTTTTCTAATTGAGAAGAAAGTCGTATAATATAAAATTAACCCTTTAAAAGGTCACCATTCATTGGAATCTAGTGCATTCACATCGTTGTGTGACTACCACCTCTATCTAGTTCCGAAAACATTCTCATCACCCCAAAAGGAAACTCCACATACATTAAACACTCTGCATTCTTCCCTCCCTTCAGCTCCTCAATTTACTTCCTGTCTCTATAGGTTTACTTACTCTGGATATTTCATATGAATAGAATCACACAAAATGTAACCTTTTGTGTCTTGCTTTCACTTAGCATAATGTTTTTTTAGGTTCACTTTTAAGCATGAATCAGTGTGCTTCATACCTTCCGTTTGGCTGAATAACATTCTATTGTATGTGTATACCACAGTTTGTTTACCTGCTCTCTTCCTCCACCAGGGACCAGGGGACCAAGGGAAGCCTGGAGGAGCCCACCCTTCACATCATGATGGTGGCTATGATAACGCAGCGGGGCAGTGGCTGTGGCAAATCAAGTTTGCCTGATGACAAGGACATCAGGAACTGAAGCCGTAGCCAGCACAGAGTGGGATTTGGAGCACACCCCACCAAATGGATGAAATGGCTGGCATGGCTCTATCTAGCATGGCTCTATCATGGGAACCAGAGTGAGAGACTTTGAGCCTGCTACCTAGATATTTTGCTGAGGCAGGGAGTTACAGAAGTGACATTTTCATGCTATAACTATGGCATAGATGGATACTATCCATCAAAAATATGTATTTTCCTCCATGGTACAGAGTTGTTGCTGAGAAGCAGCTGTGCAGTAGAAGACTGACTACATTCCCCAGACTCCTTACATCTAAATGGAGCCACATGATAGGTGTGACCAGTGGAATGTGAGTGGAAGTGTTACATGTCACCACCAGGCCGTGGCAATTAAGAAGCTGGTGCTCCATCAACATTCGCTCTTATTCCAGCTTCCATTGGATATGCAGTCCAGGTCAGCCCTGGAAGCCACATATTAAAGCTGCAGAGCCTGTCAGCCTCAGGTCCCTGCATGACTTTGGGGAGCACTCGTGTTGGACTGCTGCATGAGTGAGACAGAAGCTTTTAGAGAGATTAAGCCATTTGATAATTGAGTTTCTTGTTTACTGAAACTAATGATATTCTAGAGTAGTGGTTCTCAGACTTTGTTGCCCAACACAATCACCTGAGGGCTTGTCAAAACACTTCATTGGGCCTCATATCTGATGTAGTAGGCCTGGGTTGGGGCCCAAGAACATGCATTTCTAACAAATTACCAGGTGATGTTGATGCTGCTTATCTGGGACCATACTTTGACATTTACTGTCTATGGTAATGCAATAGTGGATGAAGGAGTCAAGTGAGGAATTTTTACCAATCCTATCAGAAGATTAAGAAAATTGACATTAATTTAGCAAATATTTATTCAACTGTCTTTTGTGCCAGGCAATAGGCTAAGTCCTGGAGACAGAGTGATTGGCTCCTTGGGCAACTTACCATTTAGTGGGGGAGAGATACCTTGATTGGCACAGATATGTAACGCTAGACTATCAAGTACAATTAAGGGAAAGAGCAGGGAAATGTGAGACCAAATATTAAATAACTTCCTCCAGTTTGGGGTAGAGGGTTCCAATGCTCAGAAAAGGCTTCTCTCAGGACAGGAAGCCTTTTAAAGTAAGCCATTTGAGGTAAGATTTGAATGTCTGTAAAAGATAAGAATTTTATTTTATTTTTACTTTTTTTTAAGGAGGAGGGTGTATTCTATGGGAGAGAGAATGCATGAAGAAATCAAGAAACTGGAAGAAGGCCAGTATATCTGGAACAGGGAAGTGAGGGGAAAAAAGGCAAGGAATAAAATGAGAGAGGTGGAGGGGAGCCAGATCATGCATAGAGCGGTAAACCATGTAGGATTTTGGGTTTTATTCCAAAAATGATGTGAAATTATTTGAGTGTTAAAGGAAAGAAACAGAGCTTGCACTTAGAAATATTTTTACTCCCCACCCCCCATTTTTCTATTTAGCCTTTCTTAGAATTGAAGGAAGATTTGATAACAACAAGTTCTTGGATATACCGGAATAGAAAGGCAACTCTTGTGAGCTTCGTGGCCTGAGGTCATGAAGAGTGTCTTTGGAATCCTGCTACTGAGAAAACTCCAGACTTAAGAGCTTACAACAAAATGGCCCTCCACCCTATAACACCACTCTACATTCTCAGTGGAGAGCCTTTTGCCTGGCTTGGATCATACGTCCAACCTTGGTATTTATGTGTGGTGTTGGGGTAGAGTCTGGAAAAGGAGAAAGCTGGGCACTACATTTAATAGTTCTACTAGGACCACTTGGAAAATAAGCTTTATTGATACCCTAAGATGAAAGGATACTAGACAAACAAAATCACAGAGGTCCTCTATAGACATCTGCTAAAGGGACGTGAAAAGGATTTTGGAAGGGAAAGGACTCAAGTTAGGCCATAGTAAATGGATAGGAATTGAAAAGGTAGATTTGGGGGACTAGGAGAAAGAGGCCATTCCGATCAGAAGAACAAAAGTGTGGAGAAAGAATGAGTACAAGTACAAACCATGATCTGGGAGTGGGGAAAAGGCTGTCTGGAACGTAAGGACATAAATGGAGAGTAACAAGAAGGATGACTGACAGAGTATAGAACAGAGTGCAAACTCAGTGTTCAGGGATATGGGATTATGGGGTAAATAATGGGCTTTGTAAACTACAAAGTGCTTTGTAAACTACAAAGTTCTTTGAAAACTACAAGGATTTTTATATCTATGAATGGCTTTAATTAAAAAATACTCCCTAATAGATTGAGTTTTTACATTAGCATTCTCTGTGATGAGCCTTTATTTGCAAAATGAGAAATGTAAGTAGAAAGTCTGGTTGTAAAATTCTGTAATTACTAAATATACCAGTCTTAATGTGATATATGTCAGTACCCAGCCATGGAAGGTCTCAGGTATGCTAATTTTGAGCTCATCTTTCCAAAAGACAACTTTTCAACAAACCTATTTTCCAGGAATAATAGGTGGCTTTATTATTTTTCTGAGCATTTATGATTATAGAAGTAACTTATACACATTATGTCCTTAGCAGCTCTCACTGAATCTGGAAAGTGGGCATTGTTATCTACATTCTTCAGAGCAGCAAACTAGGCTCAGAAAAATAAGATCACTTTCCAAGGTCACATAGCTGAAGAGTGGCGGAGCCAAGATTCAACATTGGGATTGTCTGTTTGTAAAGCCAATGCTCCTCCCTGGTCCTACAACTTCATTACTGCTTCTGCTCAATATGCCCCCAAGTCCCATCACTACCATCTAGAGCCACAGGAAGGAGGCCAAGGCATCTAGCAGGAAGATGTGCAGTTCTTGGTGTGGATTGAGTCAGTGAAGGAATATGGTAACTGAGAGGTGGGTGTTTGTGATTTTAAACACTTAGAGGAAGAGAGCCAGTGGGTAATGAGTGCCACGGTGGGGTCCAGTTTTGTGCCAGATACTTTCTCATATTACTTCATTTGATCCTCATACCAGCCCTGTTGCATGAGAATTATTACTCTGCCCATTTTTGCAGGTAGCAACTATGGCTTAAAAGTATGCCCATTGTACCTTGGCCAGTGTGCTTAGTTGGTTGGAACATTGTCCTGCAAACTGAAAGGTCACAGGTTTGATTCCTGGTCAGACCACATACTGAGGTTTTAGGTTCAGTCCCCAGTTGGGGCGTGAACTCTCCCATTGATGTTTGTCTCCCATTCTCTTACCCTCATTTCCCCTCTCTCTAAAATCAATAAGCATGTCTTTGGGTGAGGAATAAATAAGTAAGTAAATAAATAAATAAATTTAACGTTCAAAGTAAATAATAGATCCATTTATTATTCAGTCATTCATTCAAATTATATTTTGAGCTCTCCAGGTCCTTAATACAAATGTAAACTAAGCAGACAAAGATCTTTCTGGAGCTCACAATCTAGTGCATAATATGCAAAAAGCTTAATTAAAAAACTCACATAGTAATTTAAAAAGTCATAAGTACTACAGGTGACAAAAGTAGAGAAGGGCAAAAGGAGAATAGAGAACAAGAAGGAATAGCTTGAAAAGTGGATTTTACATAGGATAGTTTTGTCACACTATTCAGAATTGTGGAAGTTGTTTTGTCAAGGAATAATCTGTTTTGCTTACAGGATCACCAAACTTAAGGTCTCCCTCACTATGTAGTTACAGCCCGTAGACTGGCAGAATTGGAGAAGCTTTTTCACAAATAATACTCTACATGCATGGGAATTTCAAGGAACTAGAGATGCCACCCAACCCCCATTTCTACCTTCATCACTGCTAACTACCACACTCATCCTGAGTAGACTCTGGAATTCCTTCTTTAACTCACAAGCAATTAATGTGAGAATCCACTTGATGAACTGCAAAGCATCATTGCCCGAGAGCCTGCAAAACCTGGGATCTAATTTCAGGTCTGCCATTAATTAAAATTTGACCTTGAAAAGTTTTCTTCTCCACTCTGGGTCAATTTCCCCAATGTGCTGGCATCTCAGGACAATTCCAGCTTTAACACAATGTGGCTACAAAATTTTGGTGAAAAATTTCTACAACGTCTGGTTAAAATTGTCTTAATAGAGAGATTGGGCTTCATGAGAGATATTTATGTTTTCACATATCCTAATGAGATTTCAGAGTCAAACTTCTCTTTTAAAATCAGCCCAAAACATCACCTGGCCCAGATCATGGCCCTGCCTTCTTTTAAGTGATTATTAGGAGCAGGTGCTCTGCCATGGATTGAGCTGCCTAACGGGACTGCCTATTCATTTCCAAGGGTAGCTCAAGGTGTTGGAATGACTCTGCAAAGCCCCATATGGCTTGGGACCTGGTTACCTTAGCAATTGCTTCCCTCCCCACACAGTGTCAATTAACAGGCAATTAAAACTCTCAACTGCTCAGCTAATGGTCCTCAGATCGAAGTACCAGAAAATGAGAGGCAAGAGGTTTTCATCCTTTAAAAAAATTAATTATATTTTTAAACTTCTAATATGCCCTTGGCTCTGGGACTTACTACATTTAAGAATTCTGGAATTGATATATAGTTTTTCATTTTTAGTTTGTTATTTAGTTTGTACTTCTATTAGATTACTTACCTGCTTAAAAAAACCTTTAATAGCTTCCAGTCATTCCTGGAAATAAATCTGAAATTTGCTGCTTAACTTTCTCTAAACTCTCCTTAATATAGTCCCACTCTCACTGTCCAATCACATTCTCCACACATCCTTTCAAACACTCATTATTTATTTACGTTCCTTCTACCGAAAGTCTTCATTTTTGTCCACCAATCAAAATCTGCCCATTTTGTAAATCCCAGCTTTGAGCTAATATCATGATCACTCCAATTCTTAATTATGATTCTGAATATCAGATGTAACTAGAGTTAGAATAATTTTATTTCACTTACTTATGATAATTATCCTTACCAATTGTTTTCTCCACGAATAGAGTAAGACTCCTGGAGGGCATGTAACATGTTTTATACTTGTTCACATCCTCTGACCCTAACTAGCACAGTGGCACTCATCACTGAGGGCCACTTTATAGGGATTTTAGAAATTGTTGCATTACATGCAATTTGATAGAATTGGACATTTGGATATTTGGAGCAATAAGCATAGAATCGTGCACTCTTAAAACTTGAAAGCATTAGGGACCTTAGGGGTTAATATACCAAATTTGTCATTTTGCAGACTAAAAAAAACTCTAAGACTTAAATAGAGGTGGTGACTTTCCTAAAGTTAAACTATAAGTAAATTGAAGCTTGGATGTAATCCCAAGGTCTCTGACTTAAAATTCATGTTCTTTTCCCTTCCGCAGGATTTTGACACCTTTCCCCCATGACATGTTTGATAAGAAATGCTCACCTGGCTGAGGCTCTCCCTTGGGCAGAGCCAGAGTGTGCGTAATAGCTGGACAGTCAGCGCAGCAGTATCTTTCTTTATCTCTACTTCTCAAGAATGAGGTCATGATGCAAATGACTTACACAAGTATAGGTATCACCTTGCCTCTTCTCTGATTTTTGAAAAGTTGCAAATGTCAGTACTTTCAATATTAGAATCAAGTGACTTGTAAAAAACTTGTTCTGCACATGCTGCCATGTCTAAAACTGGTGTCTTTTGGGCACCATGCAATAATATATCATGAACTCACGTGGTTAAAATTTCACTTTGTGTTGTCACATAGGTAGGGTGTTGAGAAGGTGTAGATCAGGTCAAGCCTGATTCTTACAGAGCCTTTTGATGTTGAGATTTCAAAGCAGAGGGACAATGCAGAAAAATGGAATTGTAGGGGCATGGATGCTGTGGAGAGGGAGCTGGTGGTAGCAGGAAAGGGGGTCACTTGAGGTCAGATTGCAGGGCTGTGGTGGGGGGTCCAGTTGCAGGGTGGATAGATAAATGGACTCTGGAGGAGATGGAAGGGAAGTCCAGAGGAGTTTAGAATCATAAGCTGGAGATACATTGACAGTTTGTTGATGGAGCTTAGCAATTACTCTTGGGTAGAAATGGTTAGAAAGGCAGAAAAGAACATCACTCTGAAGGTGGTGGGATTGAAAGGCTGAGTGAGAGAGAGGAAACAAAGTTGGAGTGATGGAGGGAAGAAGGGAAGGGATTTTTTTTTTTTTTTCAGTGCACAGTGAGCCAGTTTCTGCACTGGGCTCTTTCACATACTTTCTTTCATTGAAGAGAGGGACAGGGATACTGAAGAGGGTGGGGACAGAGAGGACGGACGCAAAAGAGTGCCCCAATGACTGCTCAAGTGTGCACGTTTGTGATGTGACAGGGAATCCTCATTGCGCCACAGTCTTTGGTGAATGGCTGCCATTGTTCTATCCAAGTAGGAAACAGATTCCACAGCACCAGCAACATAACTATACCGATAATGAAATATCAAAGGCTGCTATAAATCACTCAGCAAAACAAAAGTAAACAATTTATAGGTGTCTCAAAAGTAAAATATATCTCAAGTATTTCAAGTGATTCTGTGCCTCAACTTCATCATCTGTAAGAGGGGTTAATAATAGCAGTTTTATTGTCATATTTTTTACTATATTTATCATACAGTTTTCTTAGAGATAGTTATAGTGCTATGTAATAAGATTGTTATATTAATAAGGGGGTTGATATTTGTGAAGTGTCCAGCACATTGTGTTTATACATGTTTGTTGACTGAATAAAAACAAAATAGCGGGAGACTCATAGGTCAGTGTCAGAAAAGGATGGAAGGACTGTGAGCCAAACCATTTCTTTCAAGAGATGCAGTTGGGTCCCAAAGGAGGGAAATGATCCATCTACAGCCTTCACAGTTAAGTGGGTGGCAGGGAGGGTAATAATAGTCTCCTGGTTTTTAATCAAGTATTCTTTTGACTAAGCAACACGTAGTAGGCAGCAATATAGTATAGATTTGACAAATACAAACTTTAATATTTAACCAGAATATTGGCTTTTGGAGGACGGTGTCTTGTCTATCTCTGCGTCCACAGTGATCAGCTAAACTCTGGGTAATCTGATGAATTAATCAGTTAATTCACATTTGAGGCACTGAAAGCTAATCTCAGCTCAGAAGTGATAAAGTAGGAATGTTTTGAATGAAAGAGCAACTCTTTAGATATGTCAGTTTTTCTTGCCCCTTTCCAATCTTGCATGTAAAATCCATAGCCCCAGGTCTAATACAGAGTAACTCTCAGTACATGCTAGCTATTATTTTTAGGTACTTGCCTACAAGGCCAAGATATGATGGCATAACTTGGCCACTAATCCAGAGACACTGCCAAGTCTGATACTCTTTCCTTTAGAGGTGCTGGCAGATAGTTGTTAGGGAAAAATGTCTAACATGGCAGTAAGGGGTTGGAAGGAGATAGTAAGCCGTTGCCCAAATGTTGGTCACTGTTCCATTTAAGTAATTATTTTTTTCCATATCAATTAAAAGCAATCAGTCTGGCAGAATTTCTCAATCCATATTTCCCCCTGCCCCACCCCCACTTTACAGTTTTAAGATGTTTGTTTCCTGTTAGCACTATTTTTTATTCAATTGGATCCCTTTGGGGGTTTTCATGCACTTTTCCTGTTTATTTTTCTTCCTGTTTCTCACAACAGAACTTAAAACATGAAGATGAACAATCATAAAGCACTTTGTAATGACCTTTAAAAATTATTATTAAACATCTCAAGCTTTCCACCCTGGCCAACCCCTCATCACCCAACATTTAGGAGGCAAGTGAGAGGAAACTAAAAGGGTTTCTGAGACTTCCAGCTACCACAAAAGTTGCTCATGCCTCGTCTGAGTTCTTTCACTGGAAGCATTCAGTTCTTTGGTGCGTTTCTCATTCTGCCTCTTGAGTAGCAAATGATTCCACTTTCTGGCTGCATGCTCTTAGGCAATGTTCTTATCCTCTCTGAACCCCAGCTTCCTGTTGTGCATGTAGGAAGTGATCTACAGTGAGAAAATTAGAAAAGAGGGTGTGGGGGAAATAAGGAAGGACAGAAGGCAGAGAATACATCAGCACTGGGGTTTACACCAGGAGAACACTGATGGTGACAGCCAGTATGGCCCAACAGACTAGACTGGAAACCAACTCCCCCGCTCACCAGCTTTCAGGTAAATTACCGATTATGGCTTTTTCTAATCATTACTCCTGACTTCAGTATCTCATATCCATTTCACTTTCTGATCTAACCTGTAGATTTGCAGCTCACTCGTTCTTACACTTTAAAAATTTTTTAACCCCAGAGATCTACAGTCATTGATCATTCTACCATTTTGCTCTTTCTGTGCCTCTTCGAGTCCTCTTCTCCCACCTCACTCAACTTAGTCTTTGTAGTCTATAATTATAATTATCCCTTTACCAACATTTTCAATTTTCTTCCCCTATCTTCCTTTATCAAATTTGCTTAACAAGATGCCAAAGCTGGCTAAATCCAACACTCATCCACACTGTGACTATATACATGAAGTTAAATGTAGCTGGAAAATAGCAGTTAACAGTGTTGTCTGGTCAATTCATGATCACACATTTCAAAAGGGCCTCTAGTGAAGCCTGGTAACACTATTCAATTTCCCTAGTCCAGCTAATCTCTTACCTGCTTATGTTTCATACTCTCTCCTATCTCTTCACACTTCCAAGATCTCTTTCTCCATCCCCATTCTCAGCTGATGACCTTACTTCTTATATTACTTGCAAAAGGAGACATTGGAAAAAGAAAGGAATTTCAATATGTTTTTACCACCACATCTACCACTTCAATGGCATCTGTACCCATAGGGTTTACTATGGTTGAAACTTCTCTCATATCTAAGGTCAACTTTCAGACTCCTGCCCTAGATCCCATCCTTTCTTACCTGTGTATGGACATCCCCCCAGCATGCCTCCCTTCTCTTGCCCATACAATCAGTCTTTCCCCTCTCTCTATGGGATCATTCACATAAGCCGACAACAATACTTCAATACTCTGAGGTCAACAACAAACAAAACAAACTCTTCCTGACTTCCACCCACCACCCCACTTCCCTGTTCACTTTTACAGCAGAATTTCCCAGAGTTTTCCATACTAGGTGCCATTGGTTTCTCTCCTCTGCCTTCACTTTCTCTTTGTACTCACTGTGCTTGGATTTTATCCCCACAACATCATTGAAAAAAAAAAAAAGAAATTAGAAAGTTATTTGTGAGCTCCATGTTGTTAAATTTAGTGGTCTTGTCTGGATAGGAGTATTAGAAACTATTGACCAACTTAATTTTTCCCTCCTTCAAACAACTCTTTGGCCTGGCTTCTGGAATACCATTCTCTCTTGATTCTCTTTGACCTCTCTGTACTCTCCTGTTTAATATATTTCATAGTCCTTTCTCATCTCCTCACCTTCTCTATATTGGACTGTTCTGCATATCACTCTGCTGCCCTTATCTCTGCTCTATAGATATTTATTTCCAAGAGGATGCCATTTAGTTTCAAGGCTTTAAGTATTATCTATGTACTAACAATTCCAAAATATTTATCTCTAGCAGAGTCTCCCAAGTGACTTCAATATTCATGTGGCCAACTGTCCACTCAGTATCCACTTGGATATCTAAAAAGCATCTCAGGCTTACCATGTCTTAATTCAAACCCTCAGTTCCCTTACCCCATTGACCTACTTCTTTTCTATTCTTCCTCATCATAGTACATGACAACTCTGTCTTTCTAATTGCTAGGCCAAAACTCATTAAATGTCCTCTTTCTCATTTCTTATTTCCAGTCAATCAGCATACCTCATTAGTTCCATCTCCAAAATAAATCCAATATTTGACCACCTTCTCAACTACTACCCTCTTTTCTTACCACCCTCTCAATACAATATACATATGTGACTTATGTTACTTCTAGCCTTAACACCTTTGAATAGCTTTTCATTTTACTCGGGGTAAAAGCATTACAGTGATTGACAGAGCCCAAGGCCGTGCATGGTCTGGCTTCTCTCACCTCTCAGACATCATCTCCCGGCACTCCCTCTGTCTCTGGCAGAGTCATTTCAACTTTGCTATTTCTTGAACACACAAAGGCACATTTCTGTTTCAGGATTTCTGCACTTGTTTTTCTGCCAGGAATGTATTTATCTCTTAGCCTCCTGGTTGCTCCCTCACTTTTTTCAGATTCAACTCAAATTTTCTTCTTCTAAAGGAGGTCTTCTCTGTTCACACTTCATAAAACAGTGCAGGCATGCACATTCACTCCCCCCTTCCCTCCCACCCTTACTCTTCATTGTGCTTTATTTTTTCCATGGCACTTACCACTGTCTGGTGCACAAAATAGTTTCTTGTTTATTCATCTTGTTTTTCCATTTTTTTGCTTATTTTTCTCACTGCTATATACCTATTATCTAAAAGCAACAGCATTCAATAAATATTTAGTGAATGGGACTAGTGTGTTAAATTGATTCATATATGTATACTGGAATCAGTGTTTTGTCTGAGCCTTATCCCATTTTTCCTAGAACTGCTCTCCCCATCCCTGTAGTTACTCAGGGAGCAGCCATGTTGTACAATGTGATTCTGAGCAGCCTGGCTACAACTGATGGGCCAGGGTTGGGCACGCCGGGGCTATTGTTTCTTCATTGGGAATTTGGTACTGGGACTAAGGGAACTGTGCCATTTATTGACAGCATAACATCTTTCCACAGCTGTTACAGATCTTGTTTTCAGCCAAGAGAACCAGATACAGAGGTATCTATCAAAATGGGAGAATAAAATGATGATCAGAGGGAAGCAAAAGCGACAGATGGTGACAGAAGCTCTGCAGTGCTCTAGTCCCCAGTACCAGTTGTTTCAGGTTCAAACAGATCCCTGCCCTTCCTGCTACATTAAGGAAAACACTAGCTCAACATCTGCCATCCTGATACGTACTTAATGAATATAATTTTATCTGAACCCTGAGGAGGACAGAATCATATCTATATCTATTTAATTTTAAGAATTTCACAATAAGTCAAACCAACCTAAGTTGCAAAAATAAATGTTTTATAAACATTGGCATCTCACCTGATTTGACAAAGAAGTGATTCTGTTCTTTGTCTTGGAATGCAGCGTGATGTAACAGGAGGATTGGCCCCCAAACAGAAAACCTGAGTTCTGGTCCAGCTGCAGATCTGGTTGGTTATCATTCCTCTCCAAACCTCTGTTTTTTCCACCTGTGAAACAAAGGGGATGAATTAGGTGGCCTGTAGTTAAACATTTTTCTCTTCATTTTCTTTTCTAAAAGTTGATGATCTTTTAGAAAAGAAAAAAAATCAAGGTGTATGATAATCAGTGACTGGGATTTAAGGTAAATTTTTCCAGACAGAGAAAATTACACGTTCAAGGGCATGGAGGCAAAAAAAGAGCTTGGTGCATTGGAGGAACAAAGGGCCAGTGTGCCTGGACATTAGTGACTGAGGCACTAAAGAAACTAAGGCACAAAGAGGTCAGGGGACTTGCCCAGGACATGGTCTCACTATTATGCCTATTGTTTGCAGGGTAATATTGGCCTGATCACCAAGCTGGATTGGAAATTCCTTGAAGTAGGCACCATGACTTTTCCTTTCTTTCTCCATAGTCATGACCAGGGCACTCTCTCACAATGCCTGGTGATTTGGCTGACTAATTGGGGATATGAATTCAAAACTGATTGAACTCGAGGTGACTTCATGGAAATTAAATGATTTCTATAAACTCCTTTATTCCAAGTCTTCAAAACCAATTAATAAATTCACTATCCATTTACTTGCTCGGACCACAGTTTAACCAGGGTACTTAATCTTGTGCAGCCTTTTTAGCCGGATGGCACTGGTGCAGCAGCCTCAGATCTAATTCTCAGGTGAGTGTGATGCCAATGCACTTATACAGGCAACTGGAAAACGACATTAGAATTTATTTCAACCCTACTGAGAAAATTTCTGAGAAGATTCCTCCTATTATTATAGCCTATTGCTACTATAACAAAAATGGGAGAAATACTTAAGAATTAAATTTCTTGGTAACGAGTAACATGGACTTAAACATCACAGATCCAAAGGTGATCTGAGGAAAATAGAAATAAGTTCTTGAGCTGGGAAAGCAAAATAAAACTCTGGGAGTTCTATTCCATGCTAGCACTTACTTATGACATCTCTGATGTTTGGATAATATATTCCATAAATTTTCAGCTTTCCCCAGTGTTTATATATTTACATGTATATGTATGCATACATATGTGTTCATAACAGCTTTGCAGTCATGCACCGCATATGATGTGTTGGCCAACAATGGATCACATATACTATGGTGGTCCCATAAGATTCCAATGGAGCTGAAACATTCCTATCGCCTAGTGATATTGTAGCCATTGGAATGTTGTAATGCAACACATTCTCATGTTTGTGCTGATGCTGGTGGAAACAAACCTACCGTACTGCTCATCATATGAAAGGACTGCACATGCAATTCTCTAAAGTGAGTTTATAAACTTTTTAATGGATCCTGCATATGGTGTCTTATCTAACAAATCTTTGCCTAATTCAAGGCAACAAAAATTTTCTCCTATGATATTTTTCTAGGAGATTTATAGTTTCAGATTCTGCTTTTAGGTTTATGATCCATTTTGAAATGACTTTTGTATATGTGAAAAGGTATGGAACAGCATTGGCTGGTGTAGCTCAGTGGATTGAGTGCGGGCTGCAAACCAAAGGTTGCTGGTTCGATTCCCAGTCAGGGCACATGCCTGGGTTGCAGGCTAGGTCTCCAGTGGGGGCCACATGAAAGGCAACCGCACATTGCTGTTTCTCTCCCTCTGTTTCTTCCTCTCTTCCCCTCTCTCTAAAAGTAAATGAATGAAATCTTTTAAAAAAAGGTATGGATTGAAACTCACTTTTTTGCCTATGAATATTCAATTTTCCCATACCTTTGTTGAAGAGACAATTCTTTCGTTTCTGAATTACCTTTTCTCCTACATCAAAAATCAGTTACCGTGTGTGTGGGTCTCTATGCAGACTTTCTATTCTGCTATGTTCTCTTTATCTTTACTACTACACCAACTTAATTACTGTAACTTTGTGCTATGCACTGAATTCAGGTAGAGTGATTCCTCCAAATTTGGTCTTCTTCTAAGTTGTTTTGGCATTTCCAGATGAATCAGCTTGTCAGTCTCTTTTAAAAGGTCCTGCTGGGACATTAATTGAAATTGCTTATAATTCATAAATCAACTTGGGGAAAATTCACATCTTAATACCAAGACTTCTAATCCATGAACATATAATCATCTCAATAAATACTTTAAAACATATTTGATACCAGTTTTCAGCTCTGCTATAGGCTCATCCATTTATCACTGTGAAATGATCCTCTTTATGTTTGTTAATAGTCTTCACTTTGAAATCTTCCTGGCCTGCTATTAATCAAGCCACTCCATATTTTATTTTTTTCATTTAATGCTAATATGGTTGGAATTTTCCCAGTCTCCTACTTTTAACCTGTTTCTATTTTTATATTTAAACTGGTTTCTTGTGGCAGCATATGGCTGTATCTTGCTTTGTAAATCCAACATGACAATTTCAGCCTTTTAATTGGGGTGTTCAGACCATTTACATTTAATGTGATTATAGACATCATTGGGCTTAAATTTGCTATCTTGATACTTCATTTCTATTGGTCTCATCTGTCTTTTTTTCTTCTCCTTCCTTTTTTTTTTTGCATTGTTTTGGATTAAATGAGTATTTTTTAAGATTCCATTGTATTATATTATTTTTTGGCTAATTAGCTATAAATTATTTGTGATTTTGTTTTAATGGCTGTTTTAGGGCTTAGTCATCGAATATTTTCCTAGTCTATCTTCAAGTGAGATTCTATCACTTCACATCAAGTTTTTGAACTTTACAAGAATATATTTCCACTTCTCTCTTGGCTTTTATGCTACTGTTGTCATACATTTAACTTCTACTTATATTATAAAACCCACAGTTTATTGTAACTATTTTTGTTTTAAAATGTCAATTATCTTTACAGAGGTTAAAATAATAAAAATGTTTCTGTGTTTACTCCCATTGTTACCCTTCCCCTCTGTTTGGAGCTGGCCTGCTCATCACCTTCTTCAAAGCAGTCTTAGAAGTACAACTTTAAAATGTGGCTGGAGCCTTCTCTTCCTGCTATATCCAAAGTTGGTTTATCTTGCCTTATTGTCAATAAAACTGGGGAAAAGCTGACAACTAAAAGCACATTGAAGGTTGTTAATGACTCAGTATTGTGGAAGCAATGAAAGGACATTATCCCTCCCAAAAATTACTGAGTGCTTCACAATTTGGTAAATCATTTTGTACCACTTTTGTTTGCTGAAATGCATGATGCTTGTAAAATACAATACACCTGGAAAACCTTTCAGCACTTGGCTGTTGGAACCTCCAAGGGGAGGTGACAAGATCATTTGGACACTCATCACCACCTCAGCCCTTGGCATTGCTGTTATACCCTGGGAATGCCAAGATCTTGGCAACCTCTGGATTTGGTTGTTTGAGCTACAAGTGCTGTGGACAGACAGTCCAACAGATGACTGTTATGGACCTGGCAGCCATAGATCAGTTTCTGGAAAGGAGAGAAGATATAGTTACTTTCTACTTTCAATGTCAGCCTTGATGCAACATACGAAGTTGGCACAGAAAACTGACAGAAATGGGCAGGTGCCTGGTACTGTCTTTCCCACATTTACCAGCTGTTTTTTCTTGGCTGGCATCACCAGAAAAGCTTGTCCTGATACCATCACGCACAAAGGAGTGTACAGATGCGGCGAGGATCTGGCATAAGTGATACACCTAGGCTGGCACAGGAGCAGGGGCCTAGGTCAGGGTGTGCTGCCTGCACAATGAAAGCCACCAGGCTTTTGGCAATAATTCTAATACCATGGTTTCCACAGAGGACACCTATCATCATGTAGACAGTGACTAATGAGGAGTGTAATTCAGGCTGAAGCTGGGCAAGAAGCTGTCCTAAATTCAGTTAACATTTACTGATTGGCACAAGACATTGTGTCAGGGGCTAAGAGCAGTTCCAAGCAGTATGATCCATGTCCTCATCCTCAAGGTATTCAATCTGGTTGATGAGACAGGACATAAATAGCAAAAGATAATCAAGAGATAAGTGATAATAATAAAAATAATGACTTAATGAGGTAACATAGTCATTGCCAAATGAGAAATACAGATGGCAAATTTATGGAGGTCAGAGCAAATACAGACTAGCTCTACCTTGGTGGTTTTTAGAAGGCAAAGATGGACTAATTTCTAGAGGAGATAAAGTCTTCAGAAATGGTCAGTTGGTGTAGAAATAGTGAAACAATCTAAAGGGGGTAAACCATGTACTTGGTACTAGAAACCAAGTGTTTTGGGCAGAAAGAGGCCAAGAGGAAGCATAGTGTCGCCACATTGGTGTTGGTAGCTGAGAGATCACTGGGGTAACACAGACGCGGAAACATGGGGTCTGAAGCTTTGTCCTCTCCTAGCTAATGTACCCTTGGCCAAGTTATTTCACTCTCTAAATCTTAGTTTCTTCATCTATAAAATAGGAAGAATAGTATTACTAAATTCATTTAAAAGGTTGTTAAAAGGATAAAATGCTATTTATATTAGCAATTAGGCACACAGCTGTGTCTGACACAGAGTAAATATTTTATAAATATTATTTAATAGTAGTGGTGGTAGTGTGTCAGTGGTAGTAAAGTTCCTTGGGAAAATAAAGTCAGTGAACTGCAAGGTCTTAGCAGGATCTTCTTTTCACGCAGTCACCTGAGGCTCAAAGATCTTACAACCAGGTAGTGGTAGGGCCTGTGGGCAAACTCAGGTGTTCTGATCTCCTGTCCTGCCTCCACACTGCATCACAACCTATGCTTACATAGCAAAGGATGGTGGATGTAGTCAATTAGGGCTGGACTGGGCAGATTTGAACTTAATTTTACCTTAATTTGTTATCATTCTTTTGATTCCAGATAAAATGTGCTATTTTTTTTCGGGGTGCTTTATGCATTTGCCTGCCAGCATCTGATAACCAGATGGAGGGGCAGCAGAGAAAATCTGGCATTTGAGAGTGAAAAAATGCCCGGTACATCCTATAAGGTTCTGGCAGTCAGCCCAAACCTGGGCCAAGCGCTCCCTGTCCAGGCTTTGGGTCAGCAGAAAATGATTCACTTTTGTTATGCATTTGAAGAAAGCAGGAGAATCACACGACATTAATGAGCGTATTTAATTGGAACTTTTTCTCAGGAGAGGAGAACATGTCCTCTTGATGGCTGTCATACGACAAGGGAAGATGAGAATCCCAATGACCTAAGCACCACAGGGCTCCTTTTTAACCACGGAGGAGAGTGCTGTGGAGCAGTGCCAGGCTGTCAGGAAGAGACATTTTCAGTAGGAAGGCTGCCTGGGAAAGGGGGCCCTGTCCTCACAGAAAGCCTGAGAAGAGAGCATGGTCAGGACGGCTGTCTTTGGAGCCAGGATCTATCACCTACATATGAGTCAGATATACTGCTTGTGTGCTTGTGTATGATGCATGTTTTCCAAGTGATCACAAACACTGCAGAGGCCCCCTTTTTTGTTAGTTGGATACCACAGTGTTCTTAGCTTGGTTTGGTATGCCTGGATCAAGAGAAACTGAAAATATAATATATTCAAATGCACCAACATTCATTGGATGTAAGGCATATGCTGTCTGAAGGTGAAATTGACAGTCTTGCCTTCTAAAGACTCACAATCTGCTTGGAGATACACTTAGTGAAATGTAGTACACGCCTCTTGAGGTAGCCACTCGGCTCACAGTGATTTTCTCTTCTTTGGATAGAGTCCCCTTATGCCTGGGGGAGGGAGGTCTCTAGGGGGCCATATAGTGTGGATAACCTTCCAACTCTCACAATGGCACACTGGTCTAAGGCTAGACACTGGACCCAAGCTGGGCCCATTTAATTTCTTTCTGTTTATCTGTTTGTCTCTCTGTCTCTCTTTTTCTCTTTCTTTCTCTCACATTTAAAACTGAGAACAAAAGTGTCAGACACTGGGTGTCAGAATCATGCTGCACTAATGGCAGTAGTCTGGGGAGAAGGTCGATAAACCCCAGAATTTCCTTTCCAAAGTCAACAGTTCCTTCAGTTCTGGAGGACACTTGCCAGTCTTTTCCAATAATTTCCCATTGCCTCTGTTAGTCTGAACTGGTTTTCCATTACATGCACTTGAGGCCGGATTCATATAAGTGATATGAGTTAAGAGGGTGCTCAGTAGAAAATCTGTGGAAATAACTCGGGTTGGGGGCAGAGGGGAGAAAGGACAGCTAATCTCTATCTAAATGCCTCCAGCAAAAACAAAGGGCGGCTGCACATCTAGATACTCTCACAGAATAGGGCTCAAAAATGCAAAAGAGTTTGCACATTTACAAATTTCCTGGTATCTACAATACTAAGAGGAGATGGTAGAATAAAGGAATTCCAATGTGGGAGTCAGAGGTTTTTTGGGGGAGCTGGGGTTCTAGTTCTTTTATTAAAATTCTGGATGACCTTGGCCATATTGCTCCCTTTCTCTAAGTCTCAGTTTCAATACATGTGAAATATAGAGAATGAATTTAATCGTCAAGGCCCCTTCCAACTTTATGACCACTGATTAATAGAAATAATAGATTGTGATATGCATCTACATAAGCAATAGTAAAATAGGTCCAATATCTCAACAGATGCAAAAAATTGCTAAGAACTGTGCTTTACAAGAGATTAGGAGCTGGACTGAGAGCTCCTGCCATCAGTTAGAGACCTTCCACGGTTAACTCTCAGAACAGGTTGTTTTTGTCCATCTCCTTTCAGTGTCTGATAGTTTTTCAATCAAAAATAGCATTGCCATAAATAATTATTGCTGGTAATATTAGTAATAACTAAATATCAGCCACTGTACTCAGTACTTGGCTTGCATGATTTCATTTAGTCCTCTGCACACTGTAAGGTAGAAGCCGCAGGCCTGGCTATGACCACTAACCACCAACCTCCTCCTTCTGTGGAGGATCAGCTGTTCAGAGGCAGAGTGGTGGTGCTCCAATGTGGTCTGCAGCTGTTCACTGGGTTCACAGGCTCTGGGGATTCCTGGGTGGTGGGGGACAAGGTCAGCCCCCTCCTGTGTTCTGCCTGGGCCACACTGTGGGAGCTATAAAGCAATCTGAGATGGTTGCTACTTTTGCTAGGCTTAGAGATTCCCAGGCCAAGCCAAACTAAATCTAGGCTCATTGCTGCTAGTGCTGGGCCTGGGGCCACTTAGCAAGAGGTATGGGTGCTGGGGACTTACTGAGGCTGGCTGTTCCTTTTTTGAGAGGATTTAGAAAATTGTGAAGCATGAGCCAAAATGAGTCATTCGTATGGAAAAATCACTGTTAACAGCTTTGGTGGGCCCCTGAGTTGAGTAGGACAGAGTCTCAGGGGCTCTCCAGGGCAGGGCAAATAGTGTTAGCCAGGTTGATGGAGTCTCAGATATGGCACCAGCCTTCTAGCTCTGTGCTTTGTATGGGGAGGGCTCAGAAAAGGGACAATAACTTCTTCCCAGCTCTGTGTCTTGGAGAAAGCTGTCCTCAGCTCTTGCCTTGATGCCAGACACTTCAGTTCCTCCTTGTATGCCACTGATACTTTTCAAGCTGCTACCCCAGTGCTGGAGCTCAGAGGGAGTGAGTCTGAGTAAGTCTGTATGTGGGTTCTTTAAAAGGAACCACTCGGGATTCTAGAACTTTCTTTTACCAACTCATTCCCAATGGGTTTTGGTAATCAGAAGCTATGAGGACTTATCTTCCTTGTACTGGAACCCTGGTCTGGGGGACCTGGTGTGGGGCTTGCACTCCTTGCTCTCAAATTTTTATCCACCACATGTGAATATGGGACCAGCCTGTTCTGTATTCTGCATCTCTGCCCCTCCTACCAGTTGGATGGATGTGTTTTTTTTAATTCATAATTGTCAGATTTCCATCAATTTCTGATGGTTCTGAGTGATGATTGTTCTATAATTTAGTTGTAATTTTGATGTGGTTTTGCAAAGAAGTGAGCTGTGTTCACCTATGCCACCACTTGACCATACTTTCTATTTTTCAAGTATTTACTATGTGTGAGGAGGTGAGCTAAATGTTTATAAATTAAGGTAACATTTTGAAACAAGGGTAGAAAGATTTGGGGCTCATGATTCTTAAGAACTTTCTGACCATTGGTGCTATCCAAAAATGAAAGGAATTGACTAAAGAAGTCATGAGTTCCCTGCTACATAGGTGTGTTCTCCTAACATTTCCTAACATGGATGATTCTTAAAGGAGAAGTTTTAAGAAATTGCAAATCATTGTGCTGGAAGAGAGTTTTAACATGGGCAACCTATGAGCTCTCTTGCATTCTGAGCTCCTATGAAAATGCTGAGGTTGACTGTTCAAGATATGGCCTGGGGGAAAAATAACTCTTAGACCTATTAGAAAACATGTCAAGGAACATGCAATATTAACAGGGTTAGCCATGCAATCACATGATTTTTTT
Organism: Anoura caudifer; assembly: GCA_004027475.1. Classification (NCBI taxonomy): domain Eukaryota; kingdom Metazoa; phylum Chordata; class Mammalia; order Chiroptera; family Phyllostomidae; genus Anoura; species Anoura caudifer. The sequence continues at coordinate 189,478 of PVKU01000301.1, forward strand.
CTTGCACAGACTGTAAATCAATAGAATTAATGAAATGAATTTGAGCCTAGCCTCTTACTGAGAGAAGAGGTACAACACTTATCACATATGTGAATTGTGCAATGGATAGGCCTTCTTCAGTTAAGGATTGATCTTTGCTGCTTTGCAATGCAAACCCCAGTTCTATTATTCCTTTTGCAACACAATTTTCACTGAGCATCAGATAAAACCCAATGCTTCAGTGTATGCTCTCAGCCAAGGAAAACATCTTTACTTAAAACACAAATAGTTACCCGGCTACTAAATTTCCACTACAGGTTTGGATATTCCAGAAGGAACAATAAATGTCACTCCTTCTTATGTTGTTCTCAGGCCCTTTGTATTTTTCTTAGTGTAGTAGGTGAACCAGAAACGAGGCATTTTCTTATCTTAAAAGGATCTGAATAAGACTTCCAACATTAGTATTCTTGAGTTTGTATAATCTTCAATGGGCTCGACCTTTGGATATATGAATGAGCATGGGATTATATGAGGCCTGTCTAAATGACCAAGTGACTGAACTAGGGCCCAAAATTTAATGTTTAGGGTTGTATTTAGATGAGATCATTTATGCTTAGCATGTCAATGTGATTAATGTGATCGCAGAGTCTAACCACCTCAGGTACAGATGGGCAAACTGAGGAACAAGTGGAGGCAGTTATTTTTCCGAAGTTACATAACTATAGCCACATAATTGGTCCTAGAGGGACCGACCATGCAGTTCACATTCACTCAGGGCTCTTTTCAATATTCTCACACTCCTGCATCAAGCCCCACTCCACTGTGGCCGAGTCTGAACCATGGCCGGAGCTGGGCAATGATTTGCCTTTATGAGTGCTGAGATGGAACCAGAAGTGGCAGGTTTCTCAGCCCCTGAGTTCAAAGCTGGATGATGTGAGTGGTTAAGTTAGAATGACTCCTTGAGGACTTTTCAGGCTCCATTCTGTTTCTTTAAAAAAAAATATATTTTATTTTTTTATTTTTAGAGAGAGGGGAAGGGAAGGAGAAAGAGAGGTAGAAAAACATCAATGTGTGGTTGCCTCTCACATGGCCACCAGTGGGGACCTGGCCCACGACCTAGGCATGTGCCCTCACTGGGAATCAAACCAGCAACCCTTTGGTTTACAGCCTGTGCTCAATCCACTGAGCTACACCAGCTAGGGCTCCATGTTGTTTCTTTAACCAATCAGTGTAGGATCAGGCAGAGCCTGAAGCAATGATTCACTGATGTGGGGAAGGTTCTTGTGTAAGTACTTTGGCACACAGCTGAGGTGAGAACAGGTTCTCCAAGCATGAATTTTCATGTGGGATTTCTCTTTCTTCTGGAGAGTGAGGAAGAGGTTTGTACATGCATCTAGCTGGAGAAAGGATGAAGAGAAGGATGGGCTCCAGGCAGATGCTGAAGGAACTCTTTTCCTAAGTTCTGCAGGAGACAATGAACATAAGCATCCTTTCTTTGAACCCAACTAATGTGGGGTGGGAAAATGAGGTAGTATGCTTAGCATCTATGAGGATCCCTTATCTTTTTACCCAGCTGGCAGCTTGAGAATGCAACTTTGGGAACCCTAAGAGAATGAGCTTGTGAGCCTTAGTCAAGGAATGGGCAGCTGTGACAGAGAGAAGGACCACATGATGCTCAAGGAACTTTGTGGGCAGGCTACATTGGTAGAAATGTTTGTGAGTTGTCCTGAGATAGCCATTTGAGAATGGTGATGGAAAGGGGAGAAGTTTATAGGGAGATCAATTCCTGTATAACAGCTGTGGGGTGCAAAAGCCTGAGAAATATGTGTTATTAAGGTAAAGAAGTAGTGAAAAACTTGAGATAACATAGGATGAGAGACACTGCCCCTCCCTTTTTTCACCTTTTTCATCTTCCCAAGGCCATTCTTTTGGAATTTCTCCTCTTTAAGAACGTGCTTGATGTCCATTGATTTTTAAATATGTAATGAAATGGCTATGGAGAGGAGAAGTGTTAATACATGATATGATTTGCCATCAACTCTAAGCTTTTTGGTTTATGATCTGCTCACCTTTAAGTATTTTAAAATTGCATTTCCTTGCTATCTACAAATTGCAAGTCTCTATAATAGACACTGCAGTGCACACAGTCATGAATGAGATAAGGTCCCTGGGCTGCGGGAGCGAACAACGTTAGAAATGGCAGCGAAGACGTATCCATAGCTGCCTCTGTAGAAGGCTGTTTGTGGTAAGTGGCTTGACTGGTACAAAGAAAGCATTTTAGGAATTGAGGAAGGAGGAAGCATATTTTTCAGGTGACAGCAAGAGAAACTCGGCTGACATTTTTCTAAGACTCAAAGTCATCCAGAGAGTAAGATTTATTCTCATTGCAATAAAATATTTTAATTCATTAAGTGCATGCAAATCTCTCATAATAACAGAATGTTCATTTCTATGGTGACATTTGTTCAATAATCACTAAAAATATGTTGCCTGTCTTCTGACTTGAATACTTCTTGGTAGACAGGGTAAGGCAGTATGCCCCTATCAGGTCCCAAGTCACTAGCCTTAAATGCAGTTTGGCCAGAGAATTATACCCTGCCATTCTATGTGTAGTTGTTCAGGTTTGAACAGGCCCAATTAATAGCCCTTTCTTGTCCAGTTGGGTTCTGGACCAAGGGATGCGTAAGATTTAAGAGTAAGGCATGTGGGAGGCCAACATATTTTATCATCAAGGAAGCTGATGCCAGAGGATGCAGTTTCTATTTACGAGCTAGTGGGCTACTAATACTGGATCCCAGAAATAGAACGATTTCCCACATATGTCTTTGTAAAATTCAGGGCATGGAGCAGAAGAGCAGAATGCATGCTTCTTATGGAAAGATCAGATCTCAAAGCGGAAAAGGGGAGATTGAGGGCCAAGACTATGCAGGTTCATTTCTTAGCCCCAACCAAGCAGACACATCCCCTCTTCTCCAAGGGGAGGAGAGAGATGGAAGCAGAGAGAGGACTTGGCTGCTATGGCAGTGAAGCACATGGAAGGGATAATATAAAAGAAGCATTTTCCACTCCCAGTCCCCACAATAATGCCTCTGATAAACAAGTTGAAGTCTGTGTAGCAGGGATAATATTTAGCTCATTCCTGCTTGAAAGAACCAGCTGCAGACTGAATGAAATGCAAGGAAGAAAAAAATGGAAATCACAGAGATGTACTCCTTTAGTTTCTTTCTTCTCTCCTCCCCATCTTTTCCTCTCTCTTAGATCACCACTTGTTATTCCCATGTCCATCAAATCTTGGTCACAGACAGTTCTGCCTCAGTTTACTATTTACTTTATTATACTTTAAAATCATAATTTAATGAATGGTACCATGCCAGGCATCGTCTCTTAGGACGTGGGGGGGAGGGAAGTAGGTCTTTGCAGTTGGCTTTTTCCTTAGGATGTGTGGCCAGTCCATCAGTTCAACCCATGCTGTTAGATTCTCCTCTGTCTGGTGTGTGTCATCCCAGGTTCTCAAGAGTCTTTCCTGTCCTTAGTGGAGTTCCTGCTCATTCAAGAACTGTCTAGCTTACCCTGAATTCTTAGGATTCATCCTTTCTTACTCCCACAGCTAGGGAGAAAAATATATCTGTCATTTACCTATAGACTAGCTGCATACATCTTTTTCTCAAAATCCACATATTATAGCCAGATATATACTTAATAAATGAGACTAAACCTATACATATGCTAACAAAAGATACTAACATATTTTTACGGGTGAATGTTTGTGTTCCCCATTCACCCCCAAATCCACACGCTGAATCCTAACACCCAACGTGACAGTATTAAGAGATGGAGTGTTTGGGATGGGCTCAGGTCATGAGGGCGGAGCCCTTGTTGTGAGGTTAGTGCTATAAAGATTCCAGAGAGCTGTCAGCCTCTCCGAGTGAGGATACAATGAGAAAATGGCCATCTGCAAGTGGGAAGATGGCTTTCTCCAGAAACTGACTGACCTGGCTGCTCATTTTGTACTTCCAATCTCCAGAGCTGTGAAAAATAAAATTCCGTTGTTTATAAGCCAACCAGTGTATGGTATTCTGTTATAGCAAAACCAAGACAAAAGTCGACATCCCTAAGAGCTAAGTAACCTAGCCTATCAGGAGACCTATGTTCAGTCTTAACCAACTGTGCAATTTTGATAAAGTACTTCACCTTCCCTCGTCCTTGCTTTTCTTCCGTAAAGTAAAGGAGTAACATTTCCCCAGATGTAACTTCATGGAGTCACATTTTTATGGATTTTTTACATGCATATTTATCTTTGTACAATCCACAATTTTGCATAAATGAAATAATATTTGTAACTCTATAGCTTGTGTGCTTTTTTTACTTGAAAATATAGCTTTGTGATTTTCTCTTTTCACAACAATGGGGCTCTCCATCAACTACTATCAGAGACCCTATGTTATAAATGTACTGCAGTTTATGAGGCACTTTCTTTTTTTGTGAATACTCAGGTTGATCTCAATATTTGCTGTCTCAAACAATGCTATAATGAATATCTTAGCATGTGCCCCTTTGTTCATGAGAAGACACACAGAAGTATAAATATTTATATGTAGATAGAAAACTGAATGGGTGGGAGTTTAGCAGTAGTGAGTGGTCCCCAACCACAAGTCATCCTGTATTTCTCCCTCTCCCTTATCCTTCAGGACCAATTCTTCTACAAGAGTTGTTGGGTCTGTCTTCAAACATAGCTAGCATTCATTTCCTTTCTTTAATCTCTACTCTTACCACCTTAGCCCAAGCTGCCTTTCTCACCTAGCTGGTCTATGACAGTAACTTCCAAATAGATCTCCCTGCTTTTACTTTGTTTGGCCCAATTAAAATGCTCTCTCTATACTGCAGCCAGAGGAATATTTTTAAAATACAAATTTGATTATGTTATTATTATGCTTTAAATTCGTCACTGACCTCTCATCTCACGAAAGATAAAACATAGACTCCTTCCCACGGCTTTGTATGGTGTACCCTACAGGGTGCTGTTCAGTCCCACCCTTCCCAGCTCACTTGGGATCATTTATTATATTGTGGCCATTTTCTGTTTCAATTCAATTGCCAGAACTTACCAATTCTATTCCCACTGACTGCAGAGCCTTCACATTTTATTTTCCTCTGCCTGGGAAGCTCCTGTTCTTTGTTTTGTTTTGTTTTGTTTTAAATGTTTATTTTTTAATTTAATCTCTATTGTATCTTTCCCATTACCACTTAGTCTCCTTATATCCCGTCCCCCAGCAATCACCACACTGTTGTCCACGTCCTTGAGTCCTTTTTCCTTTTTGCTCAGTCCCTCCAGCCCCTCACCCTCAGAAGCTGCCATACTGCACTTTGCATGGCAGGCTCCTTTTCATTCTTTAATTCTCAGTTTCAGGTCATCTTTTCAGCAGTGCCTTCCCTCATGCCCTCTCTGTGTGAAGTAACCCTGCCTCTCTGCCCAGCTGATTTCTATCACATTTCTCTATTGAGTTCCCTCATAGCTCTTCTCAGAATCCAACATTATCTTGTTTAATTACTCACTTATTTATTATGCCTCTCCCACCTTACAGTTAAGCTCTATCAAGGCAGGGACCTGCCTATCTTTTTCTCTGCCCTGCTGGGGAGTAAATGTTCAACAAACAGATGCTGAATGAGTGAGGAGGTCTTTCCAGCAGAGGTAATACCTGCTGTGGGGAACACACTGAGAGTGGAGAGCACTGGGTGGGGTCAGGACCACAGAGAATCCAGGGTATGCGAGTGAGGAGGCATGGACAGAGATAACAAAAGAAAGGCTGGAACGAAGGCTCCTGCTGGGTTGCAGAGGGTCCCTAATGACAGAGCTGGTCCTTGGGGTCCTCTGGGCTCTCTAGCTTAGCTCCCCAGTGCAGCTCATTCTATCATTGCCAGGAATAGACTCATGCATGAGAGGCTGCCTTCTGCACCCTGGGTGTGGCACTTGGCCCAGGGTTTCATTTTTTGAAAGCAGCTCTTGGTGTATCTGCTTTACATTTCACTTTCAAGAAGGCGCAGCATCTCTTTAAATTCACAGCTTGTTTTTATAATTCGACTTTGATTGCTTGGAGTTGGAAGAACTTCATAAAATGGCTTCCAATAAAGTAGGGGGCCATTGTTCTTTTTTTTTTTTAAAGTCAGCAAGTGTACAGATCTCCTTAACAATTAAAAAAAAAGTCCACAGTGATTCTAGAACCATTAAGATATGTAATAATCTAATGAAACTTCTTAGTATAATTAGTTACTTCTTTTTCCTTAAGGGATATTCATAGTCTCTTCAATTAAAAGATATTTTTAGGTGTTCTGAAGTATGTAATTTTCTTTGTAAAAGAAAAGCCTTTATTTCCTTTTTGTTGTTTGAACAAAGCCCACTCATCCCTTTGAATAATTTAGGTGCTTCTCCCTTATTTACTTGGAAATATAAATTATGACATTTACAGATCAAGGAACGACTTCTTCACAGCACTGGTACCTCGTGGAGAAGGGACTGAGGCCTGTGAATTTCAGCATCTTTTGTCCAAAACATCAGTCATCAAGGGGGAAGAGCAGGGAAGCCTGACATGAGGCCCTGGGCTCAAACTGTGGCCTGAGCTGGCTGCCAGTCCTCAGGGGGAGCTTCTAATCGCTCCACATACCCTTGGAAAGAACTGCTAGAACAAACAATATTTTTTTTTGTCAAAATGGAAATCAAAAGAAAAATGTGATTTGCTTTATAGATAATTTCTCAAGAGCACTTAGCAACAACAGGGGTGCCTATTCATATTAGTTATATTAGTGAGGTTAGTATAGGAATTCGCTCCATAAAAGACCATTTTGTTTTTGTTATGTGAAAAAATTTTGAGCAAAACAGAGTTTAAAATATCATTCTGTAATCAATTTTATAAATACATAAATATTCTAAACTCTAAAATTAAAGCTGTGTTTTTCATTCTTGTCCCAAAATTTACTCTTTGTTGTTAATACATCACCATTAGATTAAAGGAGTTAAATTGGTTGTAATTGAGATGTTATTTGGTTCTTGTTTTAGCCCAAAGCTAGCATATTAATAAAACTGCATGTGAGTGTCCTGCTGTGGAAATTATAAACTAAACTCTCAGAATGGGCTCACAGCCTAGTAGTGACTGAGACTCTTTGGAGTATCATTAACTTTTCACTATCACTTAAGCCCTTTATTCTTTATTCTTTTTTTTATTGTTTGGAATAATCTTTTAATGTAAGCTATAATCTTGGAAAAGTGATTAGAAGGTGAGAAAGAAAGAAGAACAAGTAAGAGAATGAAGGAAGGAAAGGATGACAGGAAGGAGAGGGAAAGAGAAATAAGGACAGAATATAGGAATAAAAAGGAAAATGATATATTTTTGTTTTTTTTTAAAGGCCCTAAACTGCTTTCTGATATGGAATAGTAGTGTTAGAACTGTAGAATTTCTTTTATAACAATATTTTATTTTATTAGTTCATTTAAAAACTTATAATTTTGAAATTATTTATTATATTTGCACAGGAAATTGCAAAGATAGTATGGAGGTGTCCTGTGTATCTCTCATTCTCTTTTCCCCATTGGTTACATCTTCCTTTATATATGCAAAATATATTGGATGTAGTATAGTATCAAAACCAGGACATTGACACTGGTACAATGTAAGCATGTAGTTCTATGCCATTTTACCACACATACTAATTGATACAATTTCAGCAATCAAGTTACAGAACTAATGTATCACCACAATAACCTCTCTCTTTCTAACTTATTGTATTCACACCCCTCCATTTCATGCCCCCATCCTTAACTGCTAGAAACCTCTAATCTGTTCTCTATAATTATTCCCTTTCAAGAATGTCATACAAATAGGATCATACAGCATATAGTGTTTGAGATTGGCCATTTCCACTCAGCATAATCCCCTTGAGATCCATCCTTTTGTGTTCATCGATGGGTGAATCCTTTCTATCACTGGGTAGTATTTTAAGAAAGTGTTTAAGTGATTTGGTGAGTGCTAAAATGTTCTGTATTCAATAAGGCATTGTTTAGACAATTCTGTGTGGAGAAAATTAGTAATCTTGTATAATATGGTCCATGACTTTCATTTAGGCTCTGATCCTCTGCACACGCCACATCATCTCCTAGAAGTGCCCTTCTCGCTGCGTATGGCCCCAGTTCGCCTCTCACCTTCACAAAATCCCTTGCGGAACCTTGCAGTGGTCTGTTTTATTCTTCTTCTCCATGCCACGTCCAAGAGAAATGCCATGCTTGCCTTCCTCTATGCTGTCCTGCTTCTTGTTCTTACCTACATGTTCCCATGGTTTTCTCCTTCACTAGACTGGGTGCCTCTTGAGCGTAGGGAGTGACCCTTTTGCAGTTGCTGAAAATAAGCGGTCTGACAATATTGGTTTCTCAATAAATGTGGTCATATCAATTTTGAGTTTATGTAAATTAGGTTAGGGATTCTGACTTTGTTGGCAAATGGAAGTCACATGGGGAGGTTAAATACAAATACGATGCCTGGGTCTCACCCTCAGAGTTTCTAACTTAACTGGTGTGAGATGCAGTTATGGTATTAGGGGTTTAAAAGCCCCCAGTTCATTCTAATATTCTGCCAAGATCCAGAACCATTGCTTGGGCCAAGATCAAGAACCTCTGTGTTAGACAGGATTTAATCTATACAGGAGACACTGAGCTAGGCTGTTCTTTTCCTACCTATCCACAATACTGTGTGTGTGTGTGTGTGTGTGTGTGTGTGTGTGTGTGTGTTTGAGAGAGAGAGAGAGAGAGAGAGAGAGAGAGAGAGAGAGAGAGAGAGAGAGAGAGAGAACAAGCATTTACTTACATTTTGATGTTTAGATGCATCCTATACATTAACAGAAAGGTTTTGTGTATGAATCAGAATATGATACTGTGAATTTTGCCTGTCACGTTGATTCTATGGAGTAAATTCCACAAGTGGAAAAAGTATGTTCTCTACTCTCCATAAAATTTAAATCAATTCAAAACACATTTCTGAGGCTTCTAAGGCAGTCATTAACCAGTGGTTCTCAACCATGGCTGCACATTAGAGCCAGCTGGGGAGTCTTAAAAATCCCAATGCCTGGGCTGCACCCCACAGCAGTTAAAAGAGATTCTCTGGGGACGAGACCCAGGCATTGGCGCTTTGTAAATCTCCCTGGGTGATTCCAATGTGCAGCCAAGGGAGGGAACCATCACCATAAACGGATATACTTTCTTTTGGGCATTCCTGATTTCTCTTTTGTAAACATATACATGAATACTTTTTGAGTACACAAATTAACTTTTATATTAATTGGGTGAAAAGTAGGAAGCATTACTTATACTACCTTCATGCTTTAAGAAAATATTAGTTGTCCTAAATGGAGTGCATTGCATTTTACTGTTGAAAAAGTGCTTCCATGTCTATTAGTTCATTTGTTTCTTGTGAAGCAGAGTAAAACAAAAAAGCAAGATAAAAAACAGTAATGATTTATAACTTTATACTGCAGTATAGTGCTGCAGTATACTGCCACAGATGAGAAAACCAAAACGTGGGTAGATAAAGTGATACAGAGCCTAGGATGCTACAAGCAAGGTGCATGGAGTTCAAAATTTAAGGAGACCCTGGCTCTCACGGCTGTGTGAGGACAGGCTGGCACCTCAGGGTAAGTGCTGCCTTCACATGCGCTTCTCATCTCATCCTGGTCCCAGCTCAGAAAGTGAGTCAAGTCCAGTCCCACAGCCAGACACCGGACAGTGGGGGGGGAGAGATGTTAAGATCAAACTCTGGGGCACCGGTGCTCCCTTCCTGTGCTCATTTTAGGAAATAGACACTCCTATTGGAAATGCAGAATTGCCTCTGCTTTAACCTAGTGTGGTGGGCTGATCAATGCCCCTCACCTGCTGAAGAGGCCCACATCTTAATTCTGAAAACAGGGAATATGTTATTTTACAGGACGAAAGGGACTTTGCAGATGTAATCAAGTCAAGGATTTTGAAGTGAGATTAGCCTGCTTTAACCTAAATCACAACAAGTAGGCAGGAGGGACAGAGCCAGAGAAGGAGATGTGATGACAGAAGCAGAGGTTGAAGTGATGCCATTGTTGAGAGGAGGTCATGATACCGGGAATGCAGACAGTTTCTAAAGGTGGAAAGAGCAAGGGGCGATTCTTCCCTTCGCACCCCCAGAAGGAGCGCAGTCCTGCTGACACACCAAGGTCAGTCTGTCGGCCTATATTCGGACCTCTGATGCTCCAGAACTATCAGAAAATACCTTTGTGTTGTTTGGGTCACTATGAGGGGGACCCCCAAAACCCCTAGAATTTATTTATAAGAAATTGTGTATTTATTCTTAATTTTTTAAAGTTCAGTCACCTTCAAATTACTCTCCATTTGAGGCAATACACCTATTGAGATGTTTTTTTTTCTCTGCTCAAAACAGTTTTTGAACTTGTTGATTTTTACGCCTTTTCGTGCTTCTGCTGTTTTTTGTTTCACCTCTTTCACATCAGCAGAATGTTTCCCTTTGAGGACTTTTTTCATCCAGGGAAACAAAAAAAGAGTCATTGGGGTAGAGATCAGGTGACTCGGTAGGGTGGGGCATGGGGGTCATGCTGTTTTTGGTAAAAAACTGCTGAACACTCAGCGCGGTGTGGGCAGGTGAGCCCGTAAATCACCCATCATGAAATGGACAAATGCATTGAAAGAGTCTTCAAAAAAATTCACTGAAGCTGAATGCAGCTTCTCACAACAACGCCAGCTGGTACCCTGATACAGATGGTTTCCTAAGGTACTCCCCTGGCAGGGGAAGCCTGCGCTGCAAGGGACTTCTTCCCTCCAGAAGATAATTTCACTTTTTGGGTCCCCCTTCATCTGTTCGTGGTAATTTGTTATAGCAGCAATAAAAAACTCATATACTTAATTAGTTTACAATTAATATGTGTTTGCCAAATATTAGCAGTTTGCCAAATGAAGTACTTGGGTCATGTTTAGGTGCTATGTTATACCAAAAACAATTTAAAAAATCATCTAAAGTACGTCAAGCACTCTGAGTATGTTGAGTTGCCTGCACTGTGGGAGACACTGGGAAATGAGCCAGCAAAGGAAAGGGATTCTCATCTTGTCCTGTGGTGCACAATCACCGGGCCAAATGGTGAACACAGTCACCAGTTTTATTTAGAATGATGCTGTCTGGATCTCCCTCTCTCACTCTCTTAAAAGCACATGTGACTGAATTTATAAAAAAAATTAAGAATTTAATGTATGATGCTACTTCATAAAATTAAATTTCCCACCAGGACCAATATGGCATTAATGATACTAGGGATAGTGTTGGTGGAAGGCAACATCCAGAGAGTCAGAGATTCTAGGAAAATGGGGAAATGCGGAGATAGACTTATTCTGGGAGCTACTGAGACATGGAACTGAACAGGATGTGGCAATTGGAGACATGGACTCATTATGCGTAAGAACTTTCCAACGGTCCAAGTATTTCAGAAATAAAAAGAAATTTCTTTTAAGAGAGGATGATATCCCAAGTATTCAGACAGAGATTAGGGAACTACAACGTGAGGAAGAGATTAAGGCATTGAATACAAGAGATGAGGGGTTTTAGATCTCTTTAAAATGGAAATTCTCCATTATGAGATTTGTATCCGTTCCATCTCTCTCCAAGATGTGTTTTCTCTTTCCAAGGAGATAAAGTGGCCACAAGTACAGCAGTTCCCCCACCCCCATCCACAGTTTTATTTTCTGTGGTTTCAGTTACCTGCAGTTAACTATGGTCTGAAAATATTAAATGAAAAATTCCAGAAAGAAACAATGTCTTTCATTAGATCTTATTCATTTATTTTTAGAGAGAGGGGAAGGAGGTGAGAAAGAGGGAGAGAAACAGATGGTTTCCTTTTGTGTGCCCCCAACCATGCAGGGGACCTGGCCCGCAACCCAGGCCTGTGCCCTGGCCGGGAATCAAACCAGCAACCCTTCGGTTCACAGGCCAGTGCTCAGATCACTGAGCCACACTAGCCAGGGCCAGAAATAAACAGTTTATAACTTTTAAATGGCTCTCCCTCTGAGCAGCGTGACGAAATCTCATGCTGTCCCACTCCCTCTTGCTCTGTTGTGAATCACCGTTTGCGCAGCGCATCTGCTCTGCACACCCTCCCACCCGGTACTCAGCAGCTGTCTTGGTGATCACACCCACTGTCACAGGATCAGTGTCTCAGTGCTTGTGTTCAAGTGACCCTTATTGTACCTAATCCTGACCCCAAGGCACAAGAGCGATGCTGGGAATTCAGATATGCCGAAGAGAAGCTGTGAAGTGCTTCCTCTAATTGAAAAGGTGTTTATGCACAGGGAAAAATGTGTGCTCGTAGGGTAGTACCCGTGGTTTTGGGCGTCCACTGGTAGTCTTGCAACCTATACCCTGCGGACAAGACTGGACTACTGTAGATGGATACATGTAATCTTCTTATATCCTTGGTAAGATTATTTGCTGGCCATAGAAATTCTAAAACGCTATAGCAGAGTAGTTCTTTTCATGTCTGATAAATGCTTTGTTAAATTAGTTTTTCTAGAGAACAAAATTTAATACCAGATATTTACCTGTTGGCCTACCTAATGGGATATATGTGAATTCCACCGAAGTCCCCTTCCTAGGAGGTCTAAATTCGAGTACATGGAAAGCTAAGAAAAGTACTATAGGGAGACTTTGGGGTTGTCCCTATTTTTTTCTTCCTTTGAAGTAAGTGCCACAACATTTTCCAGGTTTTATGTTTCAGAGACTGTGAGGGAGAAACCTCCTTCAGAGCCCTTCTGGGCCTGGCTGTGGTCCGGTCTGTCAGGTCCTGCCATGTGTAAATCACACACCTGGCCACATCCAGGTAGAGCCCATCCATCACCTGCTGGTGGTGACGTGGGCTGCACTGCCTGTGAATCTGGAGAAAATAATGTATTTTTGCTGTGAGATGACATCCCATAATGAGATTGTGATATTCCGTGCCACGTGACTTGCTATTTGTGACAAAGATGAATTTCACAGTGTGCACAGCTGCTGAGAGGCTGCTGGGCCCGGTGGACACATGTAGAGGAAAGGCCCCTCTCGGGTCACTCAGTTATAGCTCTTCTCTGCTGGAAATAATTTCTCAGGACTGCCAAAACGAGCTGCCAATTGAATTTTCTCCAAAGGGTAGCTAAGTATTTAGGCAAAGAAAAATCGGAAGGAAAAATGTATAGAACACATTTATCAATATTTCTTGATTGCATTTACAGCTTGTGGTCACGGACCCCATGGTCCACAGCCTAAGCTATGTGACAGATTCCTGTGCCCTTGGGACACCTAATTAGTGCCAAGTGAAAACTGTCTTTATGTTTGAAATTAAATAGCCTAAGACATTCAGATTCTTAATCCCAGGGTAACATATGGAAGCATTTTTGTCCCTTTTTAGGGTCTTAAGTTGTCTGGAGTCCTTGCTACATACACGGCAGTATTATCACCTGGGAGCTTGTTGGGATTATAGACTCTCGGGTCCCATCCCAGATCTACCAAATTAGAATCTACAGTTTAACAAGACTACCAGGTGCTTCTCATATACATTAAAAATTTAAAGCACTGTACTAAGTGATGTTTGAGATGTTTCAGTATGCTCATCAGCACCTCTTAGAACAATGGTGGTAATATAACACAAATAATTCCAAATATTTGTATGCGTGTGTATAATAGTTTTTTGCATGTTACAAAGCACTTTTACAATTGTAACTGGACTTGAGCTTTCCAATAACCTTGTAAAGTAGGTGGTGCCATTATTCTCATCCGACAGTTGAAGCGATTGCAGTTCTTTGCAATTCACATTTTTATCCAAGATGTACACAGGGAGCCCAACTCAAACTCAAGTCTTTCCTCCCCGAGCCCAGCGTCCCCTTCTTCTCATTGGTAGAGCATGTGTCGTGAGTTTGTTTCTGTCCCCAGAGTCACAGGAGACTCTCTAGGAAGCCATTCCCAGTCATGCCCAACAAAAACAAGGACAGGCATCTGTACGTGACCAGATGGACCTAGGGTTACTGTGTGCGGCCCAGTCTTCGCCAAACTTTTCTGATTCCAATAGAATCAAACCTGAACTCTATCACATTAGCTCTGGCTTCTGACAGGCCTAGCCCCAGCTTGTTCATGTTATGGCTTGATTTAGGGTTGGTCGCATGGATCAATGTAGTGACACCTGGACCCATGACAAACTGTTAACTCTGCAATTCCTTTAAGGACCCTACCACTCCAGAAAACATTTCTCAGACCAGCCGTTGAAACACTGACCCACACAGCAAGCACTCTGTATTATGTAGTGCCTCTGGCAATAGACAATGAAAAATGCTTTTGATGATGATGAAATGACTTATTAGCCACTAAGTGTAATGTACAATGTAACCATTGCTCTGGGGACCTTCATGAATTGGCTCTGGGTTTTGCAAAGGGCTTGTGACAGGATGAAGTCAGGAGTCAGGGAAGGTAATGAGACATGGCTGAAAGGGTTCTCCAGCCTCTCTGAACCTGGCAGTTCAAGGAGCCTTAGTCTATTTAAGAACCTCCTGGGCTTGTGGACCTAGGGGCCATGGAATGAAGCAGGCAGGTTTCAGGGCAGGGGCACCAGCAAAGGCTGAGCATATCAGACACAGGTCTTTTGTTGCTCTAGTCTAGTGAATAGCATGCTTTTTTTTTTTTTTTAATAAGAGCTCGATGTGAAATTTTTAACTAAGAAGGTTCGTTTCAAAGAGAATAAACTGATATACATAATTGAGGAGCGGGGGTTGAGAAGAGAGGTAATCTCATTGAGCTTCTCATTTAATATTCCCAATTACATCTTTGAAAATTCATCAGCTTATCTGTAGAATGGGTTAGGCAGGCTCTTAAGGAAATTTGAAAGTTAAAAAGGAATGTGGACAACATAAAATTTTTTCTTTCTGAACAGAGGAGTGAATGTTACAGAATATACAAGAACAGTAATGGGGAAAATAAACTGGTGCTAACTCAGAATTTACCCCGTGTTCTTATAGACCAGTGAATCTCCCATTTAGGTTTTGGGAGCTTCAATTCCAACATGCATAATTCATACAATCTGCATGGGTTTCTAAACATAAAGAATTCCCTTGGGATATTAAACACTAACTCTTATGCTTTACTGGCTCATCATCTTCCCTTGTAATTCTAAGATGATAAAAATAAAATTCTGACTGCATTTCTATTGCCTTCCTTCTTCATTCTCCAAAAACCTAATCACACAAAAACTCACCGGCGCAACCTCTCTGGTTTATGGAATCGCATTTTGCAGTGTCATGATTCATGCCTGCATCCTTGGTAAAATATTAAGCATGGTTGCTGGCTTCCGGTTCACCATCAGCCATGCTAGGGGAAAGCCTCCCTTCTCACCTGGCAGTGGTTTTCTCGTTGGAAGCTGACTTGCCTTGCGCATTCTCATTTACCCTGTTCGCACCTCTTTCACTGAGAATAGAAAGGACCCAATCTATAGCAAATCAGAAAGAAAAGAAATGCTGTGGAAGCTTCTCTACAGCGTTCTTCTTTGACCAGGAAGTCCCCTGTGCCGCAGAGGAATGTCCCTGCTCAGTGCGATGTGTGTGTGTTTGTCTAGTGCAAATTCTAAAACATACTTGGTCCATTAACATTTCATCACAGAGCATCTCAGGGAAAGAGGTTGGTAAAGATATTATTCATATAAAATAGTAATGATTTCCACAACAGAAAATTAGAAGATAAGGTGTTTTCATGCGGAAGAAGAACTACACAATTTCAGAGTAGACTAGAAAAGGTGAGAATGCCCCCGATGGGCACCCAGGCTTCAAGTGCTCCTCTCCTTTTTGTTTTCCTAGTTAAGAAATTACTCTAAGTCAGGTACTTGTCTCAGCTCAACTTTAGAAATGAGAAAAGTCAAGCTCAGAGATGGTGGGGAACTTACCCAAGGCCACACAGCTAGCTAGGCAGAGATTGAATTCAAACCCAGAATTGCTGCTTTAAACCCCTACACTGCAGCTCCTCACGTGGGGGACCTTGCACAGTGCGCATGGGGAACTGCAGCATTTCTGACTCCCTTGTGTTTGTGCTCCCACGCCTTTCCTCCCGGCTTCCCCGTCTGGAATGCCTTTGCCACGTGTCTCCACCTGCTGAGAACCTCCTCTTCAAAGTGCTGCTCTAGGAAATACTCCCTCATTCTCCCCTTCTCTTTGTTGGTGTTAATACCTCTCACAAGTGATGCACAAATATATATTGCTCAAAGAAATTCTAAGAATACAGAAAAAGCTGAATCCCTTCCTGGGCCTGATCCCAGCTTCTTTCCCTGAAAAAAAGCACCTTAATTGTTGCTAGGTATTTACTTGCATTCATGTATGTGGAAATAAAAAGCTTTGTTTTTTGAAAAAAACATGAACGTGTTCTTTTATAACATTTTGTCCTTTCATTATTGTGATTGTGATTTTTATTTTATATTTTCTAATTGGTTTTACTCATATTTAGGAAAACTATGGGTATTAAATGTAGCCACATTGCTGAAATCAATCTTCATAATTTAAAAAGTGGATTCTCATGAATTTCTAGACTGATGATTATATTATCTGCAAATAATAAGACTTTTCACTCCCCCCATATTCAATAGATGTGTTTGTTCCTTTTTTTGTTTTATGTCATTGGATAAGATCTCTACTATTATGCTGAATACAAGTAGTAACTTGGTATGCACCTTAAACTTGTTTCACATTTAACTAGGACTATTTCTAATATTATAATGACGTTTGTTTTAGGTTACTGGTATATGGCTTCTTTCTAGTTTGGAAAGTTTTTTTTGGATCTCTTCTGATGGCTTGTAATCAGCAATAGGTGTTGAATTTTATCAAGTGCTTTATTTTTCATTATTAGTTTTTGCCTGTTGAGAATATTTTAGGGTTTAACTTATTTTCTCTGTTAATGTAGTAAATTACGTGAATGTAGTCTCTGCTCATGGCATTTTGTAGTCACTTTATTAACCTATCAGCTTTAACCCTTTTTAATGTAACATTTGTGCATGCCTGCCACACTCCTATTCCCTGAAAACAACATGAAGGGTTCTTGAAAATCATATTTCTTCCACAGTGTGGATTTTCAATGATCATTGAATAACATGTCTTTATAAAAATTCACATCTGTTATGTCACCTGAGGAACACTGTAACCATGCAGTTAGATGGTTTTCTTAAATTTTAAATATATATAAATGGAAGCTCAGGTCCAAGGACTCAAATCAAGTTAGGGCTAGAGCTACGTTTCAATTTAAGCTTTATTACTCTAGGGAAAATGCTCTTTCAGCCAGCCCATAGATACAATTGCCCTAGCTCAGTGACACTCATCACCAGAGGCAGCATTCATATTTTTCACATTTGTGGGGGAACCTGGGCAGTGTAGATATGGAAATTTCATTACCTGAAAGGTGTCTGCCTAACTAGGGGGGGGGGTGGAGATGGAGGGTGGGGGGAGGTTGATCTTGTGGCAGAATTTTCATGTTAGGCCCCATTATTGACCAAGCAGTCAGTCAGCCCTGTTGAGGTGCTGATATAAATGCACGAAGCAAAAAGGACTGCATTAAAAAGACCCTCATTGCTCCTTGCAGGGGCCTAGTACTAAACATGGGTCAAAACTTGACCTCTCTCAGAATCACAGAAGTACAAAGGTGGCAAAGACCTCAGAGATAACTCCTGCCATCTCCTTTTCTTTTCTTTTTTAAAATTTTACTGATGGGTAAAATGAGTTACATGAGTCAACTTGAGTGTAAGCAAATGTCTCCAGCAGTCTTAGAATAACCTCTTTCATTATGGTTTAATTATTTGTGTAATATGACAAAGAAGTGCCTGGTTAAAACAATCTTTGTTCCTTATTCTGCACTAGCAGGCTACTTAAATTGGATCTTGGGCAAAAATCAGACAGATTTTTGAACTAATTCAGAAATGAAATGGTGGCAGTGATAATTATAAATTTCATAGGCTTCTGGAAAAAATTTATAGACCTGAATGTTTTCCTCCCTCCTATCACTGAGGTACAGTGACCACAGAGATGGAATCAGGAGTGGGGTCCTGGTCTCGCACCTATGAGTCCGGAGCTGACAGTGCACCAGATTTGGCTTCATTCATTTGATATTGCACCGGTACTATGGAACTACCATCATTGTCAACGGAAAGCAAAGACAAGTTTAGGGAACGTTGGTATCCAAGTAGAGTATTGGAAAGAAATTTCAAACAAGGTGGTTAAAGCTGCTATATATCCATACTTCCGTTTTGTATCATTGTAAGGTGGCTCATTTGGTTGGAGCGTCATCCCATACACCAAAATGCTGTCTGTGGGTTCGATTCCGGGACCGGGCGTGTACAGGAGGCAATGGACTCATATTTCTCTCTCACTCTGGTGTTTCTCTCTTTCAAATCAATTAACATATAGCCTCATGTGAGGATTTAGAAAATAATATATTTTAACGAAGTAAAAAACTATTTTAAAAATATACGTACAAAAATATACATACATATGCATAAATAAAGCACTTTGGAAAATGGTGGTGAGGAGGGTGTATTGGGTCTGTCTGGACTATGTATATGGTAGGAGAGCTTGTGAAACACCGCAAAGAAATTTTCATTTGAAATAACATATAGAATGCATTTCCTCCAGGAGGCCTTGGCATCTTCCTCATTCTGATCATTTCTGCATCTGCAGGACCTCAAATACTCAGCCAGTAATGATTTTGTTTTTCACATTGACATGTTATTTTGTAACTATTTATAAGCCCTTTCATGCTTGGTCTTACCAGCAAGACTCACTGTAAGATTCTGAAGGGTATGACCATTTTTGAAATTTCCTTCACATCATATCTGCAGCCAGAAAGTGTTCAATTAATGTGTGTTAGTATGCTGATATGGATTAACATGTAGGAGACAAGACTAGATAAAAGCATTAATCGGATCCACAAAACCAAAGCATAAACCCCTGCTTCAAACACCAGGCAACAGAGAAGGCATTTTAAAAAGCCACAAATGTGAGGCCTTGAATGCTGCACACCCCGCAGGGGTAGGGCCAGAGAGCAAATGCTTTCTCCCTACTCAAGCTGCTAAGAAGACTTTGCTTCCTGTAACTTTTCTATATATTAATCCCACTATAGTGTAAAACAGAACAAAACAAAATAAAAAAGGATGAAAAAGAATGAGGTCTTCAAACTCACCTTCCCATTAGATTTTTCACGGTTGCATGATGAAGTGTCCAGAAAACACCCTCTAGGCTTAAATCAG
Organism: Anoura caudifer; assembly: GCA_004027475.1. NCBI lineage: Eukaryota > Metazoa > Chordata > Mammalia > Chiroptera > Phyllostomidae > Anoura > Anoura caudifer. The sequence continues at coordinate 208,762 of PVKU01000301.1, forward strand.
AGAGGAGGTGCCTAAAAACAATGTGCTGCCACCTTCTGGTCAAATAGTGAAGAATATTTTCTCTAAAAAAGGATATTATGGTAATAATAATAACATTTGTATTACACATTATAGCTGACAAACATTTTACCATGCATTATCTCATTCAATGGTTACAAGATCTTTATGAGGTAGGTATTACCCACATTAGACAGAGGAAAAATTGAGGGTCAGAGAGGGTAGGTAACTTGCAGAAAGTCACACAGCGATGGACAGATGTAGGACTTACACCTTAGAAGTGCAGATGCATTACACATGAACAAAAGTGAAGAATAAACCACTATTCCAAGACTTGACAAATATTAGATGTATCTGCCAAGCACTCAGCAGAAAGGTGTGGATGCTTTCGTGTGAGCGAAGCCTTGTAGTGTGTGACTAAGACAGAACTCACTTCCTAACTCTGTGGAGTAAGTATAACAGGATCTCCTCCTGAACTGAGTATTGGGAGGTAGGATGGGGTGGAGTGGTGTAGGGAGCAAATCTTTCTTCTCTGTCACTCTCGAAAGCAAGATATATTTTCTTTTAGTCTTTTTTAACCCCTTACAGCTTTCTCAGAAATCTTCATATACAAATTGAATAAAGTACTTCGGTGGCTTCCTAGTAATACCAAAACCATACTGCAATCTTCATGGCTCCAACCCCCAGGTTTATCTCCCATCACACACCCTATGCACCCTACCTCTCCTGACCCCTCCACATTTCCTTTCAGATGTTAGAGACTTTTCAAAGTTTTTCCATCTGACTCTGATTAGCAGTAACTCCCTATTGGTCCTGCATTGCTGCCTTTTCTATGAATGATGCCTTGATCTCCTTAATGTGTACTGAGCACTTTTCCAGCTGCCAGTGTGGCTTATTTCCTTCAGTTTTTAGGATGTTCATGGTTTCTATCAGTCTTTCTCACCAGTTTGTTTACCTAAAGGGTAGGTACTCTTCCTTATTCATTTCTGTAACCTTCAAAAAAACCTCTGCATACATTAGGTGCTTAGTAAATATTTGACTTTAATTGAATTGTCATACCTCCAGAAAAACCCAGGGTGTACCACTCTGATTGTAAGAGCCAGCATTGCAAATCTTTCCTTCCACAACACGGGGAACCCAGGGTGACAGCTGCCCTGGCCACTGCTTATCAAGTCCGTGCAGAGACCGGCTAAGGCAGGAATCCCTCCTCCACTCTCACATTCTCTCTTCTCTGTGTAGGGGCAACGCTGTCTAGACGGATATTTCTTGTAGAGCATCCTTTCCCCTCATCTGTACTTGTGCATCAAATTCTCATGTTCTTACTAACAAAACACATTTATGTTAAGGTCTCTTTTTGATTGGTAGTATTTGCAATCAATATATTGCTCTCCAAGAAGGCTTGTCTGATATTGTACCTAAATAATATAAGCTGCAGAATAGTATTTGTAGAAATATACTAGAGCTATTTTTTCTTGTTACAGGATATATCTTCCTTTGTAATAACCCAGAAAAGTTTCAAAAATAGTACATAGAATTTCCATAATTTATTCCCATTAATTTATACTACCGTCTTTTTGGAGAGCATTTTGCAACTAAATAATGACATATCAACATACAAGGATATTAGCAGCACTAATTATTATAACAAAAATTGAGAATGACCTAAATATTCCAAAATAGGGGATTCATTACATAATTATATCAAAATGATGACTCTGTAGCTATTAAAAATCAAATTCTTTTAACATAGTTACAGGGACATGCTCACCATTTTAGTCCGCAAGAGCTGCCATAACCAAATAGCGCAGGCTGGGCGGCTTCAACAACAGACACTTATCTCTTCTGGTCCTGGTGGCTTGCAGATGGCTGCCTTCTGCCTGCGTCCTCACCTGGCCTTTCCGCTGTGTGTGCACGTCACTGGTGTCTCTTCCTCTTTTTACAAAGGAAACCAGTCACACTGACTGGATTAGGGTCTCACCCTGATGACCTCATTTAACCCTAATTATCTCTTTAAAGGACCGGTCCCCAAATGCAGTCACATTGTTAAATTCATGTATTAAAATTTCAATACATGAATTTGGGGGGAACACACTTCTTTCCATAACACTCAAGATATTGTAACTGAAAAAAATACATTAAAAAACATGTCTATAGACTTCTGGCCAAGATGGAGGCATAGGTAGACACACTGTGCCTCCTCACACAACCAAAATTAAGGACAACAAAAATTTAGAAACAAAAAAAACAAACAGATCTGACAGAAAATTGAACTGTATGGAAGTCCGACAATCATTCATCCAGACCTGTAAGGGGGCGGAGTTGGTGGCTGGCAGAGAGGGGTTGAAGCAGGAAAAAGCAGTGGCTGGCTGACCCTGGGCAGAGGGTGGCAACAGGCAGAACCAGTGGGGCACTCGAGGTAGCTGGCTGACCATGGACACACATTCACATGCGGACAAACCAGGTGAAAACGGGGAGAGAGACCAGACCTCCAAAACCCAGGGCTCCCGCACTGGGAAATAAAGCCTAAAAGCACTGATTGAAAACATGTGTGGGGCTTTAGGTTCTGGGAGAGACTCCCAGCCTCACAGAAGAGTTTGTTGGAGAGACCCACAGGGTCCTAGAATGTACACAAGCCCACCCACTGGGGAATCAGCTCCAGAAGGGCCCAATTTGCTTGGGGGAAGAGGCAGAAGGGACTGGAATAAGAGAGAGGAGCAAGCGCCATTGTTCCCTCTCTGACCCCTCCCCCACATACAGGGTCACACCCAGCGACTGAGTTGACCAGCCCTGGTGAACACCTAAGGCTCCACACCTCAAACGTAACAGGCATGACCAGACCAAAAAAATAAATAAAATAAATAAATAAATAAATAAATAAATAAATAAATAAATAAATAAATGGCTCAAATGGAAGAATAGATCAAAGCTCCAGAACCAATACATCTAAGTGACCAAGAGATAGCCAACCTATCAGATGCACAGTTCAAGGCACTGGTGATCAGGATGCTCACAGAATTGGTTGATTTTGCTCACAAATTAGATGAACAAATGAAGGCTACAATAAGTGAAATGAAGGAAAATGTACAGGGAACCAATAGTGATGGGAAGAAAACTGGGACTCAGATCAATGGAGTGGACCAGAAAGAAGAAACAAACAACCAAACAGAAAACAAGGAAGAAACAAGAATTCAAAAAATGAGGAGAGGCTTAGGAACCTCCAGGACATCTTTAAACGTCCCGACATCCAAATTATAGGGGTACCAGAAGGGGAAGAGGAAGAGCAACAAGTGGAAAAGTTATTTGAACAAATAAAAAAGGAGAACTTCCTCAATCTGGCAAAGGAAATAGACTTCCAGGAAGTCCAGGAAGCTCAGAGAGTCCCAAAGAAGGTGGACCCAAGGAGGAACTCACCAGGACACATCATAATTCCATTAGCCAAGATGAAAATGAAGGAGAGAATTCTAGAAGCAGCAAGAGATAAGGGGACAGTCACCTACAAAGGAGTTCCCATCAGACTGTCAGCAGATTTCTCAAAAGAGACCTTCCAGGCAAGAAGGGGCTGGAAAGAAGTATTCCAAGTCATGAAAGTCAAGGACTTACATCCAAGATTGCTCTATCCAGCAAAGCTGTCATTTAGAATGGAAGGGAAGATAAAGCGCTTCACAGATAAGGTCAAGTTAAAGGAGTTCATTATCACCAAGCCCTTATTATATGAAATGTTAAAGGGATTTATGAAAGAAAAAGAAGATAAAAAATAAGAACAGTAAAAAGACAGCAAACTCACAGATATTAACAACCACACCTAGAACAAAAGCAAACTAAGGAAACAACTGAAACAGGAATAGAACCACAGAAATGGAGATCACATGGAGGGTTAGCAACAGGGGAGTGGGAGGAGGAGAGAGGGAGAAAAGGTACAGAGAATAAGTAGCATAGATGGTAGGTAGAACACAGACAGGGGTAGGACAAAAATGATGAGGGAAATGTAGAAGCTGAAGAACTTATGACACATGGACATGAACTAAAGTGGGGTAATGTGGGTGGGAGGGGGGTACGGGGTGGAGGGGAATGAAGGGGGGAAATGGTACAACTGTAATAGCATAATCAATAAAATATATTAATAAAAACATGTTTATAGTATGATTTCAATTTTTAAATACACATATGCAGAGAAAAAATAATGCTAAAGTTTTTTTACATGTCAAAATTTTAACACATGATATTTCTGAATTGTGAGACTATGAGTTACATTATTTTATTACATATTTTAAAACATTTTGCAATTTCCCATAATAAATTACCATGACTTTTCTAATCAGAAAAAGTGTATTATAAGTAACACACAAAACTTTAATAGCTTGCAGGTTCTTTCATGTACATGTGTTTGATCTCTGCAATTTTGCTGTGAGGCAGAAACAAATTATGTTTTTCAATTTATAGATGACAAAATTGAAGCTCAGAGAGATTAATTTGCATGGCTAAATACTCGATCTAATAATCAGAATGACTATTAATCCAAAGGTCTGTCTATCACACCACAGTTCTCAAAAATACCTTCCTTTGATAGTCTAACAATTTTCTATAATTATCCCCAACAACTTATTAATGATATTTATGAAAGTAGGAAAATAACAAAGCAGCAGCAGCAACATCAAAACAGGTGTTTCATGGGGGGATCTTCTGAGTTGTAGCTTCCTGTTGGAAGATTTTGGATACAAATAGATATAAATAAATAGTAAACCTGAATTGAAAATTGTCACTGACTTGCTTTTGTCTGCACCCTATTCTTATGATTGTTGTACATCTATGAAAATAAAGCATAATTGTAGGAACAGAGACTCACTCCTCCAGGTCAATAATATTAAAAATATCCCAAGGCACTGAGCAAAGAGGAAAAAGAATTCATGGACGTGGATAACAGTGTGAAGATTGCTGGGGGGAGGAGGTCATAAGGAGACTAAATGGTAATTGAAAAAATACAATAAAGATTAAATTAAAAATATCCCATTTATAATGTAGTCCTTCCTGCTAAGTCTCCATTCCTATGATAAAAGTCACAAGAATTACCGTGCAAAGTGATATTTTCTTAGGTGAATTCTGTTACATTTCTGACTGAGTTGAGTCAACCAAGACACCAAACGATGGCAGCCAGGGAGCTGCGCCATAGCTGTGGCTATGGGAAGGGGGCCCGGTGGTGAACACAGACCTCTACTGACATGTAGCCAACGGCCTCTTGTCAGTTCAGAAATAGTGCTCTTCTAGCACTTATCCCGTAACCAGGATTACACTGTGTGGTAATAATCTTTTTACATGTTGCCCACGGACAGAGCTTTGGGGCCATCCATCAGCACATGTTTGCTCTGTGCCAATACATTTCATCCAGACATTGTGGGGCCTCTGTTAATTTGCAGAATGACAGACAACTGAAGTAAAAGGAATGACAAACAGCCTTTCAAGACTTTCCAAAAGGTTCCATCACTTGGTACTGAGACAAATGGCTGGGCATTCCCTTCCAAGGAGGCTCCTGAACAGCTGTCGAGCCTCACCTGGGTGAGAGATGTAACAGTGACCTAGGGTTAAAGGCTCCGCTGTCTGCTGTGAATCCCCTGAGTTATCAAATCTGTCTGGCAGCTCAGGCTTTCTGCAAGGGAAGCGATATTACGTAGCTGACCCTTCAACAAAGGGGAGCTAGCAGCTGTTGCAGAATGTAGTCAGTAGTTGTCCAGAGACCATGCTGCCTGGATGAATCCTACAGAGTTTTAAGAAAAAGAAAAAGGAATAAAATTCAAAAGGGCAGATAAACATCTGAAAGTGCACATGGATTGCATTAAAGGCGTGTGTTATAATGTGGAGTACTGCCCGGGCTCCTTGCGGAACACACAAACACGCACATCATAGAAACACGCACAGAAGGACATCACAGACCTGAAGTCTGGCACATTGGTCAGCTGCCTGCCACCAAAATTCTACTTGGTGACCCTGGAGTACTTGTGGAAACGTGGGTAAGTCTTTCTCTGGCCTTCTGCATTTCCGTCTGTAGAACAAAACAAATAGCCAAAAATAAGAGAGGGGATTTGAACTAGATAGCCAGTCTTTGGCATACCATCGTTTTTGATGCTTGTTCCCATAACAGGCATAGATGATGGGTCATGGCATTTCCCCCAACCTGAGCAGCCGCAGAATTCTCACTGCCAATTGGTCTTGATTAGCATACGAGATGTAATCCATTTGATCTGCCTGAAATTTAGTGATGCCTGTTGTCCTTTTCCTCCACTGTATCAGCGGGCATAGTGACAGCAGCGCAGAATTGCCACTGGCAGGACCTAGTGACAACAGTGGCACCAAGATAGCTTTCGGAGGAATTCCTGGGTTTGAGAGACAACACACATGTCACTCCAGGGAAAAGGTGTGTCCCTCACAATCAGAACCTGAGAAAAGCAGAAAAGCACAGCACCTGCAATGGGGTGTTTTTGAGTGTACGCCCCAGTGAATGCCTAAAGTACTGAAAAGAGGGGAATCGGAGCATCTGCAATAGCAGGAAGGGGTGGAGTTAGAGAAAAATTCTTTACATTGTTTGATAGCCTCCCCCACTCCTCTTTTAAAACTTAGGCTGGTATATATTTTGACAAAAGTGATATTTATATCATTATTTATATTATTAACAAAGGAACTACAGAACAAAATTCTTAAATCAAATTTTGAGAGCTGGAGAAGATCACAGAGATCTTCACACAGTCCATCAGTTCCCACAGGCTTTTACCTGCACCAGACCCAGGCTGGCTTCATAAGATCACTTCAGAGTTTGTTAAGAGTATGATGCCTGAGCCCAGTTCTCAAAGATTCTGGCTCTGGGGGGTTGGCATGATTTTAACAAGTTCCCTAGGTGATTGGAATGATTATCCACATCTAAAAATTAATGATCTAGTCCAATGTTAGCATTTTTAAGATGAGGAAACTGAAGTAAAATAACAAGAAATTATTTATTCAATTTTTCCTAGGCACCTAGTGACACATTTTAATTCTTTTGGAGTTTCTTTATTTTAAAATTTTATTTTAATTGTTCTTGTACAATTTCTGTCTTTTACTCCCATCCCAGCCCACTGCCCCAGCTATCCCCACCTCCCTCCCATTTCCACCCCCCCCCCAGTTTTTGTCCATGTGTCCTTTATACTTGTTGCTCCAAACCCCTTTCCCGGAGTTTCTTAAAAAATAAAAAAAAAAAAATAAGTAAAGACCAGTCATGTCAGTGTGCCCTGTAGTTCAATAATTCCAATAATGCCAGTAGAGAACAGGCTGCCTTAGAAGTTGTGAGGTCTTCAGCCATGGGGGTGATTAAGCATAGCCCAAATCCTACTTAGAAGGAAACTTGGAGATAAATGCATCACATGGGTTTTGGATTTGACCTTTCAGTGTTATGTAAATCTACGCTTTGCCAAGTCATTTGTTGGGAGATAGGAATTGAGGCTGTATTACCTTTAATACAAATGTTCTGGTTGAGTTCTGATAGGGAAGTTGGGACAAGAATAGGCGACTGATGGTGATGCTTTGTCCCTCTAGACAACTGCTGCTCTTTTGTCTAACTGCTCACCCCACAATGGCTCAGAGTTGCTGCATCAGCTCTTTAACTGGACTCTATCCCACTGACATACCCCCACAACACATCCCGCACCTTCTGCAGGAAAGACCTTCTTACCACTTGATTCCATCACGTTGTTCTGCCATGAAACCTCCAATGACTCCAGTGTGCAAATTTCTCATCATCATTTTGGCAGTCAAATAATTTTGCGGTGTGGCTGTTACCCCAGATCTCCAGTTTGTTCTCCTACGATGCTGAGCATGAGCCCTCTTTGAGTCTAAGTAGGTCTATCCATGGTTTCCACTTTCCTTCACATTGCAACATATTTTTTGATTGCCCATTCAAATTCCATCTACCTGAAAATGTCCACCTGATAATACTTGTTCATTAGGAACTACTTATTGTGCCCTAACCTATGTTCTAGGCAATGGAAATTCTTGGGCAAGTAACTCAGATATGATCTGTATTTACAATGTGGTGGAAAAGACTGACATTAAATAACTAATTTCCAACAATGGGAGGAGAACAGGTGCCCTGGAGACATCTAACAGGGAGAAATGACTAAATGCACATGCCCTTCCCTCAGGCAGCTGGGACCTCCCCCTATCCTGAAATCTTTTTCAGCCTCACTGTCTACATAATGTTGTGTGTAGGTACATACTTACCAGTTGTTTCTCCAGTGAGAAGAAAACCTCTTGCATGGCAGTATATGTCAAATGCTTTTTATACCTTAGTTATGTATTGATTTAGTCCAAATCATGACATTCAAAAACCTGCTAAGGAAAGACAGCATTTTATCATGCTTTACTACTTTCAGAACTTGTTTCATTTGACTCTCCCAATAATATTATGAATTAGCTAGCATGGTCTCTGACTTACAGTAAAAAACAAAAACAAAAACAAAAAAAACCCTTGAAACCCAGAGAATTTAAGTGTCTAGTCTCAGGCCAAACAGTTGATAATTTACAGAGTCTGAACAAGAAACTAGATCCTTCCATTCTTACTTAAAACCTTTCCCAGTGTAACATAATACCAAATGCATAATACATGCAAGATTCTCATCATTTCTTATGAAACATTTTTTCGTCTTCCTCTGTTTTTCCTCTGTCCTACTTCTATGCCCATCCATCTGCTTCATTTTCTTTGTCTCTTGCTGTGCGTGCCCCCAGCTTGTCCATGATAAACCATCTCACTTCTAGGTTGTGATCAGCTGTTTTGTAAAAGGCTCAGGGGTAAAGAGACTGTTGACATCCTGCTGGCATTCTGTATGCAGTTGTCTTAGGACAAGTTTCCCAGGAGACCCTGAGACAGGACTCGTGTGTAAGTGACTTATGTATTAAGAAAAGGTCCCCAGGAGAATCCAGTAAGATAGTGAGGGAAATAAGATGTGGAAGGGAAGAAGCCAAGCAATTTCTGGCAAAGCTCTGACTCTAGCCCGATTCAACTGGCATGCTGGAGTGTAAACTGCACATCAGATTGCCCCGCTGGAGGCAAGGGAGTGGGCTTTCATATGTCTTCATCACTCTGGCATTGGCCAAGGGCCACCCCAGGGGGATATAAACTCCAGATATATCTGCTTTCTGCATGAGTATGCAAAGTACTTCTGAACAGGGACACAAGTGTGAGCCTTCAGAAGAAAAACACAAAGGGAATGAGGGAAGAGTGTGCTGAAATAGTAACAGGAATTTGGGAGAATCTGGTTGGCCACCCACAGTGTCTGGGATGGATGATCTTAGACCTGCCATCCCAGACATGGGATTAACGTCATGGGATTTTACGTTTTAGAGCATCACAAATCTCTTTGAAGACCCAATGCATGCATTAGGCTCTTACCTCAGAAAAATGCAAATGCTTCCAATGGCCAGCATTTATAGGTCCTCAAATTGATGAGGCCTGTATTAAAAATAGCAATTCTAGTGCATCTGAGAGGCTTCAATGAGGCTGTTTTACCTAAAAACTAACTTCCTAGGCCTCCATTCCTACAATTCTGCTCTCCAAGGAACTGCCATATGCTGACTTGCATAACCTCACATTACTTCATTACTCTCCTAGTTACAGTGCAGAAGGAGAAGGCATTTTCCAGCCTGCCTGGTTCAAAGATGGAGCAGCACTGCCATAGGACCTTAGGAAACCCTCAATCCTATTAACTAGAATGACATAAGGATAATGAATAATAACCTCTGTTACTGAGAAGCATCCCTTGGGAGAGATGGCACACAGACTCGAGACAGAGAATATGGATAGCAGGCCTCCTTGGAAAGTAGAGCGTAAACTCGGAAAATCGAAATCAAGCCTGTGGGGTCCACTGGCACATTTGTGGCAGCTTACCACCAGTCGCCTCTGTGTGGCTCACTTCTGGATTCCCATCTATTCAATAAATGACTATTTAATTAACAAGAGGTAACTTCTTCCTCGTTGTGGAGCAGTCCATGGAGCCTTGTCTTAACAGTCAGGGACAGAATAACACATGGAGCTGAGTCTTGCTCCCCTTCCCCGACACCATCCACACTGTTGCCCTTCCTACCAACCTTGGAGGACACAGCCTGGTTACCAGGCTGCTGCAGATAGGAACGGTTGGGATCCACCTGATTGGGATCTTCATGGAAATTAAAGAAAAGACTCTATCTTGTCATTTGTATATGAACTTCTAGAATTATTTGTTACCAAATTGATTATTTATCCTTTATTTTTAAAGATTTTATCAGCTTTTATCATTTCAGCTATCATTAAAAATTATTGATGTTAAGAATAAAAACATAAAACAAGCAGAATAAGATTCTATTTGTGGAGAAATCTGTGTAAGTTTATATATGTATTAAAAATCTGGAAGTGTTCCAGCAAGTCTGCTGGATCTTTACATTCTCTGCATGGTTTGCATTTTTAACAACAATGAGAAAAAGTACAATGACATTTTCATTAGAAAAAAAATTTATTATTAAATAAGTTTCACAGGGAATTATATCTTTTTCTTTGTGCTTAAAAAACTATTTTTTATCATCTCTTGGCCTATTTTAAATCTTTCCGTATGTAACCATTATAGTAATTATGGAGTGTATGTAATAACTTTTCTTTGACTTTTCTACTTAATTTTATCCATTTGCGCTTTTCTAAGAACATAGTCTGCATATTTTTATAAATGGATGCTTAATTGTCCATTGATTCGATGTCTACTTTTTATGGCATAGTTCCCTTTGGAAATTATAGAGGAACTTTTGCCAATATAATTTGAAAGGGTGGCTAATGAGAAAGCGTCTCAAATATCTAGCAAGCTCCCTTAATGGTTACCACCAGAAAAAGAGGCGACAGATCATTCGGAAAACTGCCCTGAGCTTGATTCAAGCATACCTTTCCTGACTCCCAATAGAGAGCGACTGGGTACCTACTATGCAGAGGTGTTGTGCTTGGTACTTTATCTATATTTCTTGAATTGTAGCATCATGGGGATTTTCCCCTAGAAATCTAATGGGTGAAAGTCATCTCAGTCCAGGTTGTCTACTAACCACCTTCAAGAAGCAGCCTGAATTTGAAGAGCAGCCTGCAACCCTTTTTACCATTTAAATCATGTTATGAAAAGGCAAGGCAAGAATATATTTTCCCCAAGGGTTGGGACAATATGGATGGACATCAAGCATCACCCTGTAATAGCTAAGGGTAGATTCTTCCCAGAACCAGATCTTTTGGGGCTTGTAGAAGACCTTCCATCTTCTTTCAGGAACAAGAAGTCCATCTCACTCTTCTTCTGCAATATGGCTCAGGAGTATGTAACAGATCTCCTCTAGCTCTCCTGGATTGCTTCTCCATTTGGCCACAAATCTAATCAGAGTGTAAGCAAAGAGCCAAGGAATGTGGCCTGTGTTGTTCTTATGGGCCATTCCCTTTGATTTATAGATACAGAGACAGGTGGAAGAGAGAACATACTTTGTTCAAGAACACACAGCATCTGTCTGCCCTGGGAATGATGGAGGCTAGGGAACCTTGTAAAGTGGTTGGCTATGTGGGGTATTCATGTCAGACTGTTAGTTCACATCTCCATTTTTACATTTCTACATCAGTTTATGTCTGGCCCGTATCATAAAGATTCTCTGCTCTCTCCAGCTGCAAGTTAATTCTCTACCAAACAAACTTCATCTGTACTTATTCTGTGATAGCTAGCATTTTTTGCTGTGTTAAAAAAAATTTGCATCTATATAGATACGTTCCTTGGCTTATGCTGAGATTACATCCTGATAAATGCAAAATATAATGAAAATATTGTAAGTTGAAAGTGTACTTAATATTATGCTGTGAAGTATCAATTGATACTTCCACGCGCTGACTGGAAGCTGGGGCTCACCACCGCTGCCCCGCTTTGAGAGAGAGGTCATACTGCGTGTCGCTAGCCTGGGAAAAGATCACAGTTCAGAATTCAAAGTACAGTTTCTACTGAATGCATATCTCTTTCACACCATGGTGAAGTTGAAAAATCTTAAATCAAACTATGGTAGATCTATATCCTAGATTACAACCTGTAATCTCTATCCCTAAATCCCAAGTCCCCTGAGGAAAGAATCTATGTCTTACTTATGTATTCCTTAGAGAGACTAATGAGGTAACTCGTTTAGTTACTGTTGGCTGAAGGAAGGTGTATTTCTTTTCTTCTTCAAGGACTCACAAATATTGCTTGTAGAACAAAATAACAGGAAGGCGTAGGAAATCGGTCTATCACGTTACATTAGTCAAGGCGTTGGAGCCTCAGAGACCGTGTGACACTGCAGTCATGGAGGACAAATGGGTAACAGGCTCATGTTCGGCTGCCACAGTGCTGCAGACAAGCTACTTAACTCTAGGCCTTGACGACCTGATCTGAACATTGAAAGATGTATCACCTACCTCATGGGGCTTATAGCTGTTTTGGATGTGAAATGATGTATGTGAAATAATTAGCACAGTTATTTGCATACGGTATGTGCTGCTTAAGTTATATTTAGTATTAATTACTATTAGGGAGTGGTAGTGTTAGTAACATGGCTTGCTGGTAAAGAGCATTGGGCTCAAGTGTTTAAAACAGAATAAAAAAAAAAAAACAGAAAAGAAAGCACATGGCTCTTATTCTAATTTACCTGCTTCTGCCAGTCCTGGGCAATCCCTTTGACTCCATCCCATTCCAAAAACTAACACCTTAATGCTGACCACAGATACTGCAGTAGTGTAGGACCAAGAACCAGATGGGCCCCTTGACAGGAGAAACAAATAAATGTCTTTCCTCTCCTCTACAATTTGGTCCATCACCTAAAATGAATGCTATCATGGACAGAGATGAAATGGTCCCTCGTCACCTGGTCCAAAATGCTGGAAAATTTGTATGTAGTCAAATTGGACAGCAGGGTCTTTTCCTTTCTCTCTCTTTTTTTAAGTGTTAGAAGACAGACTGCCTGCTTAGTGATAAATGAGATGTTCCTCCTCACTGCAGTGTAAGAGAAACATACATTTAATCCTAAAAATACAGGCAAAATTTCCAAACTGAAAATGCATTCCCTGGAGGAATAGAGATAAGAATGCTGATGCTTACTGAAGTGCCGTTGCTTGTGGATTTGTAAGGTGGGTGGAATACTGATGTTTACATTAAGAACAGCTTGCACTTGTACTGGAAACGCTGCTTACCCTTGCATTACTGAAATAAAGACATATGCAATAAAAATGTTCTGCATAGAAACATAGAGATACATAATAATGATTATCATTGTGAGAACTTAACTGCATGATTGTGCAATTCCAAGTTTTAATAGACAATAAGAGTAGAAAGCATTGTCATTATTGAAATTGCAATAAAGGATAACATTAGATATTAAAACATAAGAGTAAAAAGATTCCAATTTAGCTTGCATAAATGCCACAAAATTTTTCATTATATAACATGTTTTCAAAGCAATACTGATATTTATATGCAAAATTTAAAATTATCTTAATAAATTATGATGAAAGGAAAATGGTGGGAAACCCAGGATCCTCAAACCCCAACCTTCGGCAGCCCTCTCCTCCACCTTCTCCACTGTCTCTGAGAAGGTTCCTCAGGTGTCTGCAGGCAGAGGACAGTCATCTGCTTTATTAACCAGGAGGGTTTTACCTCCAACCTCAGCATAATTCCTTGATCTCTTGTTTATCTAGATTTCAAATAAAGGGAAGCTGTGTCTTTTCCACCTTTCACCAAGTATCAGTACACAGATACCTGGCTCTGTATTGAATATACCTTGAGCTACCAGTCATATTTCATATCTATTTGTTTTTTTCTTAACTTTTTTTGTAAAATGAAAATGGAAAATCCGAATTTACAATTATAGGTCATCAGAAATGGGAGCAAGTGTCTGACGACTCTGTCAGATAATTATGGGTGTTAGGATCCGGGAAGAGCCTGGCAGGGTAGAGAGACATTTCACTGTGACTTACTGTAATTTCAACCTTCTTTTGCATCCTAACTGGGAATATCATGCTTAAAGCTGTAAGGCTGGATATTTTAACTTGGGAGACAGCAGAAAGTGGATTAATGATCTACTCTCTAGTGCTTTCATTGTTAGTGCATTTAGAGTCTTCTGCTGTGGCATTTGGATGCTTTAAAAAAAAATCTCATTTATATCTTATTGTTTTTCTGATGGCAGTAAAAAAATCATCAAATTCTGAGAAAGATACAAATCTTTGATGACATGCTGGCTTCACCATAATTCAGTTTTCTTAATAAATGTGATATATGAGGTCTGTCTGGAAAAAGTCCAGCCATTGTTAATATAATGAGAACGGTTTACACCGCATCAGTGTAGTCAAGGAGAGTGAACTGGAATGAGCATGCATGAACAATGACAACCTCACTGTACTAGTCAGTGGGGGCTATGGACGCTGTTGAGTGAGCATGCGTCCTATGTAATGTGTGGCTGTTGCATTCAAATTGACTGAGTGAGTAGAGCAATGAATCAGCATCTAATTTTGCATTAAGCTTGAACATTCCTCCATGGAAACTATTCAAATGATTCAGAAGGCCACAGCTATGGGCAACTGGTGATTGGCAGCTTCATCATGGCAATACACCTACTCATGCATCACATCTCATGCAGAATTATTTGGTGAAACATCAAATCTCTCATGTGACTCAGCCCCTCTACAGGCCAGATTTGGTGCCTTGCGACTTCTGGCTTTTCCCAAAACTAAAATCACCTTTGAAAGGGAAGAAATTTCAGACCATTGATGAGATTCAGGAAAAATGATGGGGCAGCTGGTGGCAATTGGGAGAACTATGTGAGGTCCCAAGGTGCCTACACTGAAGGGGACTGAGGCATCATTGTCCTACATACAATGTGTCTTGTATCTTCTTCAATAAATGTCTCTGTTTTTCATATTACATGGCTAGATACTTTCTGGACAGACCTTGTATTAAACATTATATTTTATCTCTAGGATAATTGCTTTAAGGTATTCAGAGATTGAGTCTAATGTTAAACCATTCCATTTTAGCAAGTCACTTAAATTTATAGAGATGGTCTTTGCTGACTTTAACAGGGCCATAAAAAGTGTTTCATTTCCTCCTTCTTCATCCTCTCATCATGAGCACCTTTCTCCTCAGTAATTGGCAAACTTATACATGGAGAGATTCTTATTCTTGCTGCCCATTTCTTTGAACAGCAGGCTAAAAGACATACTCAGGGTCTACAGTGGAATTACAGTCATAGGTTTCACTATTTCTTTCTTTCAACACTGAATCAAGATCAGGAGGTATATTGTTGACAGTACCTGTTCTCCGTGAGTAAACCAGTGTGTGGACTGGTGACCAGGAGCAGCTTCTGCTATCCATATGCCAAAGCCCTTCCTTGCCGCCCACGTAGCTGGTGCATCTTCAGTTCTGACCCCAATGTGCCATTTTCAGTCTCTCTCCTGGCTCACAAAATCGGGTGTTCTGTAACTGAGAAGCCTCTATTCTCTAGTGTATATTTTTAGGAATAAGCAGATTAAGAAGTCATTGAGTATTTTTCATTACTTAAAGTATAGTTGCCAAAAGCTGATCTACCCTCTGCTAAAAAACAAAACAAAACAAAACAATGTTTTCATCTCCTTGTAAACTTCAGCATCTCCTGGCATGCTCATGGAATGCTGATTGCTTGATCACATCACATGCCATTGATAATATTTATTTTTATTTTTTAATTATATTTTATTGATTATGCTATTACAGTTGTCCATTTCTCCCCCATCACTCCCCTCCACCCTGCACACCCCCTCCAACACACATTCCACCCTTTAGTTCATGTCCATGTTTCATAAGTTCTTTAGCTTCTACTTTTCCCATGCTATTCTTGCCCTCCCCCTGTCTATTTTCTACCCACCGTCAATGCTACGTATTCTGTGTACCTTTTCTCTCTCTCTCCTCCTCCCACTCCCCTGTTGCAAACCCTCCATGTGATCTCCATTTCTGTATTCCTGCTCCTGGTCTAGTTGTTTGCTTAGTTTGCTTTTGTGTTTTGGGTGTGGTTGTTAATATCTGTGAGTCTGCTGTCTTTTTACTGTCCTATTTTTTATCTTCTTTTTCTTATATAAGTCCCTTTAACATTTCATATAATAAGGGCTTGGTGATGATGAACTCCTTTAACTTGACCTTATCTGAGAAGCACTTTATCTTCCCTTCCATTCTAAATGACAGCTTCACTGGATAGAGCAATCTTGGATGTAGGTCCTTGCCTTTCATGACTTGGAATACTTCTTTCTAGCCCCTTCTTGCCTGGAAGGTCTCTTTTGAGAAATCTGCTGACAGTCTGATGGGAACTCCTTTGTAGGTGACTCTGCCTTTGTCCCTTGCTGCTTCTAGAATTCTCTCCTTCATTTTAATCTTGGCTAATGTAATGATGACGTGCCTTGGTGAGTTCCTCCTTGGGTCTACCTTCTTTGGGATTCTCTGAACTTCCTGGACTTCCTGGAAGTCTATTTCCTTTGCCAGATTGAGGAAGTTCTCCTTTTTTATTTGTTCAAATAACTTTTCCACTTGTTGCTCTTCCTCTTCCCCTTCTGGTACCCCTATAGTTTGGATGTTGGGACGTTTAAAGATGTCCTGGAGGTTCCTAAGCTTCTCCTCATTTTTTTGAATTCTTGTTTCTTCCTTCTTTACTGTTTAGTTGTTTCTTTCTTCCTTCTGGTCCACTCCATTGATTTGAGTCCCAGTTTTCCTCCCATCACTATTGGTTCCCTGTGCGTTTTTCTTCATTTCACTTATTGTAGCCTTCATTTATTCATCTCATTTGCGACCCAAATCAACCAATTCTGTGAGCATCCTAATCACCAGTGCTTTGAACTGTGCATCTGATAGGTTGGCTACCAGTGCTATGAGCTCTGCATCTGATAGGTTGACCACCTCCTGGTTGCTCAGATGAATTAGCTCCGGGGCCCTGGTCTGTTCTCCCTTTTGAGCCATTCTTGGTTTTGGTTTTTTGTTTTTGTCTGGTCGAGGCTGTTACATAGTGAGAAGCAGAGACTTAAGCATTCACCAGGGTGGGGCAGCCCAGTCATTGGGTTGTGATGCTGGATATGGGGGCGGGGTCAGAGAGGGAACAATGGTGTTTGCTTCCCGCTGCCTTGCGGATTCTAGTCCATTCAGCCTCTTTCCCCTATCAAATTGGGCCTTTCTGGTGCTGATTTCCGTGTGGGTGGGCCTGTGCATGCTCCAGGGCCCCGTTGGTCACCCCAACAAGCTCTCCTGTGAGGCTGGGACTCCCTCCCAGCACCTGAGCCCCTACAAGTATCTTCAATGGGTGCTTCTAGGCTTCACTTCCCGGCGCTGGGGCCCTGCATCTCGAAGTCTGTCTTGCTGCCCATTTTCGCCTGGTTTATCTGTGCACAAATGTGTGTCGGTGGTCCGCTGCCTTGTGTGCCCTACCTGGCCTCCCTGCATTTGGCAATGCCGCCCCCGGTGGGCCTGGAGTGAATACGCGCTGTGGACCACCACCGGCTTATCCCTCCGCCATACGACTCTGCCAGCTGAGGACTCCGACAGCCATTGACTCCACCCCTCTTACTGGTCTGGGTGAATTGTTGTTGTCGGACTCCTGCACAATTCAATTTTTTGTCTGTTCTGGTTGGGTTTTCTTTTTTTTGGGGGGGGGTCTATATTTTTGTTGTCCTTAATCTTGGTTGTGAGAGGAGGCACAGCATGTCCAGCTATGCCTCCATCTTGGCCAGAAGTCTTTATCTTATTTCTTTATATCACACATCAGACCATCCAGCCAGGGCCCGCTCCTCTCTCCTCCATGTTTCTCCTTTTGCAGGTTTCCCATTGATAATATTTAAAGACTAAAGGTGCCATTGGATAAATTTGCCAAGAACTCATTCTACTTTCTCTCTACATAAAATGTTGCTTATGATGAATGTTGCTTTGTCTCTGGTTTAACATACTTTTTAGAAATAGTGACATATCTATTTTTACTGTATGTAATGAAAATGACTTATTTCGATGCCTGAGTAATTTAGATGCATGACTAATTCTGTCTTAGATCTAACTTTAATAACAAAATTAATCAATTTGCAACAAAAAACATTTTGTGTGTTTGTTCTGAGAAAATACGAGTGCTTTAGCAGGGAGGCTGCTGTTCTGTGGCAGAACGACGAAAAAACTTATGGCTTCATGCCACTAAATGACAGTTTCATAGACAATGGAACTGGGGGCAGGGAGCAAATGGGCCCCTTGACCAGTAATATCTGATTTTTGAATATTTACTTCTTATTTCTTATATGGATTTTCCTTTTCCCAGATGCTTGCATAAAATCATCCCAACTTCAGATTCCTCAGAAAGTTGCATTTGCGTTACTTTTTAGATGGCCAATGCTTTAATGACCTACTTTTGAGCCATTTTCAAAGAATTTGATATAACATAGTAGAAATCTTTGAAGCTGTTAACTTTTCAAAATAAACAATAATATGAAAACAATGAGAAAATATATTTTTGTAACAAACTGCACACTGTTAATTGAACTACATAACCAACTTAACCATTAAAGTACATTGTGTAGAGTTTGAGAATGTAAATTTTTGGATGTAATGTGATTTCTGGAGGAAAAATAATTTCTAATTTATGAAAATTGTATTGCTTTATCACTTTTCCTTTGAAATTGCTAGCTGGATAGATATGAGTAACTGGAGTCCACCAGACGTCCAAGGACTGTATTTTGTGCTGCCTGAAGTTCACCCTGTTTACCTTTCCTCCACGAGAAGAAAAAGTGAGAAAAGCAAACCAAGGAGAGAAATTTCTCTCTCAGTTCCAGAGCAGACTGGTCAAAGAGGAACCAGGGGCTGGGCACGTGAAACAGTCAGCCTACCCCTCCAGGTCAGGAGGAGCATCTGATCACACAATGACTAGTGATTGTGGGGTGAGGCTGCATGTCTGGGAAAGTAACCATTTTAAACATGGGTTCCCAGAGGAACAGATACACCTCATCAGTTTTCTCATGTTATCCTTTATGCCTAACACATGGATATCACACAATCAGCGTACTGCTCACAATGCACTAGAAGTCCAACTCACAAAATTTTCATTTTTCAAAAGCCTCTTACATCCAACCATTTCCATGTTATATTTTCCTGAAGTAAGGTGCTCATACACGCAGAGCATTCACCAATAAAATGAAGTTAAAGAAACCTGCACTTTTTGTGTTTTCTTGGGGAAAACTGACAGCCTGGGAAACTGCTCACCGATTAATAGGAAGGTATTCTGCCACCTCTGTGGAAGTGCTCTAACCCTGTGCTGAGAACGTGCTAAATCAGAGCTTTATGGCACTAGGTGTGATCTCCCCACCAGTACCCATTTTTAGTTAGGGAAATTCAACTAATTCAGTAAATATTCACTGTGTACCTACTAGGGCCAGATGCTCAGCCTGGAACTAGAGTTGTGAAAATGCATTTCATGGTCTCCATGACAGATGCCCACAATTAACTATACTAGAAGGCAAGAATCTACCAGTGCAACAAAAAAGGGATAAGCAAAAGCTACTAGACTGAAAGCTCTTTGGAGTGATGCATAATTTTCTAGCTTGGATAATGCACCTGATTTCTCCGTGAATACCTCCATAAATATGCAGGCAAGTTTAACAGCTTTGGAGAAGCTGGGATAACAGTGCTTGGATATTACAGGTTCTTAACAAATGACTTTCCTTCCTCCTCCTGTCTCCCTCCCCTCACATACTATAAGCATATTGTAGGCGGGGACTGAATCATGCCATCCCTGTGTCTTGTACATCTGTTCTAGTGCTTTCCCTTAAATATGCTCAATAAATGTGGATTTTGATGAAATAGTTCACTGACTCTGTTTAGGAAAAAATAACCCAAAATAACACACACACACACAAAAAAAAAGAAAGAAAGAAAGCATTGAGCTGAAAACTGTTGGCAAAGAACAAGTAATCAGGTACATAGGCCTGATGAAGGCACTTAAGCAGATGGGAAAAGGCGGATTTAACTAAAGTATAAGACAACTTAAGTTAACAATGTGAGATTCTATTACCCACTTTTCTCCTGTCTTCATTTGGCCAGCTGCTCCTGCTGAGCACACACCAACAATGTGTAACCAGAAATGGCATTTTACAGCAGCCCTGCGATTGAAGCACACGTTCTACCACATTCATCAGAGACGCTTTGGACCACTCAATCCTTACCTCCTTCCCTTGAGGCACTAAGTGAAGTCTGGTCATTTAAAGTGAGATTTCCTAATGCCATCAGATTTTCCAAACAGAAGAATTTGCAAAAGTTGGAAAGGGACATATTTAACCCAAAAGTTATTATTATTGTTTGTTTTCTTTTTTAACATCTATGATAACAAATAGTAAATCCGGCTGATTTTACCTCTGAATCAATTCATCATAGAAAAAGCTTTTAATAGACCATTTTTTCCATGTTGTGCAGACACAGTCTAAGAGGATATTATTTTTCCTCTTAGAAAATATTGCAACCACCATCAAACTCAGTTCACTGGGATTATCCACAACAATCCCTATGAAAAACAAAACAACTCCAAACAAAAAGGAAGACTATACTAATCTTTTTTAAAATTATTGTTCAAGTACAGTTTTCTGTCTTTTACTCCCATCCCAGCCCAAAGCCCCAGCCCTCCCCACCTCCCTCCCATTTCCACCATACCCCTAGTTTTTGTCCATGTGTCTTTCATACTTGCTTCTCCAAACCCTTCCCCTTTTCCCCTGAAATTCCCTCCCCTCTCCCCTCTGGTGACTGTCAGCCTGTTCTCAATTTCAGTGTCTTTGGTTATATTTTGCTTGTTTGTTTGTTTTGTTGATTAGGTTCCTGTTAAAGGTGAGATCATATGGTATTTGTCTTTCACTGCCTGGCTTATTTTGCTTAGCATGATGCTCTCCAGTTCCGTCCATGCTGTTGCAAAGGGTAGGAGCTCCTTCTTTCTCTCTGCTGCATAGAATTCCATTGTGTAAATGTACCATAGTTTTTGGATCCATTTTTTATTTACTGATGAGCACCTAGGTTGCTTCCAACACTTGGGTATTGTAAATTGTGCTGTTATGAGCATTGGGGTACATAGGTTCTTTTGGATTGGTGTTTCAGGGTTCTTAGGATATAATCCTAGCAGTGGAATTGCTGGGTCAAAAGGCAGATTCATTTTTAGTTTTCTGAGAAAATTCCATACTGTTTTCCATAGTGTCTGCACCAGTCTGCATTCCCACCAACAGTGCATAGGGTTCCCTTTTCTCCACAACCTCTCCAACACTTGTTGGTTATTGCTTTGTTTATGTTGGCCATTCTGACCAGTGTGAAGTGGTATCTCATTGTGGTTTTAATTTGCATCTCTCTGATAGCTAGTGATACTGAGCATCTTTTCATGTGTCTCTGAATCCTCTGTATGTCCTCCTTGAAGAAGTGTCTGTTTAAGTCCTTTGCAGATTTTTAAATTGGGTTACTTGTCTACTTAGAGTGGATTTGTGTATGTTCTTTATATATTTTGGAGATTAAACCCTTGTCTGAGGTATCATTGGCAAATATGTTTTCCCATATGGTTGGTTCTCTTTTAATTTTAATACTGTTTTCTTTAGCTGTACAGAAGCTTTTTATTTTGATGAGATCCCATTTGTTTATTCTTTCCTTTATGTCCCTTGCTCTAGGGGACATATCAGTGAAAATGTTGCCTCCTCCCCTCTATTAATCTTTTATTAGATTAATATTCACATTTTTGAAGCCAACCTTTAACTCTTTCAAGTTGCATCTTAATGAAGCTACATAAGCTGGTAAAAAAATTCTTACTGACAATATCAGGGCCTGAAATCTCTTTTTCAGGCAGCATCCAGCATCCAGTTGGTTCACAGTCTTGTCCCAAGCCTGTGTGGGCTCTCTAACACCCACCAGGTCAATGGGTTAGAATCCTGGAGTAACACCCTCACCTCCTCCCCACCATACACCTTTACCTCATTTCTAACCTGGAGATGGCTCAGTTCCACAGGCCATCCTCTTAGCCCTCCCCTGGCCCAGCTGCCTGGAATTACTTATGCATTTGTATTCCTAACCAGAATGAAAGTTATTTGTAGGGCAAAGACCATGTCTCATTCACCTTTATATTTCCCAATTGTCGTTTGCACAGAGACTTTGAAATATGATAAGCATTTGCTAAATAAAGTGGGCCAAGTCATGGACTGTGAGCATCAGATTCCCAGTTATGTATCAGAGCATTCATTGTCAATTATTTCACTGATCAAAAACAATTTTAATTCTGGTTGGTATTATAGTTTGAAAAACATTCAGGATGAAAATTTTGAATATATATGTGTGTATATATATATATTTTTCAATATTGTTGAATGAGATTTCCTTTTCATCGCTGATATGTTCAAGTTGACTTTATAGCAAAATATATTTAAAGAGAATTTGGTATTTACCATCTGTACTAACAAAATAACATTAAACTACTAGAGGCAAATTTCATTAGATAGAAGTAAATCCCTAATTAGTTTAAAACTAACATGTTAAACAAATTATAATATTTATATTGTCAGGTAATACTATACTGAACAAAAATTACTCATGTTAGCCAGATAAGAGTATAACATGTATTATTCGACTTCGGGTAGTCGAGATATGAGAGTTAAAATACCTCTACCATTAAACTAGTGCAGGAATCAGAAGTTCACATGCTACAGAGGCCAAGCCAGAAATTGTGATGCTTCTAAGTGGGTCAGTGGAAGGCAGTGGGGATAGGTGGGGTTGGCTGCTCTTAGGGAGCAGCAGTTGGCAGCTCCAGGTTTTGGTTGCCTCATAGAGAGAAAGGTCTGCTCTTGCCATAGATGAAGAAGAGCTGCAAAATTGCACATGTGTGGGAAACATCTTGAATTTTAAATGACTGTAGATTTTTTTGGCGGGGGCACCAAATGCAGATAAAATAAAACCTATCTCTATGTCAGATTTAATTCCATAAGTTATCAATTCCCAGGTAAACCACAGTATCTTTAAGGTACCTTCTCTGTCTTTGAGATCTTGATCCTATTTCCTAGGATGTAAGTTAGTTAGCAAGGATTCATCCATATTTTCTACCAGATGTTGCCTCTCTTACTCTTACTAAAATTATCAAGCCATTATGGGAACAATACATTGTAGACTTCTTTTTTATTAAAAAAGGAAAAAGATATCACCAGAGAACTACTGATGGGCTTAACCATCTAAAAACCATGCCAAATATCAAGCACTGACCTGGAGGCCCTCACAGACCTTCATCTTAATATTTTTGGTCTTCTCTGGACAGATGCATTCATTAGGAATATTAAATGACATTTTGAAAAGGAAAAGAAATCTGAAATGGCAGCTCTTCTATTACTTAGTCTTTACATTTGCTCTGGGTCTTTGTCAGAGATGCCACAATTATAGGTGTGCACCTACAGAAGTGTTATGGCTTTGATGCAAAGATTGTCAATTTGCCCGAACACAGACACGTTTGCTTCCTCACACAGACACTGACAACACTGTCTCAGAGCAGGTGCCAATGAGGATTCAATGACCTTAAATGCAGTTCTGTTCTAAAGCTGACACCTTACCACTCGATAACTGTTAATTTTTAGTAATAATTGTAAGTAATAACAAGTGTTTTCTCTGTTGTCTTGGGAAATTCACATGCCAAAGTCCAGAAAAGATACTCTGAGGTTAAGTCTGACAGTGAGAATTAGTGTGAGTGTTATGATTTGTCTAGTCAAGTTAGTTTGGAAAATAGCTAGATGTCAAAAACATCTTCAGTCATTTTTCATGTTATTAAAATCATGCTTCCCTGTATCTCTTTTATAATGCAACAGACTCTCAAGCACACCTATACTTTTCCATACCTTCCCCTTAATTCAATGGAATTCAGTAATTCACTGTTCTTTCACCTAAGTGCCCATCTGTAAATGAATGGATCAAAAAACTATGTACCATTCTATGGTACATAGAATTACACAATGGAATTCTATGCAGCAGAAAGAAAGAAGGAGCTCCTGCTCTTTGCGACAGCATGGATGGAACTGGAGAGCATTATGCTAAGTGAAATAAACCAGGCAGTGATGGACAAATACCGCATGATCTCACCATTAACAGGAACCTAATTACCAAAACAAAAAAGCAAGCAAACCATAACCAAAGACATTGAAATTGAAAACAGTGACCAGAGGGGACCAGAGGGGAGAGGGGAGGGGATAATGGGGGAAAAGGGTGAAGAGTTTACAGGAAAATTATAAAGGACACATGGACAATAACAAGGGGGGTGGAAACAGGGGAAGGAGGTGTGGAGGGCTGGGGTAGTGGGGAGGGGTGCGGGGGGAAGGTAGAAAAGTGTACTTGAACAACAACAACAACAACAAAAAGTAATTCACTGTTCTTTCAGTAAACGGTCTCTGGGCACCTACCAGCGGAAAGCTCTACACTAACCCCTGATGAGAATGACATATACATGACTCTTATCCTCAGGCATCTCAGAGAGTGATGGAAAATTCCGAATGGAGTACAAGGTCCTCAATGACCTACATTCTTCTTTAGTCACGCTTGCAGTGGACTACTGCAGAGAAGACATGCATGCCACATAAAATGAACCATAAAATTTTTTAAAAAAACAATTCTACTAACATAAAATATTAAACAAATAACAGAGTAGTTTTCAGTTCTATAAATGCCTCATCTCGTCATTACTTCCTCAAATTTTATAGTCTACCAAAATAGAACTGCTTATAGGTTTCTGTACATAGTTCATTGTTTCCTGCTTTGGTTTCTTTCCATTTGTTAGTCTCTCTACTTGGAGTCCTCTCACCTGCCATGATTTATCTTTCTGGCATCTCTTGTGCACCACTTCAAAATCTCTCACCTCACCTGTCTCTTATTTCAATTGCTGCTGTGGCTCCATATGGGTTTTGACCAGTTTCATGCAGGTGAGTCTGACAGGACTGTGCCTCAGGATCCCATTTGGGATTGTCATTTCCCATGCTTGGAGACCACATATGCAGAATGCAGACCTGCTAGGAGTTAATGCTCTGAAAAAAAAATTCTGTGTGGTCCTGAGACAGTTTATATAAGAGAATCTTCTGAGGAAAAAAGAAATGAGAAAGGGAAGGAAGAAGGGAGGGCGCAGGAAAGAAGGGAGAAAGAGAGGGACTGAGAGAGGGAGAAAGGAAAGAGACATGTACAAAAATAACTGTAAGTCCAGATACCATATGAAAGATACTAACTCAGGGTGTATACTCAGCATTTAGGGAAAAAACAAATCAAAGAATTATGTGAATCTAATGTGATAAGACATGTGAATCAATCACCACAGTAAGATAAAAGTGACAGTTAATAATTAGTAAATGTTATTGGCTGGCTGGAAGTTCTAGGGCTAAAAGAAAAGCCACCACCCGATGGTGTGAGTATACTGAATCTGGCTGAGGGGGTCAGAGAACAGGAGAAACAAGGGAGCATCAGTTGTCAGGATTCGCACACAGTGGAGAAATTCTTAGTGTGCCTCTTTGGGAGCTGCTGCAGAGATGGCACAGCTGAGGGAGATGTGAGCCAGTGACAGAGGCCTGGGGATCAGCAGAGGTTACTTACGGCTTTATGGCAAGTGGTCCACAAGGCGATATAAAGTGGGCTGTGATTTCACAATGACCAACAATTCAATACGAATTCAAATGCTTTTACTGTACTGGTAAAAAAAAATGTGATTCTCCTTGTGTTTTTTCAAGTTTTGAGTTTTATGTTTACATTTAAAAAAATTGGCTGTTTTTAGCTCTGAGCATCTATAGTGAGTGAAAAGCTGAGAATTTTGTAGATGATAAAGGTCCAATGTAGGGATAGCCTCTGGCAGTGATTCACAAACATTATTGTCACCTTCCTGACTCTTGGTGGCCCCACACTGCTGAGTTCAGGGTCCTGGCAAAACGTGGGACAGACTGAGTTGTGTGGCTCTAGAACAGTGGCCGTTTTTCCCTAGCACACATGACTGGTGCTGTGGTCTCCCTTCATGTGGCCACATCTTGGCCTATTTGGGCCTGGTAAACTGCTGGCCTCACCCTGAGGACTTCCTGAGATCCTGCCCCACCACAAGGGTCTATGGGCACATGGTAGGGGACAGCTAGACTTAATATACCCTGGAACTTTTGCGGAATGGCTTCAGACCCAGCACTGGCATTGAGTTTGAACCTGCATTAATCTGGTGCCCATCGCTCCCGTTACCTGGTGACTCACTGAGAACCTACCTGCTGCAACCTGAACACCAGAAGAGGTTCTTTCAGTGACAGCCTGTTGGCAGCTGGCAGGTGGAGACAGGAGGGGCGGATCTCAGGGTGCCTTGGGCCTTTTGCTGACCTGCCCTCCCGCTCAGGGCTGGTGAAAGCTTGGTGTGCAGCTTGGTCCTTCCCACGTACACCAAGACCTAGCAGAAGCAGCCACAAACTTCAGATCTCTTTGCAGCTCAAAAGTCTTTTTGAGATCTTATACTGATTTCTTGTGAGCAAGAGTCTGAATAATAGCATTTACATCTACCAGGATCTGGCAATAATATTAACATAACATAACATAACATAACATAACATAACATAACATATAAACATAAAGCAAACTAACATTACCTAAAATGATAAAGATCTGCCAAAAATTTAATTTTATTTACATTACTAACCAGTACCTTAATTTCTTAAACTAAAGCATCAGCACTTGGGACACTATACTGCACATGAAAAGTCTATCCCAACAATAATGGATAGACACTTGTCTTGTCTAGTAGTGGATTCTCCATGTCCTATCTCTCCACAAGTAAGGAAATTATCGCCTTGGAAGTTTAAGCCTCCATCCCTTAGAAAGCAGAATAACCTCCATCTTTTATATATAACATTTTTCCAGTCTCTCTCTCTCTCTCTGTTAAGTGTTTAAAAAAAAGACATGTGTGACCTCATTAAAAATGAGTTATTGTATTTGTTTATTTACTTGGTTAGTTGGTGTGTTTTGATGATTTGGTTAATTTTAGCCTAAGAGGTGCATCGAAGAGGTGAGATAATTATATCTAGACAAATTTCCTCTTTAAGCTACTGATGCTAATTCTCTTCTACAAAGTTAATCTCTTTTGGTCTTCATTTTCTCAATTGTTAAATGAGAACAAGATAATACTTGCCAAGTGCAGATTAATTTATATAAAGCACTATTCAAGTGGTTAAGTAGTTTTGCTCTTGCTACTTATCTTTAATAAGAAACTATCTTAACGCTATGTAGGTGACAGTAATTTGTTGAAGTCTAGTGAGAAATATTGTAACACAGGAAATTCATGGGTAACAGCAATAAAACATCATAATCCATTTCTTATAGACTGTATATTTGAATTGGACATATATGTTAGGGCACCGATATTATGCTGAGGATAGTTTGACATGTAATTTATGTGCTTATTAACTGGCTAATAAAAATTATCTTGAAAGTTTTATACATTTCTATTCTTGCTGGGATAATGAGTAGAAATTTGAAACCCTTTTGTGCTTCAGTTCATGCCTGCCTTTATCTACCTGTCTATTTCTATCTATCTATCTATCTATCCATAGAGCCCCCTAGTAGTGCAGAAACAGGGAAATGCAATGTACAATAAGACCCTAGACTTCAAAATTTGTGGTCTTAGCCCCGGCTTTTGTGGCTCAGTGAGCACCGGCCTGCGAACCAAAGGGTTGCAGGTTCGATTCCCAGTCAGGGCATATTCCTGGGCTGCAGGCCAGGTCCCCGGTATGGAGAGCACAGAGTCAACCACACATTGATGTTTCTCTCCTTCTCTTGCTTCCTCCCTTCCCCTCTCTTTAAAAATAAATAAGTAAAATCTTAAAAAAAAATTGTGGTCTTGCTACTCACAGCTGACTGATTTCCAATTTTCCCTTGCCTCATGATAGCTACATGAGGTGTGAGTATCAAAGACATCTTTTGAAGTTTTAATCTAAAACTTATTTTTCATGACACAGTGAATTAGAATTAAAGAGCAAATGCACATTTGAGGCAAGTAAAGTTTTACTGATCAAATAGTTTCCACATGAAATTAACTAAAAATTGGAGGATTACCAACTTACTCTATTTAAAAGTGAATGACAAAGGAATAAGTATTAACCACATTTTGAAGTCCTAGAGAACACAAGAGAAATTCTTCTAATGTAACCTTATTAGGGAAAGAATGTGTTGTACATTTTTCTATTCGTTCTCATCCAGCATTGCAAATTAGGCAATTATGAATTGCATAATTCAGAAAACAAAGAGTGTACTACTGCTTAAAGACAAAAAGGAATAGGTTGTATCAGACTAAATTCCTGCTGAAAACAGCTATAAAAGCTGAATAAAATACACAACACAGATGTCAAAAAGTACCCAGGAGCAACCAAAGCAGCCACGATGTGAGGGGCCGTGACAATGGAGAAAAGGAAACTTCAGAGAAATAAGCTCGACACACATTTCTCCACTGAGGCATTAGCTGTACATGTGTGGGGAAACAAGGAGATGAGACACCAAGCTTGAAGCAGCTGTTCAGCGGCTAAAGTGCTAACAAGTGCTTTTGGTAGATTTCTTGGGCCGGGGAGCGTTAGGGACTGGATGTTTGTTTCCTCCCAGAGTTCATATGTCAAAACCCTAACACCGAGTGTGATGGTATTTGAAGATGGGGCCTTCAGGAGGTGTAAAATAAAAGTCTTTTAAGATATAAAATAAGCAGTATCAAGTTTTGCCATTCGTATAATTTACCCATTGACAGACCTTATCTCATCCTTTTATTATGACAACTGACCTTTCAACAGAAATAATGAAATTTAGAAGACAGTAGCATAATAGCTTTGAAGTGCCCAAAGAAAATAATTGGCAATCCATAATTCCATACTCAACATAAATTTTCTTCAAAAGAGAAAAATAGAGAAATAATTTGTCATGAGTATTCTCCACTAAAATAGTTATATAAGAGTGCAGATATACAAAAAGAAATAAAAAGAATAAAGTCAAGAAAAAACATGTTGGTAAATTTAAATAAATTTTTACTTTAGAAAAGAATAGTAATGCTTTGTGGGGTTTAAAAATTATATATGTAGAATTAAAAGTCATAAAAATAATGCAAAGGAAGAGAATAAGAGAAATAAGGTTAATATATTCTAAGGTTCTGGCAATACTGAAGAAGTAGTAACAAGTGATAAATTGTATCATACAACAATAAGTTGAGGATTTAGGCAGCAATCTCTAGGATAACTACTAAATTAATAATAACAAATTTAATAAATAAAAATATAAAAAATTTAAATAAGTAAAATGAAAATATATGTCAAAGCTATGTAAGTTAAAACAATGTTTAGAGGAAAAATTATGGCTCTTAATGCATATATTAGAAAAAACATTAAAAAAATCAATTTTCTAATGTATTAAGCTAGAAAAAGAACAACAAATTAAAACTAAGGGAAAATGAAGGTAGAAAATAATAAAGATAACAGCATTAATCAAAGAAATAGAAAACTAAAGCCCTTTAAATTAATGCAATTCATAACATTAACAAAATTGATTAAAAAAGAGAGAAAAGAGAGGTTATGAATACCAGGATTAAAAATGACACCATGGCTATAAATCCTACAAATATTTAAAAAGTAATAAAAGTATTATAAACAATTTTATACCAATTTGACAATTTCATAAAATGTACTAATTTTTTAAAAAACTGAACTCATCAAAACTGATGCAAGAAAAAAGAGAACATCTGAATCCTCATATTTATCAAGAAATCTGAATCCATTTTCGAATACCTTCCCACAAAGAAAAATATTGGCCATGATCACTTCTCTGACAAGTCTTTGAAATATTTTTGGAAGAAATAATGATTCCACTTAATATCTCCTGGAGAGCTGAAAAAGAAGAGACATTTCCCAAATCATTTTTATTGCAGGGATATTAGAATAAAGAAAATTTACAGGCTAACCTCTCTTATACACATAGAAACAAAAACCTTAAATCATTAACAAAATAAATAAAAAAGATAATCATGACCTAGTAGAATTTACTTTAGGAATGCAAAAGTAGTTTAACAATAGAAAGTCAATAAATGCAATTTACTATATTAATACAATCAGAGAGGAGGATTTTAATACATCATGTTCAGAAATTGATAGCTTATGCAGAAAAATAATAGTAATGTAGTAGTATGAATAATACATTTAATTAACTTGATGAAGCACCTATATAGAAATTAGCATTAAATAAATAGAGAACCTAAATTATTTTCAAGCATATACAAAAACATTCTCCCAAATTGATCTTTATAATGACACAGTGGGACTCACAAAGAGATTCCAAAGAACTGGTATCATACAGGGTATAACTCAATTACCAAAACAATTAAATAGGAAGTTAATTGAAAGTTTTGAAAAGTAAGTTTATTTGAAAGCAAGGAAATACAATGCATAAGTTAAGTGGTAATCATAATTGAATAGATAAAATAATTAGTTTTGAATAAAACACAGAAGTTACATATAAAATTTTGTGATGCTTAATTTTTTTTAAAGAATCATGAAAATTAATGCAATCAAATTTCAGGTCAAGGAGTTAGAAAAGAGCATACAGAAAAAATAAAAAAAGGAAATAATCAGAAATTAGTGAAATAAAGAATTAAAGAGAAAGAAATTATCATAAGTAAAAAGAAAATTATTTGAATTAAATAAAAAAGAAATTATTTGAATACTAAATCAATCATTTAACAAAATTAACTAGAAAAAAAGAAGTCACAAATAAATACTTAAAGAAATCTGAAAGGGAATATATTATAAATACAATTACATTTTTAAGATCTATTAAAAGAACACTATGGAAAAATTTTGCCAATAAATTGGAAAGTATAAATTAAAAAAAATGACCAAAGAATGTTTAAAAATGAATAGATTAAAAAACTTTTAAAAATTGGATTAATAGTAAAAAGTTTTACTAATGTAAGGTAATTAATAGTAAAAAGTCTTACCAATGTAAGCTAAATAAGGTTATTTTTTCCCCAAACCCAAATGGAATAAATAATCCCTTTAATATGAAAACTGTTTCAGAGGATAGAAAAAGGAGGTAGGTTATTATAACTAATTCATTTTTAAGGTTATTTTAATAGTCCAATAATACTAATGAACATACATGCCCAAATCATATATGATATAATAAAAACAAAACTTAACACAGTATTTCTCACACACACACACACACACATACTTGAGCAAATAAGATTTACTCTAGGGAACAATAATTCAGAATTAAGGTTATTAATAAAATTCATCAGATAATAGGTTTGATGGGACTATGAGATGTGCTTTAAAAAGGGAAATGAAAGTAATATTCAATTTCTTTTTTAAAAAAGATCTGAAGCAATTATGGCAAAATCTTATTTGATCTTGGTGATGTGTATACGTGTATTTATTAATTTGTCTGTATTTTTATTATTTTAAAAAAATTTCACCTAATTCTCTGCCAGATTACAGTCAAGATTTTCTATATTAGCAATAGATAAAGCTGTTTCTTACTGAAGAAAGCCCATAAAAATCAACCTCCTACTATTTGATTTATTTAATTACAGTGAGGCTTTTGCCTTTGCTCATAAAGAAATAAAAGTCATCTGTATGGCTGTGAATAAGAAAATCAGATAAACCTCAAAGGTCAGGAATGATTTTTCTGAGGTTTCTTTGTTCTTCAAGCAGTTCAGGCATCTGAAATAATGCTTTTCTGTATGAAGGAAGAGCCTATTTTCCTTTGGGAAAGTTGTGCATTGTGTGGTGTAAGGAAATAACAGGTCATAATACCTGAGGCAGGTTGTGAGATAAGATGCTACAGCTTCATGATGTGGCAACTCCCTGATGCCTCCTCTCTTAATGTAAGTATCTGATTCTATTCTACACCACTGGCCTCACATAAGGCTGCCTTTGAGACAGTGTGAGAGATATTCATGCCCACGTGACCTTTCGTTGCTTGACACACCATCTGTCTCTCTCCTTGGAGAGGCACAGCAGAGACGCAAAGGTAGAATTTAATCACCGAGGTCTCCAGGCTATTGAACTCCCAACTTCTGAGCTGCAGTGAAGCTCTCCAATGCCTTTGCTGGGGGAAGGGTCATTTTTGCACTTAACTGAAATTGTACTTATTTTTAACTGATTGATCCTCCTCTCCATCATTGACATCATCAATGTAAAGTTAAATGATGCTGTTGATGATAATGCTAATTTCAGCAAACTCAAGAATACCGGGCTTTTTCCTGCCTCCTTGACTACTGTGTTTGCGGGTATGACCTGTCTAGGTTTCTGTCTTGACTGGAGATGGCCTGAGAGGGTTGAACACGATGATGTAGGTGAATGACTTAGCTCGTGCCTGCCCCACAGGAGGTGTTCAATGCACACTGGCTGGCCTATGGCCTTTACCCTCCACTTCATCCAAATCCTCTCTGATTTGGAAGACCCCACAAAAGGTGGGACTAGAGGGGTGGTCCCCAGGTCATCGAGGGATTTGGAAGAATGCAAGTAGATTTTAAATTGCTCCGTGATAGTTTTACAAGGTTCTGGGTCTTGGATCAGAGGAGAAGGGAACACTGCCCTAAGCTTTAGACTAAGGACAGGCAAGATGATTGGGTCTTTACAGGCTACTTAGAGTCCCTGACATATATTCTTCTTTGTTCTTCTTCTTTTTTTTTTTTTTACAATACTTTAAAAATGTGAAAACCATTCTCAACCTGAAGACCGTACAAAAACAGGCTGTGGGTTGGATTTAGCATGGAGACCATGGTTCACTGAACCTTGCCAACCACCGGTGTGAGGCTCCCTGGGCCCAAGGAGTGGCCGGGGAATGGGCTTCAGGGAGGGGTGTGGGCAGGGCTTGTTATGATACCTGAATGTGTACACATATGTGCATGAAACCCCTCATGGTAGAGAATAGCCCTGGGAGAGGAAGAGACAGGGATGGCTGTGGGGTCGAGACTTCTGGTTAGCTTTCAATATGTAATCTTGTTCAGGTCTGGAACTCCAACATGTCTGAGACTTTTAAATTTAAAACTGGCCTCCATGTAAGTTAAGTACACTGTCAATGGAATATAGATTTTGCCAAATAGTCTTTTAGCTTAAGTCTGTAATTTTTATAAATGTAGGCATAGGATGCATGGTCCTTTATTTACATTTTTACTCAGAGCCCCACAAATATTGAGAGCAAACTTATCTTAAGCTCTCCAGTGCTCTCTCCTTGAAAACAACCCAACAATTCCTAAATCAGTCTGGGATGTCCCTAAATAAATCTGTTGCTGACATGTATTCCCAATGGCCGTCCACTGCATAAATTATGTCCAACTAGAGAGAATAATTAAGCCAGCCTTTAAGTTCCATACATCTGTTCCCAAAGTTCTACCTTGATATATGTAATGTAGAAATCAGTATTCCTAGATCCTCTTGCTCAGCATCTCAACTCAAGTGCCTACAAGGGTCTGGGAAATTAAAATGAGAGACACAGTCCAGATGTTAGAGAAACTACACATGGATGAGGGAAAACACCCTACACAGGACAGTCACTGCTCACCTTCAGTGACTGCTGTTATAGAAAATCACTGGCCCAGTGTTGCCCAAGTGCTAATTTTCTTTAAAGAACAAACAAACAAACAAACAAACAAAACCCCCCAGAACATCTGACAACTAATTTAAATTTAAAAAATCATGTTGATCAAACAAATTTGTCTGCAGTCTAAATTTAGTCCACAAAATGATGGCTGGTCACTTCTCTAATTCTTTCTAACTGAATATGGACCATGTCAGAGGAAAAACGCCTCTCCTGTGCCGATTCATCTGGTGTGTAGCCTTGTCTTCATGTGCTGGGAACTACAGTTATAAAGCAAAGAGCACATGATAGTGAGTCAGGAGACCAGGCCTCTACCTCCCAAACTGCCTTCCCTATTCTACGTGATTTGGAGCAAGCTCCCTATTACAATAGTCCTTTGTTCTCTCAGGTGGGGGGCATTGGATAAATGTTATTTGAATTCCCTTCCCATTTGCATATTTTAGATTTAAAAATTTTGTAATCAGAGATGTGACCTAAGTAAACCTTGTTTCATAGCATTGTACAACTGCAAAAGTCATTGTAAACCTATAATCAGTTTATTGTATTTTTTCAGATCTGAATGTGGTAATAAGAATTTGTTAAAACTGAGTTTGCAAGTTGTTTGCAATATAGTATTATTTATATCGAGTGTCAATAGAAAATATCACCTTTATATTCTCATTTCATACATATAAAATATTCTTTAATATAAAACATTTACCAACATCCAGAAATCATTGTTGTTATTTTTCCCCCTTCTGGGGAAATGCCCTAAGGATAAACAACAGGTAAGTTATGACAATACATTTTACATTTTGTTTCCTGTGTTTTGTGTTTGAGGCCAAGCCCTGTACAACACTTCCTGGTTTCTCTGCTTCTAGCATTGACTGTAAGCAATTCTGCAAATGTAATGGGTATGATTATATTTCTAAAAATGTGATAATGAGCCATTGGGGATGGTGCCACACTTCTATCAACAAAGGAGAAGACACAGGGCACATTTTAAAAATCTTGAACCAAGTGCCAGGAGATGCCAGAGAACAGCTTTGGGGGTGGGAGACTTTGGCAGACATATACAGGGCCAGTCTCTATCAGTGAGGAGGAATGTGTGATGACAAATGTCAGGAGCCGTTCTTTTCCTTTTCTGAGAAATTTTTTCTTCTTCAAAGCAATTTATGGAGATATAATTTATATAGCATAAAATTCACATATTTTAAGTGTACACATCAATGAGTTTTAGTAGATTTACAGAGTTGTGTAATCACCACCAAAACCTAATTTTAGAATATTTTCATTATCCTAAAAAGAAACCTCAACCCTATTTACAGTTACTCCTCATTGTCACCCTCAGCCCCAGAGCAACTAGTAATCTACTTTCTGTTTCTATATATTTGCCTTTTCTTGACATCTTATGTAAATGAAATAATATATTCTTTTGTACCTGGTTTCTTTCACTTAGCATAATGTTTCTGAGGTTCATCTGTTTGCACTGCTTTCTTCCTTTTTATTGCTGAATAGTATTCATGGATACACCACATTTGTTTGTTCATCAGTTGATGGATGTTTGGATTGTTTCCACTTGTTGGCTTTTGAGAATAATTATGCTATAAACATACTGATCTTTGTGTGGAAGCAGTCATTTTTGACTTGATGAAGAATTAAGGTTTGCAGCTTAGTTGCCTTTTTTGTTGTTATATAATAAATTGGAGGGAAAATGAACATATATTCACATAACATTTGTTACCATTGGTAGTTAACTCAATATTATTGGGTTGGCCAAAAAGTCTGTTTGGTTTCTTTTCTGTAAAATAAAAGACTCATTTTTCATTTTCATCAATAACTTTATTAATTTGGTTATTTTGAGTGTAAATTAGGCCTTCATAGGACCACAAGGAAACCGTTCCAAGGAAGGCTGCGATGTGGCAAGATGATTTATGTGGGTGGAAATAGAAGCTGTTCCCTGGGTTTCCAATGTCCCATTTCCCTCTGTCTTACCCTGAAAAAGTCCAACCATATTCTCAGCAAGGCTGAAACCAAAGACATTGTCCAGAGTTTCTGCTTCTTGTTAAAGCTCAGCCTTTTGGAGTCCATGCCATCTGCTGCAGAGCCTAGTAACTGCTAGACCCACATGGTCATGTGCTCCCAGGCAAGAGAGAGACTGCATGAACAAATGAGCAAGTGTGGGTCAAACTCGAGAGACAGAGAAAGAGGGAGAGGGAGAGACAGAGGGAGAGAGAAAGAGAAAGAGAGAGAGAGCACGCACATTTCTTTGTATCTCTGGGTTATATTACCTTGTGTTTGAGATTGAGCAGGTACTTTTTTCCCCAAGCTTTCATGGACGTTTTATAGGCCCACCCCCTAGTTAGACTGACTGGCCTCTTTGGTCAAGCACTTCCTCCCATACTTCCCAACAATCCAGTACAAGAAGGGGAAGCAAGGAGTCTTAATCCCTCTGGTGGAACAACGCTACAATCCCCTGGGGGGAGAAGCTGTAGCTTCCTAGTGAAGCACACAGGCTTATTGCTCCCCTGTTTAAGCTCAATGTCTAATTTCCTTTGCTCCCTTTTACTTTATTAATATCTAGTTAACTCCCTTTCTTTTATTAATACCTCATTAACTACCAATGGTAAACACAGCACTCTTACTTGCATTCTGTTTTGCAAGAGTGAGTTTGTTCACAAAGGCAATTTGGAGTAGCCTTGAAGGGACAATCACAGGTGTTTGCCAGGCATGTGAACATCAATTGTCAAGTTTGTTCTAGAAGGTTGAGAGTATCTCTATCCTATAATTAGATTGGCTGCACTCATTTGTGAAGGGCTGGTCTCTGAATGGACAAGAGCACTTTTCAGTGGCCCTAGGGTTAAATCATCTGGGCTGCTTCCCTGCTTTATTCAAGGCCAGCACTAAGGGCTACATTTTCTCTCTCTACATGCTCAAGGGTAGCTAGCATTCTCTTGTTTTTGTTTTTGTTTTTCACAGATAACACCTGGAAATTCTTCTCTCAACTCTCCACCACCCTAATACTAGAGACAGTACTATAGTATATGTCCTCACTAGTTTTCTTCCCTCAACCCATGACTTAAGGGTTTTATTATTAATATCAGTGAATTTACAGAGTGAAAAGCAAACAAAGCTGCAAGGTCTAGTGGCAAAGATTTATCAGACCTTATAGCATCATCAGAGTGGTTCCTTGATCCGTAATGAAATCTAGGGAATCCATTTACTGTCTGCTTCTGAAATATCCCTGGGGCTCAGGCAGTCTTTCTTTCTTAAGTGATTTCTGGCCAGAGCTCTCATTTTTAACTTTTTTTCCCTAAGAGTGGAGCATTCCCCTTTCCTGCCATTGTTTTGTTCAGCCCTTCCTTTTTAAAATAATTTCTCTTTTAGTACCTAAGACTGAAGAAGAGAGAGGTAAGGCAAATCTGTGAAGCAGTCTAATATATCTCAACTCAAATGGATTATTAGGAAATTAGGTGGACCCTATTCCTCTGGTTTCATTATTCCCCTGACCATCTCTACCCCCTCTCTAATAAATGTAGGAAAAAAATCAAATAGGGTCTTTCTCTGACTGCAATCCAAACATCTTTGCCCATCCCATTGTTAGGCTATATTTGGAATGTTGCAAGCAGCTACAACAATTTAACAGTGACTTTTAAAACCCAAACTCCATCACTTCCAGAGTCCTTTATAAAGCAAGTTTAGGGCATATATTGACTACAGCCCTGATGATGCTACATGGTGAGGGTCCTTGCTTGTTTTTTCTTCCCTGTGCCCATAGTTGTTCCAAATATAAGACACAAATGTGAGATTTGGTT
Organism: Anoura caudifer; assembly: GCA_004027475.1. Classification (NCBI taxonomy): domain Eukaryota; kingdom Metazoa; phylum Chordata; class Mammalia; order Chiroptera; family Phyllostomidae; genus Anoura; species Anoura caudifer. The sequence goes on from PVKU01000301.1 coordinate 246,185, forward strand.
TTGCTTTAAAAGAGCAGAATCTTGCAAACTTTCCAGAAGAATAATGGTTATAATAACATCATTAATAGGGACAGAGACCTAGAGGGGAAGCTCAGTTGGTTAGGGTGTCATCCTGACCAAGGTTGTGGGTTAGATCCCTGGTCAGGGCACATACAAGAAGCAACTATTGAATGCATAAATAAGTGGAACAACAAATTGATCTCTCTCTCTCTAAAGTTAGTAAATAAAAACAAATAGAGACAGAGAAGCCAGTTAGCTAAGAATGTTTGACATAGCATATTAACTCTCTGATAAGATATATGAGGTCTGTACAGAAGGTATCCAGCCATGTAATATGAAAAATAGAGACATTTATTGAAGAAGATACAAGACACAAGAAATGTTGTACATAGGACAATGATGCCTCAGTCTCCTTCAAAGTAGGCACCTTGGGACCTCACAGAGTTCTTCCTATCACCATCAGTTGCCCATCATATTTTCCCAAATCTTATCAATGGTCTGAAATCTCTTCCCTTTCAAAGGTGATTTTAGTTTTGGAAAAAGCCAGAAGTCATAGAACACCAAATCTGGGCTGAAGGAGGGCTGAGTCACCTGGGTGATTTGATGTTTCAGCAAAAAATTCTGCATGAGACATGACACATAAGTACATGCATTGTCATGATGAAGCTGCCAATCACCAGGTGCCCATAGTTGCGGCCTTCTAAATCATCAAAATAGTTTTGATGAACATGGAGGACTGTTCAAGCTTAATGCAAAATTGGATGCAGATTTGTTGCTCTACTCACTCAGTCATTTTGAATGCGATGGCCACATAGTACACATGCTCACTCAATGGTGTCTACTGTCCCCACTGACTAGTACGGTGAAGTCATCATTGTTCACACATACACATTCCAGTCCATTCTCCTTGGCTGCCATGTTATATTGATGTCATGTGAACCATTCTTGTTGTATTAACAATGGCTGGACTTTTTCCAGATAGACCTCTTATTACAATATTATCTTATGGCACAATGACATTGGCCCAGATGTTTTATGGTCACTCTTCTCTTTTTCTTATTCATTTGATTGCAATTTTTAAAAATTGATTTGAGAGGGACCTATTTGTTGTTCCACTTAGCTATGCATTCATTGGTTGATTCTTGTATGTGCCCTGACCAGGGATGAACCCACAACCTTGGTGTATTGAGATGATGCTCTAACAAACTGAGCTACCCAGCCAGGGCCTGAATGAAGTTCTTTTGATTCTTTTGCCAGTCAGTTCTGAGTTTGAACCTTGGCTCTACTTAGCTGCTGCATAATCTCTCTAAAGTTTGTTAATAAATAAGGTGGCCAGTTCTCTGGATAGGCTCAAGACTGAGGGGTTTCCTGGGACATGGGACTTTTCATGTTTAAAGTGAAAGTCCCAGGACAAGTTGGTTATCCTATTTGATAACCTGAGGATTAAACACCTACCTGAAGGCTTTTGTGAAGATTCTGAGCTAGCAGAAAGCCTCATCAAAATAGTTTCAAGTAAATGAAAAAATGTTTTTATTCAACTCATTTCAATAATCTTCCTGCTTAGTTTTACCTTTGCTTGACATCCCTTTGGGTTGTTGAATGAAAACTTCCAAAAATCAGTACTAAATAAGTATGTGTTACTGCTTTTTTTAATTACATGGAGATTTTTTTAATTATGGCAAAATATACATAACATAAAATTTATCATTTTAATTGTATAATTCAGCAGCAAGAAGTACATTCCCATTGTTGTGTAATGAGTTTCAAGAACTCTTTTATCTTGTAAACTGAAACTCTATACCCATTAAACCACCACCATTCTACTTTTCATCTGTATGAATTTGACTTTAGTTACCTCCTGTAAGTCACATAGTACTATCTTTTGTGACTGCCTTATCTTACTTAGCATAATATCCTCAAGGTTTACCCATATTATAGCATGTATCAGGATTTTGTTCCTTTTTAAGAGTAATATTTTATTGTATGTGTATAGCATATTTTATTTATTTATTCATATGTCAATGAACACTTGGGTTGTCTCTACCTTTTGGCTATTGTGAATAATGGCTATGAACATGTATGCACAAATACCTACTTTCAATTATTTTGGGTATATACCCAGAAGTGGAGTTACTGGATGGGTTATTGCTTCTTAAACTTTAATGTACATTCAAATAAATATAGGATCTTGTTGAGATACATATTACCTTTCAGTAGGTTCTGGAGTACAGCTTGTATTTCTAACAAGCTCATAGGTGATATCACAGCTGCTGGTATGCAGACCACATATGTGGCAGACCCTTCTGTGTGGCACGGGCCCAGCTCCCACTCGGAGATGCACAGGACCCATGCCCACAGATAGGCTCTTTCGTGGGTAATCAGATTTGCAATATACTTAGGCTGTTTTGAGATTTGCTCTTTGCCTAAAACTCCCTCACCTTGCAAGTACTTTGTAAAGACCGGTTGGTCTTTGCCAGTGTAAGCCTATTCATTTGCTAATGTCCTTCTTCTGTGATGTAATGAGGGGCATTGGCTCCTTTGTTGTAACCAGGATAGTGAGGAAGATCCATCTTGTAATGTGAGGAGATATTATTAGAATAAAGGCCTGTCATGGGGAGGCCATGGCTTTTGCTCCTCTTGAGAGAAAAGCCAGTCTGTCATCCTTATTCCTCCACCAGACTCGGTAGACTGGGTGTATGTTTTAATTCATCCATAATGACACGGACACTGCTGGCTGGTGTCCGCCACACACACATTGAAGTATAAGGGCATAGGAAAAAAGTAAAATACCTTGGAAGTAAAGATATCTGAGTTATGTACAGTTTGGTCTCCACCACTGACTGAAGGTATGGCCATTGGTAAGCCACCTAAAATCTCTGGGTCTATTAGGCCATTTACAGAATGAGGGGCTTGGGCTAGAAAACTTTTAAGGTCATTCTCTTCTCTGATATTCTGTGCTATTGTGTTTGCCTTGGGTACATTTTATTTTCTTTTACGTACTTGCGATAAAATACACAGAAAACAATAATTCTTGTGCTGTGGTATTGGCAGGATTTCCAGCAGGTCTAGAAAGCCATGAAAATTAGATTAATAGATCTAATAGATCAATGGAACTATAAATTACCAGACCAATGAGGAAATGAAAGTAAATAGATTTGCATAGAAAGTGGGGCCCTCTGCTCAACTCTGTCAGTTCACATTTGTGAAGGCATTTATCGACTTCACCCTGGGCTACTTCACCCTGGGAAGCCATTTCTATTTAAAAGAAAAGCAGAGACATTTCATGGTGAACCATAGGGAAAAAACTTTCATCTGAAACACTATTAAGAGGAGAGTGCTTTTAGTTACATATAATTTCTGATTCAAGGACAAGCAGAGGGAAAGGAAAATAAAACACTCTCAACAAGATTTTAAAGTTATCTGTACGTGACTTAAAGTTTAAGGTGGATAGAAATGGGACATTTGAGGGTAGCACACTATAATGTGTACAGATATTAAATTGCAATGCTGTACACCTGAAACATATATATAATGTTATTAACCAATGTTACCTCAGTACGAAAAAAAAAAAGAAGAAGAAGCACTAATCTATCCATAATTCCACTTTGGGCTATATGCACAAAAATCAAGAGAAAACCCGTGATTTGTAGTATTTGTTAAGGTGTAAATTTTCCTACATGATTGCTTTCAAACTACCAATGTGGACCAACTGGCTAGCAGAATTTCTGAAACTTAACAGTTTTATTGAACTAGTATAAGCCAGGTTTTGCATACCGCTAAAGAGTGAGCTTCCTATAATTGAGTTATTGGTATTAGATAGAAGGAACTTATAATAATCTCTTCTTTCCCTCTGTTGCAGTGGCACTCAACTCTGCCTGGATATTAAAATCACCAGGGCTACATTTAAAAAGCAGTAATGCTCAGGCCTCATCCCAACCCAATTAAATCAGAAATTCTTAGGGTAGAGACACAGGCAAAAACTCCCTCAGGGTTTATGTGTTGCCATGGATGACAGCAACAACCTTCTTGCTATCAATGCCAAGCCATCCAACAATGATCTGATTACATTCAATGTTTCAGATTCCTCCTCCTGCCAAGAGAGTATTAACAGAGTCAAAGAGTAAAATGTTTAGAAGTAAATGATGCTTTCGTAATCTATCAGATAATCTTTGTGTAGTCTATGGAGATTTCAAATCCACTAGGGGCACTGATGTATTCATTAGGCCATGGCTAATCAGACATGCTTGACCAGACTGTAGGTCTTATGCTAAGGCTGAGCAAGTGAAACCTAACAACAGGTAAAAGCCGATGAGGCTGGTGGTGGTCATGTACATTGGGTGGCAAGATTACTCTCCTCAATCCTACCCTTGATGACTGGGCCTGGCAGAAGTTTATGGAGAGTGGGGAAATGAGGATTGAAGAGAGTGTGTGGGAAACATGAGGTCATGATTAAAGAGATGGAATTTGGAATTTAAACTTTTAGAAAATAATGTGGGTTGCTAGAGAAGAATAGAATCAGATATCACTGGTGTAATGGGGTCATCCAAAGCCAGAGAATTTTGTGGAACAAATGATGCATGAGTGATGGGAAGTCACCCCTGACATGATGGCAGAGGATGGGTGGCAGAGGAAGCGGGTGAGAAAGAGGATAACGATATGACATGTAATATTTACTGAGCTTCTACCATGTGCTAGGTCCATCAGGAGGTACCTTGTGTATATATTTTCTCATTTAATTCTCAAATCAGCTTTATGAGGTAGTAACTAGTATTAACACATCCATTTTGTAATTGAGAAGTTAGGTTGAGAGAGTATCTTACCCAAACTCTTCAAAATCAAGTCTGCTGATCCAGACTTCATTTTTTAAAACTCTATACTACTGCCATTTGTTGGATATGTGTCATGTATTTGACATTGTGCTAGGCGCATCCACTTCTTGAATTAATATGAAACTTAAAATTGTGTTATTTGAGCTAAATCATGGCTTCAAAGTATGTATTATTTGTGAAGTCATCAGCGTCTAGTCAGCTGCTGCTCTGGCTCCTCACATGTCGCTTGTAAAAAATTCCGCTTTCTGCTTTTGGTCAAGCCCACCCCATGCGGCAACCTGATCTATTCCACACTGACTGGGAGCACATTAGTCACAGGATCTAGTTCCAGTCCTGCCTTCAATAAACAGTCTGAACTTGGCACTTTTCTTTGCCTCTCAGCCTCAGATTTCACATTGATAAAATGGTTTGCGGGGTGAGTAGAATTGTGAACTTTAATTTCCCTTTTAAGGCTAAGATTCTGATTTCTAATTTGTGTCATGTCTCAATTTGGTGTTTCTTCTGAAAAATGAAGTCTCTACTCATCTCAGTACTCTTACCTGCTATGAGTCAAAGATGAAAATTTTTGAAGGACACAGGATGATTCAATCCATCCTTTTTTCCTCCACTCTCTTTTGCTGTCTATAAGGAATAGTGGTTTATGGCAGCTTTTATCTCTATGGTCCCCCAGGGACAGAAACAGGCAAGCCGTAGTTAGCGGGAAGGATCTCTGATATGACCTGCTTCATTGAGAGTGACTGGCTCTCCATTTTTCTCTGTTGAAAGAGCCAATCAGCAGAGTTAGGACCTGGGGTTCTTTAACATTCTTTCCTGGCTGATCAGTGATTCATAGAGTCCATTAAATTGCCTGGATGACCAAGAGCTCAATTTTCCCAGACGAAGCCTGCTTGGCAGTGAAGAGGCTATTTCTCCCCCTTAGCAACCATTGAAGAGTCAGCATTGGTAGTTTTGGGGGAAGTACATCTCAGCACACTATATTAACCTCTCTGGCACTGCCTGGTGGCCCTGGTCCAGCAGTTAGCCAGCGGACATTAGGGTTTACGATTGCTCAGGCATTGATGAGTGACCATGCTGACGGTGCAGCAGTATTTAGCCAGGGGACTTATTACTTCTAGGCTCTCTAGGAGAACATGTGAGAGCTATTGTTTGAGTGCTCTTTCCACAGGTTGGTAGTCTGGGCAATTATATGCTTCCCTTTTCTAACATATGGTTAGAAATATAGTGAACTGATTTCTAAAACATGAAGGTTACAGATTTATGTATCAATGGGGTTTGCAGGTTTTTGTTTTTGTTTTTGTTTTTGTTTTTTACTTTCTGAACAGTTAGACTTAGGCTATTGTATGGGTTTGGTGGTGGATCTACTGCACCATCAAATCATGGATATGACTGTGCGTGGTAATCTGTAAAGTTCCCACGTGAGAGGTTAGTGTTATTAATGCCAAATTCCCTGAGTTGCTTTATTCCCTATTTTCTGATTCTGCTGAAGAAGAATAGTCTTTTTAAGACTTTTCTCGGTTGCCCCATGCCACACCCAACTCCATTCTTGATGTTGATTTGATTCTCCTCTATACTCCTACATTTCCACCCCTGTTGTCTCAGGGGTCCTGCTCAAGCCTTTTCTTTCTTCCTCTTCCCGGCCTTCAGTTGACAGCTCCATCCACCCATGGATGGGTGGCTTCTGGGAGTTCTTCACTCAAGTGTTCTCTGCTGCCCTCAGTAATTCAAGTAGAAAAAACATAATTCAAGTAGACCTTAAACTCTTCCCTAGATTTTGGGTACATGAAGTGTCTCAGAAATATGATATTAACAAAGCAAGGGCAGTGATAATGAAATCTACATAACTATATTTTTATGGAAATTTTCACAAAGGCATTTTGTTTTCTTAGATGCATGATTATTCAGACTGTTTGCAATGATGTCAAATACTATTTACAAAGGGGTGTTCAGATGTAAGCTGCTAAGTGGAAAGATTTCTGATAAAACTGTGGGTTTCTTTTTGACTTTATGTTATGTCCTTGATTCCTAACTCTAAAAGATAGAACGTGCTGGGGAAGGTAAAATGCTTAATGGCCAACATAGGGATGTCTACTGATTTGAAAGGGGCACAGTATGTAATAATGTAAAGTATTTGCCTTCACTGTCCTATTATCTAATGGGCACTTTCCAGAAGACCCATTGTAACATCCAAAGAGCTTTTGTCTTCTATTCTCTGTGTATATAAAAATAAATGTTTTGGGTTTGGGGACCTAACATGTTGCTTCATACCTGAACAGAGAAAAGAAAACAGTTTTCTTTAACCCTTAACCTACTGGCTTCTTAATTAATCAAGTACAAGGGCAGCATCTAAATCAGGTTTTTACAAAACTTTAAGCACTGTATAATCTCTACCCTCTTCCTCAAAGCCACTCCAAATGGATTTGTTATTCTAGTAAAAACAGTGTATTTGCTATACAAATGCAACATCAACACTGCGTCTGAAGAGCCATTTTTTTATAATATAAACTCTGGAATTGCTGCCAATCAAGTTATCTCAGATGCACTTATGCTTTTGAAAAGATTATTAATATTACTTTTGTAACAATGTACTCTTTATTTAAATGAATTGTCTAGAGATGGAAGCAATGAGAGTAGTTTATAACTTAAAGCCCAAATATGCTAAGTAAAATGCAGAAGTTTTAAATCATCATCCTCTGTACCTTACCCTGGCATCCAACAATCTCCACAACTAATCGCAATCTAGTTCTCCAGCACCATCGTCCATGTCATCACACAGTGCCCACTCCAGTCATAATAGATGAGTTCATTACTCCTGATCTCTTGGTTTTTGACCTTTCTGATTCTTCTACCTATAAGATCATTTATGTCCATTCTCCAATAGTAACTGTTGGACTCTTATCAGTTTAAGGCTCAGTTCCAAATCTACATTAAATAATGTCCAACCTTCTATCCCACTGTGTCCCACAAGCCTGACCTTAGTCATCTGAAATTAAATGTCTCTTCCTTTGCATTTCCAATGTCATTTATATTCTCTGTTTGTAAGTTATTAAATTAATTTCCTTAGGACAGTTATTACCATCATTTATTTCAGGGTATTTCTACATCAATCATGGGATAACAAGGAGACTGTCTCAATTATCTCTCTATCCCCTCAAGCCTGGTAAGTGGGCTAAACTGAGTTGAATTGATGTTACAACTTCCAGCATAAACAAATTTTATGTGAAGCATTCACAAACAATAGCACAGAAGTATTGTATGAGTTTGGTGTGTTACCCTTGGTTTCTTAGTGACCTTTCTTTATGTAAACCACAACATTTGTGAAGTCAGTTTCCTACATTTGAAAATTCCACAGTAAATATGATAATTAGGTAATTCAAATTGGCTTGTTATTGAAAAGGTCATTTCTGAAAAGGAAACCCTTATTATAATTAGCCCTAATGAGGCTTTATTTCTAAGGTTATTGCCTTCTTCGGATTTCCTCTTTCTTTAATTTGTAATGTTTTTTAACTATTAAAAATACTTACAGTTTTAATTCTACCAGTCCCAGTAGATGGACGCTTTTCACTGGCAACAGAACTCTTTAATCTAGTTCGTGCTAAACAAGACTTTAATTTCTTATCATCCTTCTTCTAGGTGGGGCTGTAGTTTGCTGGAGGCTAAGTAACGCATTGTTAGAACTGTTTATTTTTTTATTCTCTGATATTCTTTTTAAGATTTAATCACCACTTTCAGAGATCTTTAATTTTCTGTGATCATTCCTCTAGGTCATGGTTCCCAACTGGGAGTAATTTTGCCTGGGTTTTGTCATCCCTGAGATTCTGCTCTAGCCTCTCCTTTCCTCTTCATCCCTGCCTCCATGTTGACAATTCCATCCACCCACCTATGAAGTGGGTGACTTCTGTGAGTTCTCTGCTCTGAGTGTTCCCAGGCAATATTTGGAGACCATTTCGATGGCCAAGATGAGGGAACATCACTATAGGTGTCTTGTTGGGGGGGAGTCCAAGGATGTGGCTAAGCATCCTATAACGCATAGGGTAGCCCTTCACAACGAAGAATAATCCAGACTCAAATGTCAATAATCCTGTTCCAGTTTGATTTTCAGTGATGACAGAAACCATTCAGTCATTTTTTGTCATCTTTCTTCATAATAACTATTTTATGCTGACTACTAGTGTCTGTCCACCTGTTTAATGTTCTCATGGGAATTTTCAATAAAGGTGATTTTTTTTTCTTATAATTCCTACCTAGAAGTTAAGGCTTTGGTCCTATTCTTAGTATTTATACATTTCTTCTTTTCATAACTTTAACCTTTCCCTCCCAATGGGTACTTTAAAGGTAAAAGTTACAATCTCAACCACATGTCACTTAAATAAGTAGTACTTACTACCTAAAGGGAACTTGTTAGAGCAAGAATACCATGTATTTAAGTTGATAGGTTCTTGCTGTTGTCCTTTTGACTTGTCAGACCTCCAAAACAACTCCTCTTATGCTGCATTTGGGAGACTACGGCCAGTCCTGCTGTGAGTAACCATAAAGGACATGACTCTAGCAGGACAAGAACTTCCTTACATGTTAGTAGGTGCATTTCAGTGCTGGTACTGCCCTTTCCCAAGCTGAGCAGAAGAATAATGTCCTCATGCAGTGTTGGACAGGCTTGAGTGCTAAGGTGATTCTCCCTCAGTCTGAAAGGAGAGATCCAGGTCTCAGAGACCCTCTCGCTCCACAGATATCATGCTCTGCATTGGCTACATTAACCGCTGAACTTCCATGAAAACTAGGGAAGCAACGGGAAGCCACATCCACTCTCTTGAAGTCACATTTGATCTTTATTCATTGCTCTGCTTGGTGTTGATGAATAGCAAATTGACACAAACCCAGTCTGAGTCATTGTTTTTCAGATGTTAGGTCCCAGGTCAGGTTTGTGTTCTGTCTTGTATCATCTCCTCTACATGGACAACTTGGACTCCATATCTAATCTCTAGAGTCCAGTCAAAAAGGAAATCCATTTGTATGTCTTGCAAGAGGTGTCTGTTCAGGTCTCCGCCCATTTTTAATTGGATTTTCTGTTTGGTTTTGAGTTGTATGAATTCTTTATATATTTTGGCTATTAAGCCCTTGTCAGAGATGTTGCTTGCAAATATCACCTCCCATTCCATTGGTCACCTTTTTGCTTTGTTGATGGTTTCTTATGCGGTGAAGAAACTTTTTAGTTTGATATAGTCCCATTTGTTTATTTTTGCCTTTACTTCCCTTGTTTTGGGGGTCAAATTCATAAACAAGGTCCATAAGTTTAGTGCCTATGTTTTCTTCTATGTAATTCATTGATTCAGATCTTATATTTAGGTCTTTGATCCATTTTGAATTAATTTTTGTACATGATGACAAAGTTTAATCTAGCTTCATTCTTTTGCATGTGGCTTTCCAATTTTCCCAGCACCGTTTATTGAAGAGGCTTTCTTTTTTCCATTATGTGTTTTCAGCTCTTTTGTCAAAAAATTATTTGCCCATATACATGTGATTTATTTCTGGACTCCTAATTCTGTTCCATTGTTCTGTATGTCTGCTTTTCTGACAATACCATGCTGTTTTGATTATCATAGCTCTGTAGTATATTTTGAAGTCAGGTAGTGTGATACTTTCTAGCTTTGTTCTTTTTTCTCAATTCCTTTGGCTATTTGGGTCTTTTGTAGTTACATACAAATCTGATAAATTTGGACAACAGATTATAGGAGACTGTTCTGTGTGGCATGGGCCCAGACAGGACCCACACCCATGGATAGGTTCTCCCATGGGGAATCAGGCCTGCATTGTACATAGGTTGCTTTGAGACTTGATTTTGCTAAAATTCCCTCACCCTGAATTAAGGCAGCAAACATTTACTGCAAAGTAACTTCCTAAAATCCATGCTAAAGCTTCCAAGGATAAGTGTAATGGGTTCAACCACTTTTCCCTTTTCATTTGCAAATATCCTTCTTCCATGGTGTGATTACTGGCATCAGCTCCTTTGTTTTCTATAAAAGGTAACCACCTAAAGCAAGCTTGTGCATAGCAAATGAGGACCATCACGTAATGTGCCCAGAAAAGAAATAAAGGCCTGTCATGGTGAGGGCTGCGGCTTTTTGTTCCTCTTGAGAGAAAAGCCATGCTATCCCTTTTCCTCCATAGGACTTGGTAGTCTGTGTGAATTTCTCATGCCTCATCTACAATGTGGCGGACTCCACAAGCTGGGGTCTGCATCAACAAATACCTGAAAAGATGTTCAACTTCACTAACTATTAGAAAAATACAAATCAAAACTTCAATGAGATACCATCTCACACCTTGCCAGAATGACTATTATCAACAGGACAAGTAATAACAAGTGTTGGAGACGTTGTGGAGAAAAGGAAACCCTCATTCACTGCTTGAAGAAATGAAAATGGGTACAGCCACTATGGAAAACAGTATGGCAGTCCTTCCAAAAATTAACAATAGAATTACAATGTAACCCAGCAATCCTTCTTCTGGGTATCTACCTAAAAAACTCAAAAACATTTATCTGTAAAGATCTATGTACCCCATGTTCACTGCAGCACTATTACAGTGGCCAAGACATGGAGACAACCAGTTTCCTTTGACAGAGGATTAGATAAAGATGTGGTACATATATATAGTGGAATACTACTCAGCCATGAGAAAAAGATGAAATACTGCCATTTGCTACAACATGGTGGACCTTGAAAATATTACTCTATGATAGGTTGGAAAAACCTAAGAACCCATGTATGGTTTCCCACATATGGTTTCATTCATTTGTGCGCTATATGAGTAAAACTGATACTCGTAGACACAGATGACAGTGCAGTGGTTACCAGAGGGCAGGGATGTGGGGGTTAGTAGAGGGTAAAGGGGGAAAAATACAGGGGTGGGCAAAAGTAAGTTTACAGTTGTGAGTACCCAGTGGGGAATAGGTTGACAAGGGCCAGTGGCATGGCCACCACAATAACCACAGCTCTCATCCCAGTGAACTTTTGCAGTATTGTCAAAGATAAAGTCTTTTCACAAAAAAACATGTACTGCGGATGATATGATTCACTGCATAAGAGAAGCGTGTTAAAAAATTAATGACAATAAAGAATTCTGTGCCAAAGTGTGCTTGAGTATAGCAAGTAGACTACAAGAATGTGTAAATAATGAAAGCCAGCAATCTGAGCACTTACGAGATTGTATGGAAGTGCACTGTGTCATTGTGACATTCTGTTGAGTTAATAAAGCTATTGTAATGATCATAACCTGCTGTCTGTTTCCATACAAACAACTGTAAACCTACTTTTGATTGTACCTGTATAAGGTGACAGAAGATGATCTGACTGTGGGTGGTGGGCACACATGCGATCTACAGATCATGCATTATAAAAACACACACTTGAAACCTATATGATGACCTTATTAACCAATATCTCCCCAATAAATTTAATTTAAAAAGGAAGGCCAGATTCATAGCATTTGATTCAAGAAATCTAATTACTTTATTTGTGTGGCTCAGTTTTACAAATTTCACAGAATTAGCAGCTAAAACTCCAAAGGTCCTGGGATACCTTTTCAAAACTATCTGTTTAATAACAGAAACAAGAATCATTTTCTTCATTATTAAAAACTCACTTAATGCAATAAAAGGTCAAGTGAAGATGCCCTCTGAAATTCTTGCAGCAAAGTGCCAACCTTATGTGTATTATGTGTGCTGGTGTGGATGCTTTTGGAGAGGGGCTTTTGGGGATAATGTGCTTTCTCTTCCCAAGATGATAATGGACAACTTTAATATTTCCCCCAAATTCCCTTAATTAGAACTCCTTATGTACCTATGCCTCATTCATAATAATCAGCTACCAGTAAACTATTGTACAACATAATATCCAGGGTGTTTTCCTTGAATTCCAATATCTTTTACTACTCTTGATGAATGCAAGGGGGACTTGTATAAAGAAGCTCTATTCTCTGAGTCACAGTGCTCAATCCTGTATGATTGACACTTGATTTCCTAATAAAGTAGACTTCTGTTGCATGATCTTATTTGTGAACTTTGTTCTTGTCTTAAAATACGTCTATGATTGAGCTAAGGGATTTTGTTTTCATTTGAGAAAGAAGCACTGACTCATTGGCATTTAAAAGAAAGAGGCATAACCAAGAATTCTGTAAATTCAATCCAGCCTTTGATTTCTACATCATATCACTTCCCTGCCCGAGGACACAGAACTCAGAGAGACACCAACCACTCTTTTAATTCTATAGGCTAATCTTGTTTGTAACCTTCCATAAACAGAATTGCTAAGTATGTATTTATTTACGCCTGTCTTTTCTGACTCAGGAGCCAAATGAGAGAGTTATTCATGCTGTGGTTGCACATAACTGTAGTTCAGCCATTTTCAATGAGTATAATATTCTATAAAATAAATTCATCACAGTGTATTTATTCACTCCATTGTAAATGGACCTGTGGTTTGTTTCTGGTTTTTGTTTCCAGCTATTACAAATAAAGCTGCTATGTAACAAAGTGGATGAATCTGGAAGACATTATGCTAAGTGACATATGTCAGTCACAGAAGGACAAATACTGCATGATCCCACTTGCTGTACAGAAGATATCTGAAGTAGTTAAGGGTGGGGAAGTGGATGATAGAATGGTGGTTGGCGGGGAGGGGGCAGGGAGACATGGGAGTTGTGCTCAATAGGTATACAGTTGACAAGGAAAGGGGAAAGAATTATATAACATGAAGAGGAAAAAAAGAAAATGGAAGCTCTGTCAGGTGATGAATATGTTAATTAACTTGATTATGGCAAACATTCCATAACGTACATGTATCAAAACATCAAGTTGTGCATTTAAATACACACAATCCCTATTTGTCAATTATACCTCAATAAAGCTGAAAAAATCGGAGTGATCAGAGGTGGCCCTGCAACCGAAGGTGGCACTGGGACTGGAGGAGGGGGCTTTGTGGAAGACCCAGAGCTCACACACGTGGTCCTAGGTGAGACAAAAAAACAAAACAAAACCTGGAACTGTGAAAAAAACAGAATTGGACCCCAAAAGGGAGCAACCCAACAGCTCAAACAGTGGAAGCTGTGAGCACCAGGATACCTGAAGGAGAGTGCACCACTGAAGCTCACAGGCATTCTACCACAGAAGTTCACACCATAAACCCAGGGAGCCAGAACAGATCAATTTAAGAAGCTGAGTCTAACAAGAAGAGTCTCACAAACAATGGGAAGACAAAGAAACAATCCCCAAAGGAAAGGAAAGGAGGAAGCCCCAGAAAATGCTAAATGAAATGGAGGCAACTCAACTATCACATTTTGAGTTCAAACAATGGTTGTCAGGAAGCTCCAGGAGCTCTCAATGAGCTGCCAGAAACTAGAGGGAAGCTATGATGAACTCACTGCAAACTATATCAACATGAAAAAGGAAATAGAAACTATCAACAAGGGCAAGAGGAAAAGAAGAATACAATTTCTGAACTGAAGAACACAATAGAAGGAATGAAAAGCAGAATCGATGAAGCAGAAGATCAGATCAGTGAGTTAGAGGACAAAGTAGAAAAAACACCCAGAAAGAGCAAGAAAAGGAAAAGAGGCTCAGAAAGAATGAAGAGGGATTAAGAGAAATGCAAGACAATATGAAATGTAATAATATCCATACAATAGGGATTCCAGAAGGAGAAAAAGAAGAGCAAGGGATAGAAAACCTATTTGAAAAATAATGATAGAAAACTTCCCTAATTTGATGAGAGAAAAAGTCACACAAATCCAGGAAACATAGAGAATCCCATTCAAGAGGAACCCAAAGAGGCCCACTTCAAGACACATCATAATTAAAATGGCAAAATTCCAAGACAAAGAGAGAATCTTAAAGGCAGCAAGGGAGGAAAAGGAAGTAACATACAAGGGAGCCTCAATTAGCTTAGCAGGTGACTTCTCAATGAAAACACTCCAAGCCAGAAGAGAATGGCAAGAAATATTCCAAGTAATGAGAACCAAAGGCCTGCAACCAAGACTACTTTACCCAGCAAGGCTTTCAATCAAGATAGAAGGCCAATTAAGGAGCTTCCCAGACAAAAGAAGTCTGAAAGAATATACCTCTACCAAACCAGTTCTGCAAGAGATGCTAAAGGGACTGCTTTAAGGAAAGGAAGGAAAAGAGAGGGGGGAGAGAACACAGGTACAAAAATGGCAATGAATCAGTACCTATCAATAATAACCTTAAATGTAAATGGATTAAATGCTCCAATCAAAAGACATAGAGTAGGTGAATGGACAAGAAAGCATGACCGACACACATGCTGCCTACAACAGACCCACGTCAGGAAAAAAGACCTACACAGACTCAAAGTGAAAGGCTGAAAACAAATTTTCCAAGCAAATGCACAGGAAAAAAAGGCCGGGGTAGTAATACTCATATCAGACAAAATAGACTTCAAAAGAAGAGCCATAAAGAGAGACCCAGAAGGTCACTTTGTAATACTCAAGGGAAGAATCCACCAAGAACACATAAACATGGTAAATATATAGGCACCCAACATAGGAGCACCTAAATACATCAAGAAAATCTTAGAGGACTTCAATAAAGATATTGACAGCAACACTATTATAGTAGCAGATTTTAACACCCCACTATAATGGACAAATCTGTCAAAAATAAACAGATCTTCCAAACAAAATATCAACAAAGATATTGTGACATTGAACAATGCCCTAAATGAAATGGACTCAACTGATATGTAAAGAGCCCTTCATCCCAAAGAAACTAAATACATATTCTTTTCAAATGTACATGGAACATTTTCCAAGATAGACCACATGGTAGGACACAAAACAAGCTTCAACAAATTCAAGAAAATTGAAATTATACCAAGCATTTTCTATGACCACAAGGGACTGAAACTAGAAACCAAGCCCAAGGGGAAAAACCCCAAACCCTCAAAATCATGGAGATTGAATAGTATGCTATTAAACAATGAATGGGTTAAGAATAAAATTAGGGAAGAAATAAAAAATTTTCTGGAAACAAATGAAAATTAACTCACAACAACCCAAAACTTACAGGACACAGTGAAGGCAGTCCTGAGAGGGAAGTTCATAGTGATACAGGCCTACCTAAAAAAGATAGAAACATTTCAAACAAACAACTTAACCATACACCTACAAGAACTTGAGGAACAACAACAAAGACAGCCCAGAGCAAGTAGAAGGAAGGAAATAACCAAGATCAGAGCAGAATTAAATGACATAGAGACTAAAAGCACAATTCTAAGGATCAATGAATCCAGGAGCTGATTCTTTGAAAAGATAAACAAAATGGACAAGCCTTTAAGCAGGCTCATCAAGAAAAAAAGAGAGAGGACCCAAATAAACACAATCAGAAATGAAAGAGATTACAACTCACACCACAGAAATACAAAGGATTGGAAGAAATTACTATGAAGAACTATATGCCAAGAAATTTGAAAACCTAGGTGAAATGGACAAGTTTCTAGAAAAATATAATCTTCCAAAACTCAATGAAGAAGAAGCAGAAAGCCTGAACAGACCAATAACAGCAGATGAAATTGAAGCAGTAATCAAAAAACTCCTGACACACAAAAAAGCCCTGGACCAGATGGTTTCACAGGAGAATTCTACAAAGCATTTAAGGAAGAGCTAACCCCTATCCTTCACAGACTATTCCAAAAAATCCAAAATGATGGAAGACTCTCACACTCTTTCTATGAAGCCAGCATCATCCTAATCCCAAAACCAGATAAACACACAACAAAGAAAGAAAACTTCAGGCCAATATCACTGATGAACATAAATGCTAAAATCCTCAACAAAATATTGGCAAACTACATCCAACAATACATTAAAAAGATCATACACCATGACCAAGTGGGATTCATCCCCAGGATGCAAGGATGGTTCAGTATTCGCAAATCAGTAAATGTAATACATTACATAAACAAAAGCAAAGACAAAAATCACATGATCATATCAATAGATGCAGAAAAAGCATTTGATAAGGTATAGCACCCATTTATGATAAAAACACTCAATAAAGTGGTAATAGAGGGAGAATTCCTCAACATAATAAAGGCCGTATATGAGAGGCCTACAGCCAACATCATATTCAATGGGTAAAAACTAAAATCTTTTCCACTAAGATCAGGAACAAGACAAGGATGTCCACTTTCACAACTTCTATTCAATATAGTATTAGAAGTCTTAGCCACAGTGATTGGACAAGAAAAGGAAATAAAAGGCATCCAAATCAGAAAGGAGGAAACAAAACTATCATTATTTGCAGATGACATGATAGTGTACATAGAAAATCCTATAGACTTGGCCAAAAAGCTGCTTGACCTAATAAATGAATTTGGCCAAACAGCAGGATACAAAGTCAATATCCAGAAATCAAAGGCATTTTTGTATACCAACAATGAAACAGCAGAAGAAGAAATCAAGAAGAAAACCCCATTTGATATAGCTAAAAGAAAAATAAAATACCTAGGAATAAACCTAACCAAGGAGGTAAAAGACCTGTATGCAGAAAACTACACAACACTGAAAAAAGAAATCAAGGAAGACACAAACAAATGGAAACATATACCATGTTCATGGATCGGAAGAATCAACATCATCAAAATGTCCATACTACCCAAAGCAATTTATAGATTCACTGCAATACCTATTAAAGCACCAATGGCATATTTCACAGACATAGAACAAACACTTCAAAAATTTATATGGAACCATAAATGACCCCGAATAGCTGCAGCACTTTTGAGAAAGAAGAACAAAGTAGGAGGGATCACAATACCTGACACCAAACTGTATTACAAGGCCACTGTAATCAAAACAGCCTGGTACTGGCATAAAAACAGGCACACATATCAGTGGAACAGAACAGAGAGCCCAGAAATAAACCCAAGTCTCTATGGTCAATTAATATTCGACAAAGGGGCAGCAACATAAAATGGAGTAAAAATAGCCTCTTCAACAAGTGGTGTTGGGAGAACTGGACAGTTACATGCAAAAAAATGAAACTTGAGCACCAACTTACACCACACACAAAAATAAATTCAAGGTGGATAAAAGATTTAAATATAAGCTGTGACACCATGAAAGTCCTAGAGGAGAACATAGGCAGGAAAGTCTCAGATATTTCACGCAGCAACATTTTTACTGATATGTCCCCTAAAACAATGGACATAAAGGAAAGAATAAACAAATGGGATCTCATCAAAATAAAAAGCTTCTGCACAGCTAAAGAAAACAGTATTAAAGTAAAAAGAGAACCAACTGTATGGGAAAACATATTTGCCAATGATACCTTAGACAAGGGTTTAATCTCCAAAATATATAAAGAACTTACATGACTCCACTCTAAGAAGACAAGCAACCAAATTAAAAAAAATGGGCAAAGAACTTGAACAGACACTTCTCCAAGGAGGACATACAGAGGATCCAGAGACACGTGAAAAGATGCTCAATATCGTTTGCTATCAGAGAGATGCAAATTAAAACCACAATGAGATACCACTTCACACTGGTCAGAATGGCCATCATAAACAAAGCAACAAACAAGTGTTGGAGAGGTTGTGGAGAAAAGGGGACCCTATGCACTGTTGGTGGGATTGCAGACTGGTACAACCACTATGGAAAACAGTATGGAATTTTCTAAGAAAACTAAAAATGGATCTACCTTTTGACCCAGCAATTTCAGTGCTAGGATTATATCCTAAGAACCTAGAAACACCAATCCAAAAGAACCTATGCACCCCAATGTTCATAGCAGCACAATTTACAATAGCCAAATGTTGGAAGCAACCCAGGTGCCCATCAGTAAATGAAGGGATCAAGAAACTATGGTACATTTACAGAATGGAATTCTAAACAGCAGAAAGAAAAAAGGAGCTCCAACCCTTTACAAGAGCATGGATGGAACTGGAGAGCATCATGCTAAGTGAAATAAGCCAGGCGGTGAAAGACAAATACCATATGATCTCACCTTTCACAGGAAACTAATCAACAAAACAAACAAACCAGCAAAATATAACCAAAGATGCTGAAATTGAGAACAGAATGACAGTCACCAGAGGGGAGAGGGGAGGGAATTTCAGGGGAAAAGGGGAAGGGTTTACAGCAACAAGTATAAAGGACACATGGATAAAAACTACAGGGGTAGAAATGGGAGTGAGGTGGGGAGGGCTGGGGGGTTGGGCTGGGTTGGGAGTAAAAGACAGAAAACTGTACAAGAACAACAATTAAAATAAATTTTAAAAAAGTGAAAAAAATCTTTAAAACTAAAAGTAAAAAAATTTTTTTAAATGTTAAAAAATATGGCTATGAACATGTTGTACATGTTTTTTGAGGTACAAGTGCACATTTTTATGTTGAATATATACCTACAGGTAGAGTTTTGGATTAAATGGTGTGTATGTATCCAATTTTATGCTTTTTCAACTTTAAAAAATGTTGCCAAATGTTTTTCTAAAGCAGTTAGACAAATTTACTCTTAAACTAACAGTATCAGAGGGCACTTATTGCCCCACACTCTTCCCAACAGTTGGAAGTGTCAGTCCTTTTAATTTTGTCATTCAGCTTGGTGTGTAGTAGTATTCCAGGATGCTTTTATCCTGGGAAACTTCAGATTTATGCAAAAGTTTCAAAGATAGTATAAAGGGTTCTTATATGGCTTTCACTTATTTTTCCATAATATTATATCTCTTTCACTACGCACATTTTTTTAAACTGAGAAATTAATGTTGGTACATTTCTATGAACTTTATCTGGATTTCATGTTGCTTTCACTCATATAATTCACTCTTCTAGGATCCATTCTAGGACACAACATTGCATTTTATCATCATAGTTTCTTAGTCTCCTCACAAGCTTATATTTGACAAAGAACTTCAGTTTTCCTGGAGAAAAGCAAGGTAAAGAAATCCTCACCCTTTTGTTCTTTGAGACAGGCCACACCCACCAAGGACATTTAGCTCTCCCATATTGTAAGATAAGACCCTTCTCCACTTTTCGCAATGAGTAAGATAAAGACCCAACTTCATCCTTCCTCACCTGTTTCATAAGACTCCTGGATGACTCCTTTGTTAACCTGCCTCTTCCTAGGCCTCATTTATTTTCTTTGAGGTGACTTATTTTCTCATTAGTGAATGCTCTCCCATTTACAATAGCATGAATATTATCATGTCCTCAACTGTCAGGTGCATTTTGCCTTTGATAGTTTGGTGCTGCGACTCAGATGAGCTTGAAGCTTACATTTTGATCCCTGTTTACTCTATCTGCATAATGCGGCCTCTCAGAGAACTTTGCATTCAGTTTCTTTCTTTTTAATTTTTAATTCTTATTTATTTTATTTATTTTTCTATTGTTGTTCAAGTGCAGTTGTCTCCATTTTCGCCCCACCGTGCCCTCCCCCGCCCCCCCACTTCCACCTCCCACCCTCCAACTTACCCCCTTTGGCTTTGTCCATGTGTCCTTTAGGACTAGTGATCTGCAGACCCAGTGGTGTGTCTGATTCCTGACCCTGTGTTCTGAACTCTTGTCTATCGGTAGCATGGTAAGGATTTGATTGATTATTTTTGAGTACTCACTTGATTCTGGTGCTGTTGCTTTTGATTTCATGATCTAACCATTTGACAATTTCTGTAAATGGATTGATGGTCTATAGAGATTTCGTTTCTGTTGGGTGGAAGGCAACACAGAATCTGGTTTATTGATCTCTTTTGTTGTTTGTTTGTCTATTTTGAGCTCGAATTGAGAATTCATATCCCTTGGGAAGAGAACTCTTTGATTCAAAATTATAAATTTTATAAGTCTGTGTTTTTTCTTGATCCAGGGCTAAAATTTTAGAATTGAAACTAAATTGACTCCATCCATTGTTTGTCTGTATGTTTATATGCCTGAAATTCAGAAATGCCTTTACTTCTCATTGTGTGACTGTATAATATTTTTCTGTCTCTGGATGGTCCCAATAAATTAGATTACAAAATCTCTTAAAGAAGCTCTATTCTGATTGGGCTTAAAGATAAATAAATACTTGTCTTAAATGAATATACCTAAGCTTCCCAGAAATTAAGAAAATTGAACTTCCAGTTCTTTAAATGTGCTACAAAATTCTTAGAGAAACTAAGTCAAATGCTTTGAGAAATCAAGCTCACATAATTTAGGAAAATATTTGTCAAATAAAACTAATCTAATATATTTGGTTTAATTAAAAAATATGTATCCTCTGATTTATCAGTGGTAAGTGAAATAAACAAATAGATTTTATTCTACGTGGGTATGTTCTTCCTGAACTTGGACAAGTTCACTGATCAAATAAGCTGGTGTCTCTTCTACTTAGTGCCTAAGATTATACAAAATGTAAACTTGGGCTTAACCAAATTGAATCATTATCCTGATACACTTATTTCAACACTACTTATGTTTTGTAGCATGTAATTTAATGATAATTCCTAAGATCTTCAGGTACTTAAACTCTTGGATTGACACTAAATTGAATTAATTAGTGAATATTCATTAGATACTTAGGTTATTTCTAAGTGAGAAGGAATACCTACTTAGATAGACTGTATAATCCCTAAACATAATTTCAAGCTTATACTCTCTGCTTCTCATTTTTGTGTGTAAAGAGAGGAGGTATATGTACTTGAGGCTGTTACTGAAAGTATCCATTTTTGCCACCCTGAGAAGTTGTTCTATGGGATGTGCATGAATATATACAGCAGAAGTTTCATGGACAGAGAACTTTGTCATGACAGACTTTGTAAGATTTTCAAAAAGAACCAGAACAGTAAATGTTATGTTGGTGAATTACTGGAATTTGGTTTTCTCTCTCTCCAAGTGAACTTTTCCCTGAAGTATTGGTCTGCTTCTACTAAGAAGCTAGAAAGGTTATTATTTTTTTAAATTTTTTATGTTATCTACCTAGGTAGCAAAACTTCTGTGTCTTACCGGAATAATGTCTGTGATCTAGTTTGACTTTATCGTGTCCTTAGTTATTTACAAAATTTTCTCACATATTACCTTTTTTTACAATCATGTTACCTGCTAGGTTTACTTTTAAAATAGTTTATTGTCACTTTGTTCAATATGTAGTTAAGTACTGTTTCACCATCACCTGTAACATATCTGTTTTCTTTTTTACTAAATATTTAAAGTTCTAAATTTTGTTATGGTAAGACCTATGATCCCACTTTAATCAAGTACAAACATGCTGATAATTTTATTTTTTTTCTTTCTAAAATTGAATTCTAACTAATATTGTTTGTATTGAGCTGGCCAAAAATTTTGTTTAGTTTTTTTTCATAAGATTGCTCTGGTAGTGCTTAGTTGCCCTTAACTTCATTTGAAACAATTTTGTTAGATTATATTGTGACAGCTGTCTATCAGAGCGTATTTAAAAAGAATTATCAAAATTAGTGAATTTTTGTGTAGCCATTTTAATATTTAAGATGGAAGAAAATATGCAACATTTTTGGCATAGTGTGCTTTATTATTTCAAGAAAGGTAAAAATGCAACTGAAATGCAAAAAAAGATTTATGCAGTGTGTGGAGAAGTTTTATTCTAATGCTTCCCTGAAAGTTCTTGCCATCAGTCACAGGCCAGAGTACTTTGTTTTCAACAAAGAAGGACTTTCTCAGAGCCCCGCAGAAAAGGTCTGTGCCAGATAATTTTGAATCCAGGCATCTGATGATACCATATCACTTAAACAACATTGAGACCATACCAGTGACTTGAGTCAGGATTTTCAGAACTTTTGCGAGAAACAAGTGGGTTCATGAGACTGCCAACCCAAGATAAAGCAGAATAATAAGAGTTAATTACACATCAACGAAGTAATAAAGGATAATTGTGGTTTGTATTTGGAATATTATTCATATGTTAATGTTGTATTTTCTTGATATACAATGAATCATTTATCATAAGCTATCTATAATTTATAGCAATTTAGTAGGCCATGGTTTTGTAAACTGAAAACAAATACTCGTAAATGTTATATTTGCTCCTTCATTGACACCTTCAATTTGAAAGCTCTTTTTTAGTATATTTTATTCATTATGCTATTACACTTATCCCATTTTTTCTCTTTATCCCCCTCTGCCCTGCACCCCTCCACCCTCCCGCATTCCCCCCCTTACATGCATATGAATTTTTGCCTTCTCCATTTCCTATACTATTCTTAACCTCCCCCTGTCTATTTTGTACCTACCAATTATGCTTCTCATTTCCTGTACCTTTTCCCTCATTCTTCCCCAACCTCCTCCCCAGTGATAACCTTCCATGTGATCTCCATTTCTGTGATTCTGTTCCTGTCCTAGTTGTTTGCTCAGCTTGTTTTTGCTTTTTTTTTGGGGGGGGGGGGTTCGGTTGCTGATAGTTGTGAGTCCGTTGTCATTTCACTGTTCATATTTTTTATCTTCTTTTTCTTAGATAAGTCCCTTTAACATTTCATAGAATAAGGTTTTGGTGATGATGAACTCCTTTAACTTGACCTTCTCTGGGAAGCAGTTTATCTGCCCTTCCATTCTAATTGATAATTTTGCTAGATAGAGCAATCTTGGATGTTGGCCTTGGCCTTTCATGACTTTGAATACTTCTTTACAGCCCCTTCTTGCCTATAAGGTTTCTTTTGAGAAATCAGCTGACAGTCTTATGGGCACTCCTTTGTAGGTAACTGTCTCCTTTTGTCTTCCTGCTTTTAAGATTCTCTCCTTATCTTTAGTCTTAATTATGATGTGCCTTGGTGTGTTTCTTTTTGGATCCAACTTCTTTGGGACTCTCTGAGTTGGCATGTCTAGTTCCTTTGCCAGATTGGGGAAGTTTTTCTTCATCATTTTGTCAAATAAGTTTTCAATTTCTCGGTCTTCCTCTTCTCCTTCTGGCACCCTATGGTTTGGATGTTGGTACTTTTAAAGTTGTCCCATAGGTTCCTAAGCCTCTCCTCATCTTTTTGGAATTCTTGTTTCTTAATTCTGTTTTGGTTGAATGTTTATTTCTTCCTTCTGCTCTAAATTGTTGATTTGAGTCCCAGTTTCCTTCCCTTCACTGTTGGTTCTCTGTATATTTTTCTTTATTTCACTTTGTATAGCCAACTTCTTCCTCTGTTTTGTGTCCATATTCAATCATTTTGGTGAGCATCCTGATTACCAGTGTTCTGAACTCTGCACCTGATAGGTTGTCTATCTCCTCATTGCTTAATTCTTTTTCTGGAGTTTTGATCTATTCTTTCATTTGGGCCATATTTCTTTGTCTTGGCACACTTGTTACATAATAAGGGGTGGAGCCTTAGGTATTTGCCAGGGCAGGGCAACCCACTTCCCTAGGTTGTGGCACTATCTGTGGGGGAGGGATTAGAGAGGGAACAATGCTGCTTGTTTGGCTCTTGCCCCACTTTCAGTCATTTCCACCCACTACACACAAGCAAATTGATCTCTTCCAGTGCTGATTCCTGGCTGGGTGGGTTTGTGTACATTCTAGAACCCCATGGTTCCTTCCAATGGACTATCCTGTGAGACTGGGAGTTTTTCTTGCTGCCACAACACCTACAGATTTTTACAGTCAGAGGTTTCATGGCTTTATTCCCCTGTGCTGGAAGCCTGGATTGCACGGTCTGTTGTACTCCCTGGTTGTTCCTCCCAGTTTATCTGCATGCAAATGTGGGCCACCTGGTCCACCAGCTGGTGCTTTGCTGAGCATCCTCTTCACCTGGCTGCCCAACTCCACCCCTCCTTCCAGTCTGGATGAATGTTTCTTCTTTAACTCCTTGATTGTTTGACTTCCATACAGTTTAGTTTTCCAGTAGTTCTGGTTGTTTTTTTTTGTTTTTAAATTGGTTGTTGTCTTTCTTTTGGTTGTGTGAGGAAGCAAAGGGTATCTACCTACACCTCCATCTTGGCTGGGAGAAGACCCTTAAAAACTCTTATTTAGTGTTTTTTATGGCTAATATAGTTATTTGCATAAGTTTTATAAAAAATCTGCCTTCCCTGTTAGTGTGTATAATTGGAGATACTGTTTTTGCAGCTGTTTTGTTTAGTGTTGGGGAAGGTGTCAAAGTTATACTCAGAGTCTGAGTTTATCTTTGTTGGCAATTTATTTAAGATAGGGTTACTGTGGGAATTATTATAATTTCACAAGCTAATAGCATACAGGATAATATTTCTAGATAAGCCAAGCCAAATAAAGAAATACCATATTCAAACAAATGGCAGATTAATCACACTGTTATTGTTCCAGGCAAGGGAAGGTGAAAGGAATAAAGTCCAAATTTAGAGGTGTACCTTTAATACAAGTTTGGTTTCTGGAGAGATGGCTTAACCAACCACAAACTGAACTGACTTTCAGCTGCCAGCATGAAACAAAAGTCCCTTTTTGCTAGAGCATGTTGCTAGGGAACAAAGACACTGGTGTTGGCAGACAGGCTAGGCTTCTCCCAGGGTTATCATTCCAAGGACCACTGCACAATTTAGCACCACTGACAACCAGAGTTGCCTAGGCCATGGCAGGAATAGATGTCCCTTCTCTTTCTGACATGCTTCATGGTTTAGCACTACTGCTGACCAAAGCATCACCTTGGCCATATCAGGAGCAAATGTCTCAAGATCTTTGGAGAGCTGTTTAGGTCAGCCAAGTATTGCCTTGTCCAGACTGAAACTCCCAGTATTTGTAATTTAATGTCCTCTTGGGGTAGTTGCATCTGCACGTGTGCTTATCAATAAGTCTCCAGCAGGGCTCACTCTATTGCCTGCAATGTCATGATTTTGACATCTCCTTAATGTTATCTTAGATGCCTCAAATAAGACAAATATTTATATTTTTCTGCCCCTTGGACAAAACTCCAAACATTGCCACCTAATTCAACCAATAGGATCTGAACACCTGGACCAAAACAACATAAAACAAAAGCTTAATAGATCCTTTCTGGGGAGCAGATTTTGACTGGCAGGAGGGAAGTAAGATCTGTGGAGACAGAGTATCATCCTTGAGATGTTTGTGATGGGCTAAGAGTAGGAGGGAGAAAGAGTCCAGTGGAAGAAGACAAGAAGTCACAATCTTAGCACCTTCTAAAGAAATTTTAATACCCAAGGAATATGTAGTCACTGTAGAAAAATTAGAATGGAGAAAGAAGCAAATATTCCCTAGACCCTGTAGTCAATTTTGATATGCACAATTTGATGCTTTAGTTACATGCGTTTATATTACCCTCCAAAAATATAAAATAATTTTTGTACTCATTACTTGTTATAAATAAAGAAAACAATTGATAACATTTTGAAAATAACTTACTAGGAGACAGGCAATGTTCTAAATGCTGCACAGATTATTCGCACAGCTGAGCCTTTTTGCTAATTCACTAACAAGGTTAATGAAACTTCACAATGTTAAGAAAGTTATCCAAGGTCACATGACTAGTGAGTAGCAGAACCATATTGAAACCATCCTTGAGTCCTGAGGCTGTATGTGTATGTATCCACAAATATGTGTACATATATGAAATTTGTCAGGTTAAGTGGCAAAATTGGCATGTATGTATTTGTCTTCTTATTTGAAAAGCCAAATTTTAGCTGTACCAACATTTTGGTTAGAAGGATTAAACACTAATGAGTCATTTAACATTTCACATAATTTTTTAAATCTTATAAAAATCACGTAGAGTAAGCCAAAAAATAAAATATATCCCCCCAAACAACCCATAATCAGGGCAAGTCTAAGATCTTTAAAATCACTACTCCCTCAAAGATTAAGGTACTCATTCACTCCCTCACCCTCATATGGCCTTCGATGAGAAAACATTTCTATACAATATGGTAGGGATGAGAGAGTCTAACAAGTTCTGAATTTTGACATCAATGTTTCTTTATAAAATTAAATATTTAAATTTTCATTTCTTTCTCTCTCTTTGGTGTTTTGAAGGTTGTGAAGGCACATTTCCATGGCTGTTATCTCAAGTACATGGGACCCTTGAGTCTCCACCTGGGGCTACCCAGAATTAGACACAATTGCTGTCATTGTTATTTTGGAAATTGAAAAATGTCTTAAGCAGATTTGCACACCTAGCAAGAGAAACAGCTGGGAGCAGGTCAAGCTTCCATGTTTTTTGTCCAGTGCTACTCTACAGACTAAGCGTTCTCCACAGACCAATGCTAGTAGGCAAAGTATTTGCTCAGGATCATCAAGGTGTAGGTTTAGAGTAGGCTTTTAGAAACTTTTATAGCAATTTGACATTGGCCTAACACCCAGTGTGTGGCTGGTGGAGTCATCTCAATAAAGAGGGTGTAGATCAGTTATCTAACTTAGTGGGGAATCACATGTACATTAACTGCTTCTGGTCATGCTTGGTCATTTCATAGTTTCAAGTATTGTTCCATGATGGGCTGGGGTTGTTACATAAAATACAGGACACCCAGTTAAATTTGAATTGCAGACAACCATGGATAATGTTTTAAGAAAACTCTATCCCAAGAATTTTAAGGAACATATTTCTTCTAAAAATCATTTTAGGTTTATCTAAAATTCAAGTTTAACTGCTTATATTTTTACTTGCTCAATCTGGAAACCCTAGGCAGAGGTGCTGAACTACTGGCCCTTCATCATAGCTAACATGAGAAGCTCTGCTCCAGCCTCCTCCAGACCTCTGGGCCCAGGATGACTCTCACTCGAGGTGGATTCAGGCTGAGATGAGATCTTCGGTGTCTTCATCTGCTTCATTCATTTGTTTGCCACCTGTCCCTCACCCTCTTCTACACTAAACGCACCCATGCTTTCTTTTGCTAATCTGCTTAATTATTTCTAAAATCTAGATGTTTGCAGTAATACTATTTCTTTCTTTTTCTTGGCCTTCAGCGGCTTTAGTGGAGTGTTTCCGAATGAGATTTCTGCACTACATTGAGTATTAATAAGTTAACGCCTAACAGCACTTTAAGAGATAGAGAAGTGTTTTTTTCTCCACAGCTCACTAGACAATAAAATTGTTTCTAGTGTACCTTATTGTAGTCACCTAAGCTGTTTTGCTGTATTTTCTACTATTATTTAAATCCACCTTGAAAATTCTTTACTTAAAAATTTACGACAAAATATCTACTGTATCTTGCCCAATGATTTGTGTACAGGCAAAATGAGCATGTTTTACTTAAAAAGAACATTTGAGCAGCTCAGAAGAGTCAATGACCTCAATTTCCACATTTATAAAATTGGGTTTTTGGGCTAGGGGGTCTCCGGGGTTCCTCAGCAGCTCGAATGTTCTCATTTAAAAAGTCACCAGAGAAAGCCAAAGACTGCATAGAAAAAAAGGGGAGCAGACCACCTACTGCCTTACTGAAGGGGGAAGAGTCACAGCTGATAAATGAATACCCCTGAGCACCAGCTAACAGAGAGGATTCCTTCTCCACTTCTTCTCTCAGTATGCCTCCCAAGCAAGATGAAGTTCTCCCAATTTATGGACTACAGCAAGTTGCATTAAGGGTGGAGAGTGAGGGGGTACAAGGCTGGGAGTCAGGAGGACTGGATTTGAATCTCGGCTTTGCCACTTACTAGCCATATGATTCGGGAACTATTCGTAAACCATATCACTACAACTACTTCTGCCCTCTACAAAGGTGGCACGGTTCACATCAGGATAGGTAAATTCTATTGAGGACAACATTTGGAAGATCTCAATAGGCTTTTTTGGTTGTGAAAAGATGGGGTTTAGATGATCAGTGTTGCCTCAAAAAGAATTAAATGCTCTTTAGGCTAAAAGATAGAAATGTTGGTGTTGTTTGTCAGAGAAGGAAATTGGGGCCCTGGAAATTGTAGAGCAAAATTTATAAGCTGAGCAGAGCCCATGCTGGAAACACAGCTGCCTGGCTCTGGCGGGGAGGAGGGGCGGGCTGATGGTATGGCAGAGGGCAAGACCTGGGCAGGGGCAGCTGCCCTTCACAAGTAGGGGTCCAGCACTCTCAGACCTTTCAGTCTCTCAAGGAAAGTCAGAAGTCTGCGGAAAGATCTTCATTTTAAAATGTCAGAAACTAATTAAAATTTTATTTAATTACTCTGCTTTCAACAAAATTGTCTGTGGACTGTGATTTGACCCATCAACTACCATTTAAAAATACCTTGTCTACAGAGAAAGGATCTGAATGAGGGAATAAAAAAATAACTTTGGTATAGTCAAACCTTTTCTGAGTCAACCTATTTTGTGTTTGCCATGAGGATCTTAGTTTACTTCAAATGTTCTGTAAAAATTTGATGCACACAATAGCTGATTTTGTCATGATTTATGGGAATAAAGAGAGGAAGGATGTTGCCTAGATGAGCAAAGTGATATAAAACGATTTGACAATTTCAGGAGCAACATAAAATTGAGAGTTGAGAATTCAGCAGGAGAAACCTGGAAAGATAAAGAAGACAAAGTCTTCCAGGAGCACTGAGAGAAACACAAACATCTCTTGACAAGAACATTAGCGCAAAGTCCTAGGCGTCCAGAGCAAATGAAATGGGGGTCAGGAAGTTCTAGTTTAATATGAAAAGAAAGAGTGACACCAGAAAGCTGGAGAACTTGGAGCTATCCAGTGGCAGATTGTTAATTTGCAAAAGAAATAGAATGACATAAAACCACTCAAATGATATCTGCTGTGGGAATGTTCTGGAGGTGCAGTAGACTGGAATAAAAGGAAATGAGGTTTGCTTCCGATAGGAGCTGGGGCAGGGTTCCGGGGCTTTGGTGATACTCCTTCCTCCAAAGTTGGCCCCCTGAGTAGAGAGAAAGGGGAGAAACAGGAAGACGCTCCACCCATATGACAAAGAAGGCTGCTCTGTCCAGAATTGCATGTTCACGGAAGCTCAGAGCAGTTAAGGAAAACCTGTAGAGATCTGAATGGAGGCTTAAAGAACCTGGGAAGGAGAAATAATAGAAAGGAGGAGATAGGGAGCCAGATGAAAAGTCAGAATCTCCACGGTTTCAAGGCAAACCATTGTCTTTTTCATTGAAAGATATGATATGGAGTTTATGTAGTCATGATATTCTGGAAAAGCGAGGTCGTGCAGTATACAGATACAATGAGAATTTATTTCTCTGAGAGATGTTTCTGGTGTTGTGCAACTCAGAAGTCAGCTGGTTCCTCCTTCACTCTCCTTACTTTTGTAAAGCATGTGGGGCAAAACATCAACACTCCCAAAGCCAACACAGGTTTTTTGTTCTCATGCAGCATGCATTTGTTTCAGCTCCATTAAAACAGAAAGGGTTCATGGCTAACAAATTCAGAGAAATCAGCATTTCTAGCCCCTGTGTGAGCATCGGGGTTCTGGATAGGTTATGGAAGTGCTGTGTTGCTCAACACCATATTTATACAGAGGGAGATTTTGCTGCTTTCTCCATAAGAGTGTTAGACTGCCAGACACGGGCCTACTAGCTACATCATCTCACTGGCCATCACAATAATTAACATGTGTTGAATAGAGGCAGATGATCTGCACCATTGGAGGAAGCTGGAAGATTGCTCCATCTGGTCCCTGTCATTTTGCTGGGTGACACATCTGGAGGAATGAGGGACTGGGATCACAGGAAAGCTAGTACTTAGTGCTAACATTTATGGAGGACTGCACAGTACACTTGACATGAATTATCTTATTTTTTCTTCCCCAGACCTCAAGGAGATTGATATAGTTGTTATCACCATTTTATGGCTGAGAAATTGAGGCTTACAGGGATTAATACCTGAGGCCACACAACTAGTCAGTGGCAGAGCTAGAACTTGAATGCAGGTGTGTTTGATTCAGAGCCCAGGTACTTTGGTACCTGGTAAAGCCACCAGTGACTGCCAGCCTGTATGTAGCTTGGATTCGTCTCTTGGGCACTACAGCAGCCAAACTTACAAAGGCACCACATTGAGAACAATGGCTGATCTCTTAAATTATCAATAGGCCATCAAAATCAACTTCACAGTGCTAGAGCTGGGTCATTGCCAAGTGATCTGAACACCTGTGGACATTTCCTCAAAACTCTTCCCATCCACACATAGAGTTTTAAGGTTGGCCTTCCACACTGTCTGGGCGCGCAGACTTGGATTTTGTCATGAGCACTGGGTGAACTGGAGCTAGATTTTGCCCTGCTCCAACTTCCACGCTCCCCCTCCAGCTTATGTCGGCCACCTCCACATGCCCGATCTCTCCAGCCCACGATCTGGGCTGCACTGACCACACTGTGTTATCGAGAAAAAGGAGAGAGAACCTAAAAACATGGACATGTGGGGACAGAAAGTCTACCTTGGTGTCTGCCTGGCGCAACTGACCATCAGAATTCTCTTTTTAACCTCTTCATTACCAAGTGGTCTACCCATTTCTTCTCTTATCTTTTTATTTTTAAATTACTCTTATTAAGTTCTGTTTTTACCAAAGTAATGCACACACCTAGCTAAAACAAAGTGATAGAATGTTGACAGTATTTTAATAAAAAATAGTGCCACACTCCCAAAAGGAACCACTTTTACCCTTTCAGCAGTTTCTTCTGGAAGTGACTGACCTTTATTTTTGTGTGTCGAATTGCATTTTTCCTGATTTCTCCATTCTAAACATTAACTTTTCACTTTCTACTACTGTAAGTGAGAATTTAGTGCTGTTATATACCCTTCTCTTCCTCCCGGCCCCATCTTTTTAGTACGTTTTTATCCTGGGTCATGGTTAAAAAATACAGTAATCACTATGACTTTCAATTTTGGCTCAACATGTTAAAAAAATGTTTAACATGCTAGTGGATCTGACACTATTATGTGCTACCGCACCCCCCATGCCCCCTTCCTTTTTCCTGCAGGCCACCCTCCCAGAACTCACCGTCTCCCCCTCCCGTATGAACGGATTGTGCTCCCAGCCTGCCACACACTGTCGTCCTAGGACTGCTCTCTGTTTTCCTGAGTCTTTGTCTTCATTTTTCCTATTTCTTTCTGTTCTCCCTTGTTTGGTTGTAGAACAACCTGCAGTTGCTTAATGGTGTCTTGAAAAGGAAAGCATGTAGCTAATGTTTCAGCTTTAACCAAAAACATCTCCAGTGACAAGGAACTAACTCAAGTCTCACAGTGATATTCTGGCTTTTCTAACTACTGGGAATGCCACCATCCCCAAACCCTGGTCCAATTGGATGGAGCCCTGAGAATCTACTTAGCCCTTGCTGTCCACCAGCGACCAGGGCAGGGCAAGGGAGAACTTCTCTGCCTTATCTTCTCAATCAATGCCAGTATTTTGCTTAAAAAAATCTTATTTCCTAAATCAGAAATCAATGCCTGCCTCTCCATTCTCATCATGAGCACAATTGATCACCTGCAAATTGAATATTTTGGTTAACAAAATGAGTCCCAATTATACACAAGTTGTTACACTCAGGTTATATAGAAGCTCCTGATCTGGTACTCTCTCCCCCAAAGAGCAGCCCTAGGGCTATGTTTACCTCCTCCCAGTCCTAAATGACCTCTCTCTTGGCCCCGTTACTGAAGGGCCAACTATCTAGTAGGCAGACACCATATAAGTTACGATGGTTAAGAAAATATATTTAATTTGGGGTAGAGACTAGGACCGATCTTTGGATACGTTTATTGTTGGTGATGCTTTGTGTTCGGTTTTCCTCCACTCACTGCACTGCCCTCAGGCAGAAAGCACATCTGTCATTTGTGTGTTGGTATCACTGGCAGGTTGTTTTTTCTTCCAGAGAGACTGACATGGTAAGCCTTACTCTTACCCTTCAGTGCAGTGGTTCGCAGCCCTCATTGTGCATTAGAATCACCTGAAAATCTTTCTCCTGATGCCCAGGCCCCATCATGACTCATTAAATCTGTGCCTCAGGACGTGGGCCTGGGCATTAGCTGTGCTTAAAATCTCCCCAGGAGAGTCAGGATTTCAGCCAGGTTTGAGACCCACTGTCTGGTGTAAAGGTGTTTGAGGTTGGTAGCACTGTGAACACTGCTTTCCTCCCTCTTTTTCATAGTACAACTTGGGTTTGTCCTGCCATTCCATTCATTTCCCCCAAACCATCCTTCCTTTTTCTACATTTGCCCAGTGCATGACAATGGAGAGGTTCTGCCCCATTTGGGCTTACAAGCTTCCCTTATTTAAGAATGTTCATATATATGGCATGGTTATTTTTCACCACAGTTTAACATTATAGTTCTAGTGGTTATTTCTGCTATACAATGACATTTTCAGATAATCTCTAAGGCTCCTTCAAATTGATCATTCTGTGAGTCTGAGTATTAGCAAAACATAATGGCAAAGCGTGGAAGAGGCAACAGTCATGGTCAGCCCTGGCTGTTCACAGGCTCCTCCCATCTGGCTATAATTCTTTATTTAGCCATTCTTAAAACCACATAATGTAATAAAAATACCCATAGTATAAACTTTGTTGGAGAGATAGCAAGAACTTTGGCTTCCTAATTCAGGAGAGAAAACCAAGCCATCAAAAGACTAATGACTCATAATGAATTGCAAAAAAGAGAAGAATTCTAAGTAGACAATGTGATCTTGTCCTCTCTGGACAAGAGCAATAGAGTGAACCTGAGAAGTAGGTTAGGAAAGAAGGAGTGAAACCAAGTTCAGAGGAAAGGTTTTTGAAAGTGAACATGTGGGGCAGTTTGCTGAAAATAATGGAAGATAAATAAAATAATTACAGGCCGTTCTTCAATATACAGAGACTACACAATTAAGGGGCCATATATGGATTTTTTCCCGGAGGCTTCTGAGGACCATAAAGTCTAAATGGCAACTAGTAATATTCTTAGGTGATGAGGCAAAGAAGAAATCATACTTTTCTGCTTCCCTTGCAATACTTTGTACATGTGGAGTGAGGTTAAAGGGAACAATGAAGACAAAAGGCATCCCAAGGCTTGGAGATCTGAGAGATAGGAGACTCTGGGCTGTAAGAGCCTTAAAATTGTAGACTGTGATATTGACACATACCCAGCACCTCACATGGGCCCCGTCCCTAGCACAGTAGACACTCCACAAATCAATGAGTAATTAGGCCCATCAGATTTGCCCTAGGGAAGGTGAGGAAAGGGAAAAGTTTGACTGTAACTACACTATGAGTGATGTATAAATGAGCTAGATTTTAGAATACTTCAAAGGACTGTTTTCAGCATAACCACATTCTCGGGTTACCATCCATCCATCAGCAGTGTGGAGTAAGAGACTAAAATGGAAAGATAAGTGAAGCTAAGCTTATGGCTTAAGGATTGTGACAGGTCCTCATCCCCTATTCTTTCGTATTCACTGGCTACCTTCCCAAAGCAATCTATCAAGCAAATTAGACTTCATGAGAAATTCAATAATGTTAAATATTCAGTAGTAACTTTGATAGAATATTTGTCTTAAGCTCAAGCCAAAGGCTCTCTGAGATTTAGAATCTCCTTCTGCATGGATCCGAAGTGTTGTAGGACTTCCCACAATACGCGGAGCTCATTGTTCGCCTAGGGAGCTCATCTCTTACATGCACGGGAGGGTAACAGCCACCTGCTGCTGCACTAGTTTCCTTCCCTGTGCGTTTATTTCCAGTCCCACTTTCAGTAGAGAAATAAACTTAGACTAAGACCCCGAAGACTGAAATCCTGATGCTTTATTAGCTGTGTATCCTTAGGTAAGTTTTTAAACATCTCCAAATTCTCTGATGCGTAAAACAAGGAAAACACCTACCTCACAGATTACTGTGGGAACTAAAAGTTTTTAAAATGCTGAAAGTCACCCCATGACAGAATATAGTCCTAGCACAGTAGCCTAAAAAAACCCTGTTGATCTAGCCCCTGTCTATCTCTTCCCCTTCTCTTTCTGTTCCTGTTATGGGACCTTCTTCCCGTTGCTCAAATACCAATATCTCTCCTACACCAGGGCTGGAGTCATCTTCTCTTTCATACTCTCTGCTTGCTCCTTGCCTTCCAGCTCTCGGCTTACGTGACAGCTTTTTCAAAGACGCTTTCTCTCTCCATGGTGGGGAATGCTTCACTTCCACCACCACTCCTGCCACCAACTGGTCACGGCCTATCACATTATTCTGTTTTATATTCTTAATATAGATCATTATTTGAATTTATTTTACCAATTTCCTTCCTTACTTGTTTGTTAGTTGTCTCTTTTCAACCAATAATATAAACATCAATAGAGCAAGGACCTTCTAATTGTCTGTACTTGGAATTGTTTGTATTTGCCTAGCAAATGCACAGTAGATGACAGTAAATATTTGATTGAAGTAGTGAACTGAAGAAATATTTAGATTGAAATATTTTAACAAAAGTAATTTATAAACTGTGAAGTGCTTGCACATGTAAGATGCCATTTATTTCTATAGAAAGGGTACTAGAGAGGAAAGCGAGAAGGTACAAAAAAAGAATATAAGATTTTCACTTTGTCTTTATTCCTTTTCAATTAAAAAATGTAGGACAAGTCTCTCCTTTGCCTGGAGTAGAGCAAGTCACTCCTTTGCTTCCCTGAACATTGGTTTTATCTTCTACAAAAGGACAATGGTCCTTACCTCATAGGATGTTTTGAGACTCAGATCTAATGTTGACAAAATCACTGTGCACACTGAAGTTGCTCATGTAAGTTTCTATCATTGTACAACATATGATCGTAAACTAGAGGGGTAAAGAAGTTCTTAACATCATTTTTTATTTCATAAAGACAAGAGTTTTGGGTGGTATTAGTAAAAAATTGTGGAGAAAGTTTATTTTACCGAAACTCTTCCCCAAAGCACCAAAATCCTGTGATCCATAGCTTCATTTGCATAAGTATATTTGCATGTCCTAATTAAAACCTTTGGCAAGAATCTGAGAAAAGGGACTTAGGCTTTTGCCCTCAAGAAAGAAGATAATTCTTTCTAAGACAGCCACCATAATTTTACTCTGCAAAAGATAGGTGGTGAAGGCATTAAAGTTGCTTACAGAAATT
The DNA here is from genome assembly GCA_004027475.1 of Anoura caudifer. Lineage (NCBI taxonomy): Eukaryota > Metazoa > Chordata > Mammalia > Chiroptera > Phyllostomidae > Anoura > Anoura caudifer. The sequence continues at coordinate 281,942 of PVKU01000301.1, forward strand.
AGGCTGAGCAGTCGTATTAACATCAATTTACCAATAAAGCAGGATAAGCCATTTCAAATAAAGCACCTTATATTTTATTTAGCAGCAACTCCTTGCCTATTCTAGTTCTGTGTATTGACAGCTGTTCTAATGATTTCACAAAGACAGCAGTCTGTAAAGAAATAAGCAAGAGGATAAATGTGGGTCATTTTTGATCTGACCATGCACACTGAACTTTTCTGCTGAGGTCCAGAGGTTCCTCAGAGACACACACAAATCCAATCCTATCCTTGGGGAAAATTGGAGCTTGATTGACTCATAACCCTTTACTACAAGCTTGGAATAGGGAAATCTGGGCTAGGGTAGCGAGTCTGCCATTCGTGATCCATGTGGGACCTTGGGCCAACTAACCGTTGTACCTTTTCTTAGCCTTTAATCCCTCTGCTGCAAAATTGAGTTCATAGAGTAGATAGAATTGACATCTGCCTCATGGGATTGTTGGAGGGATTAAATGAGATGCTATGTGGAGAAAGTCTTTTTCTGTGAAGGGCAAAGGACTATAAACATGCCCCAAATTTTAAATTCAGTCCCCTTCATCCCTGAATCTTCTTCCACAAGGAATTATGTTGCTCCTCTTGGTAGATAGGAGTGCAACACTCAAAGCCCTGAGCACTCACTGGGAGGATAGGGACATGGCACAGGTACAGCTTTTCTTCTCCCTGTGCCTGCAGTTGGCATTGCTAAAGTATCGCAACACTTTTGCTAACTGAGTCTGGAATCTCAGAATCCTCTGTTAACCGTTGGAGTTGGCCTGGGAGGTAGAACTGATTGGTCATTATTATGAAGGCTCTAAAGCCTGTGGCCAAAGAGCCCCACACTCTTCTTCCAGACCAAAGACAAATGGAATGTAGCACAGATGCATAGAGATGACATCCCACAGTGACATACCCATGTTTTAGTCAACACACACACACACAGGGCAGCTCTGGCTTAAGCGTTTGTTACATCTCTGTTAATTTTATAGTGGAAAAAAGCAAATGATCAGGGAAATGTTGGCAACAGTACAATTTACGATGAATCAAATTAATTGCCTGAAGAGATGTGTAAAAGGGTTTTAGAGATAACAAAGACTCTGGGGCGGAGGAATAAATGTCAAGTTAGCTTTGGAACTGGTGTAAGTGTGTACACCATGTCACTGGATCAATCCCTTAATTGCTTTATGTTTTCCTATTAATCAAACAGGATAATTAGAAGACATTTTTTGATTTTCAGTTGAATCAATTCTTTCCTTAGGCTTTGAGAAGAAGGGTGCTTATAGAGAACTCAGATTTTAATATTGAATCTCCTCCTTCTTAGTTCTGAAGGAACTAAGCATTTTATGGGTGTGATCACAGGTGCTTCCCTGGTGATCCAAATGTCAGGTAGCAGTCCTCAATGAACAGACATCAACCTGCATATCTCAAGCATCCCCACTTGCAAATGGAAAACTATTTCTTTTATTCAGCCCTGGTGTGAGTATGCCAGGCATGAGGTGACCTGCTCTATTACTTTACCAAGGTTGAGTAATCTCACAGTCCATGGGAAACTGCCCTTGCCTGCTACCCAATCTGAATGAAGAGAGAAGGTTTCTGCTTTGTGACATCAGGGTATGACCAGAGAAAGACTTATGTATAAACATATTTTTAATTAAAATAAGAGCATATGTTTTATATGCAAAAATATGACCAAAGTCTTAGGTTTTTGCCAGTCTAATTTTCAAAGAGGAAATTTACAATTTTTATGTTAATAAATATTTAAGTCCTAGAAGCAAAGAAGCTCATTAAAAAATTCTAAGAACAAAAGAAGCAAAAATTCTTTCTCTGACCCTAGTGATTGTTGCTTCTATAAGGGTTTGGCAATAAGACCCAGCTCAACAAATATGTCTTTTAAAAAGTGGACCTTACCCTGGCTGGTGTGGCTCAGTAGGTTGAGTGCCAGACTGCAAGCCAAAGGGTCACCAGTTCAATTCCCAGTTTAGGGCACATGTTTGGGTTGCAGGCCAGGTCCCCAGTAGGGGGTGCATGAGAGGCAACCAACATTGATGTTTCTCCCTCTCTTTCTCCCTCCCTTCCTCTCTCTAAAATTAAATTAATAAAATCTTTTTTAAAAAGTAGATCTTTATTTTGGAGCAGGGAGATTGTAGCTCCTCATATTAAAGGCTGATCTTTTAGTAGCCTTCTTTTATTTCAATGTTGAATATTAACAATTTGTAGTTTATAAAGCATTCTTTTTTGTTTTGCATTTTATGTATCTCATTTGATCCTCACATGACAGTTTTAGTAATATTAAAACCAATTTTCTGAGGAAACAGGAAGATGCAAATGGGTTAAGCCACTTGGCCAAGATCCTGTTGCTAAAAAGTACAAAAAATAGAACTTGAACCTAGATTAGCTGATTCCTAAAATGGTGTTTTTTCCTGTCACATGCCCACCTAAATGGTGACTTAAGAAGGGGATTATGTTTTTGTGAAGCTAGAACAGAGGATTTTTTTTAACCTAATGGAAATGCTTGGGGCCAGGAAAGGAGCCAAGATGGAGTCAACGTGAGCAACTGAGATACAAACAGAGAGAAGAAGCATATCCAAAGGAGCCAAAGATGCCAAGTTTGGGGTGGGTGGAGGCGACATCAAAACAAAAGCAACTGAGAAAGAACAAGACAACTGAATTGCATATCAGTTGATATTTGCAGTGTACCGTGGAAATTGGAAGTTTTGTGATGCCTGAGTTAGCAGTTAGTTTAATAGGCCAGAAGCAAAGAGTAAAGTCTTATATCTTCCCCTGCTGGTGGAGAGAAAGTGCCTGAATCCCTTCCAGGCTAGACTTCTACAGGCTCTCTGGCTTTGCTGCAATGGGCTGGGTGGCGTTTGTGAGAAACTATATAAGTCAAGGTCTGCTGCTGAAGCTGCAACAGAAGGACAGGGACAGCATAGTTTAGTTTCTTGTTTCCAGTAATTCAGATCATACTTCAATTCTAGTTGACACAGGGATAGAAACTGGCCATCCAGTTTGTACTGGACATGTTTAAGAATGAAGGGAACACAGGCACCAGTGATGGAGAACAGCTCCAAGTAGTAAAGGGAAGTCACTGCCAAAGCCTGAAACAAAGGGAGCGACACATCCATGCAGCTGACTCATGGAAAGAGCCAGCCATAGATCAGCTCAATAGAAGGGACTGCAAAACAGGCCCCAAGCTGGAGCTTGTCCATCATAACAGTGATTGCTGTAATTTAGTATACACTTCACTGTGTGTCAGGCATGTACACAATGACTGGTAAACAGTCTTTCATCAATCTTCAAAGCACTATTACTTGGTTATTTTTAAGGATATTCTTTTAGATGTGCTTCAGAGAAATTCATGGACTTCTCAATGCCAGGCAGCTAGGAGGGGGTAAACTAGAGCTGAGCCAGTAGCAGGCTCCCAAGCCTACGCACGGAGCTAGAACACCAAACGTTCACATTGCACATCATGGTTAGAGAGTAAGTTGCTTATGGTGAACCACACTTAATAATTTTGCTCCAAGTCTTTTTTAGTCATGCCAATTACCTATAGTGGATTTCGCCAAGTGTTTTCTTTGTGTTATATATTGCTCTACTGGGTTTTAGCACCACAGGCAACAATTGAGACCTCCTCTCCTTTCATCCTGAGGTTTAAGGACCTCCATTCAGTAGCTGACAGCTCCCTGGGTACCAGTGTCTAGCTAGCTTGTATAATCTTAGGAAATTTTATTGACCTCCTAGTGCCCACTGAGCATCATGGGAACAGGCAGTTCAATATTTCAAGCACAGCTCTAAGGAGAAAACATTCACAAAGATTTATAGAGGCCATGGTCTATATTGTAACATCTTTTATATTTTTTTCTGATTCATTCCACTCCTTCCACATAGATACAAATGAGAAAGAGCAAGCCTGCAAATGCAGCTTTAATGGACAGCCAGTTTGAAGCTGGTTATCTTTGGGGATCTCATTTTGATCTGTGAGTGTTCCTATGCATATTTGGCATCACACTCTGGAACAAAACCCTGGATGAATCTGCTTGCTTTCTCCACATCAGAGCCAGAAGTGTGCTGCTTCACTAATTTCCAGAAAACCCCAGGTTTATAAAAATGCTCAGGCACTTCTAAATATCCTCCCTAAATGGAGGCTGTCATATATTCTAAGACAAAGAGAATTGGACATCATAAAAAATGGAGGGTTTTGCATTGATGACCAAAGGGAAAGGGACTGTAGGCCAACGTGTCCAAGGGCCCCTAAGCTTCCTTTCTGTTATAGCCCACTCCAATTCTTTTTGATGAACTCCAGTTTTCCCTAATGGTAATAATTTTGTGGTTTAAAGGGTGGCAATCAGAGTGCAAAGAAGGTTTTAGTATTACTCAGTGTTTTTAATTTTAAGCAGGAGAAACTGAATCTGTCTGATTGAAGCAGAAAAGTGATTTATAAAATAAATGTTGGGAAGTATCAGGCCTGCTGGAGAAGCAGACTCAGAATGAAAGGAAGAACTAGTCAAATGAGCAGGCTGCTGCCCTGATGGCCAGAGAGCACGTCTGAACTCATGTTCACAGTGGTCGCTGGATCCTAGATGCAGCCCCGGGCCAGCCAGTGATCCAGATTCTCCTCAGGCCCTACTTTTTTGCATCACTGGCTCCTGATTTTAACATCCACATGGGTGAATATTACGGACCAATGCTGATTGCATGTTCATAGTCTAGCTGCACAGGAGGCTGGGAAAATTACCATACAGTTCTTTTGGCTTGTATAGGGGAAGACTGGCTTTGTTTCTCTTCAAAATTTATAAAGTTGGAAGTTTCCCAATCATGGGGTTAGACTTAAGATACTGGCTACTCAAAAGTATGACACTTTTTGTCTGTGCCTCCTCTAAACTTTCCAAATGACATCCTCTTCTTCAAATTCTGACACAGCCTTGTTTTAAAGATCATTACTTTTATGTTTAATTTTTTCAGGTCTTTAAAAAAGTATCTAAGATTCAAAATTATTTTAATAGCATCCTTAAAAATCTATTCAAAGACTTTTTCTGTGTCATAAGCATGATCCTAAAACTAGGTTAAGCCAATCTCCCAACCCAGTAAGCTTTATTTTCCTTTCTGGGTCATTTCTATTTAGCTCAATCAGTCAAAAAAAAAAAAAAAAAAATCCATGCTTGGTAAAAAAAAAAAAAAAAAAAAAAAAAAAAAAAAAAAAAAAAAAAAAAAAAAAAAAAAAAAAAAAAAAAAAAAATCCATGCTTGGTAAAAAAAAAATAAAAATAAAAAGCAAGTAAGCAAAAAGATAAAATTGGCAAGATAGAAAACACTTCACAAATATCTACTACATAGATATCTCATTGTTTAGAATAAATAGGACAAATATAAACAAATTCAATAGAAATTCCAGAAAAAAATTTACTTAGAATAACTCACTCTCTGTGCTCCCAAACAATCCCCAAGAGATTCATTCAGAATATATCACACTTTGTTCAATTCCATGAAGTCTGTTTAGGATCAACACAATGATTAAACCTTGAAGGAATCCCTGAGTCCCTGTGCGTAACTATCTATACATTGATGTGGAAACCTGTTAATCTTGTGGAATTAAAAGTAATGTAAGTGTGTGTGTTTATGTGTGTATGCATACACATAATTTTTTTCACCTGAAAGAGTCATGGTAGTATACATGTTGCCTATGTAGAATTTCCCATATGTAGGACCAACAAGTGACTGAGTTGACATTTAGCTGGGAAAATTTATTTAGCAAAACATACTTAAGGTAGTGAATGGAACATACTCATCTTTCTCCACTATTTCCTGAAACCCCACTAAAAGAAAAAAATTAAAGTACAAACTTATAAAGAGGAATAGAATTGGAAAGTAGATGACCACAGATAAATGTGGGGAAGCTAGAAGACACTTGGATGAGTTTATTACTTAGAAAGGCAGAAAAAGGTGAAACTTAAATCAAACGTGGATGAGGTAAATAAATGGAAAACTGGTCCATTTACATTGAAGAACTGTGAGAGGTTTAAGAATAAGAGCTACTTTGAGATGGGAATACAGACAAAACAAATACATACAAAGACAGGAATACAAGGCAATATGCATCATGTGAAGGCAAAGGCATTTTTAACAGGACTCTGAAAGGAATCTACTACTGACCAATTCAGTACTTTGTTCCAAGTAAGCAATCCATTTGAATATTGCTGACTTTTTATTTTTAAATTTTAAACTATAGAATAATTGAAAATAGTATAATAAACACATATACCCTCCAAAAGAAAAGAATGAGAGCTACTTTGAAGGCAGAGAGGTAAATTTGAGTTAAAAAAATGGTTGAAAGTCTTTATAAAGAACATTTAGAACTCCAAGTATCCTTACCTGTCATTGGAAGAAGACTGCAGGTTTACCTTCTAGAAGTGTTGAAATGTACAGGCTTTGGGCTAAAGGATATCAGGTACAACAAGGGACAGGAGTGAGGAGACTATATAAAAAATAAGGGCATTAAGTAAGAGCAAGTGCAGTGAATATGAATATCCATCTTCTTCCAAGTCTTGGCTCTTAAATGATGGATAGGTGGTTTATACATATGAGAATATTTATCAATCAGTACACCATGGTCATCAATGTTGGCAGTAGATTTAGAGCAGGGCCTTGTTGGACTTAGTGGACCCCAGTGGTACCCAAATTTCTAGGTCATGGTAAAATAGGACTCTGGGTTTTATGGCATGCATGTCAACATTTTAAAAATTTCTATGGCCATATCATTAAATACATGCTAAATGGCAACCCTGCTTGGATTTTTAGGTCAAAAAATTACCCTGTGGGTTGATTGACTAGCCTAATAGAAGGCTACAGATACTGACATTTAGGGGTCCCCAACAGAATGGCTAGACCCTAACTGATCATCCTATGATGAGGCCTACTATACAAGAAATTCCTACTATACAATATATAAGCCTTCTAATTGATTTCAAACTGTATTTTAAGATTTTATTATTATATGAACCACCAAGGATATCTGAACATTAGGTAAAAGCTTCTGTTTATCTTAAATAAACTATAGAAAAGGGGAACTCAGAGTAAATGAAAGTAGTTTAAAGAATAGAAGAAAATGTTTTGAAAGATAACTTCATATTTTTAAGATATCTATTTATTAAAATATATTATGGAACATGGTGATAAATACTCTTCTGGGTATGAGAGTTATATCATTTAACACAATAGACAAAGACCATTCTTTTGAGGAGCTTATACAATGTGCACTATACTGCATTACACTATACCACAGGCAGTATAATGCAATCATATTGTACAGAGATAAGAGCAATGAAGACAATATAGGAAGTGAAAGGAATATATATATTCCTTTGTAAAGTTTATATATATATAAAGACCTTGATGGACATTAGATGTAAGCCTGCCAAACTGAAGAACTAGCAATGAAGCAATTCCTATTAAAAGTGAAAGAAATGACAGAATCCTTTATGTCTGTGATGGTTAATAGTATGTGTCACCTTGACTGGGCCATGGGGTACCCAGACATTTGTTTATACAGTATTCTGGGTGCATCTCTGAGTATGTTTCTGGGAACATTTGAAGTGGTGGACTGATTGAAGCAGATTGCTCTCCCTATTTCAAATGGACCCCACCCCATCAATGGAAGGCTGAATAGAACAAAAAGGCTGGCTTTCTCTTGGATAAAAGGGTACTCCTCCCATCTGACTGCGGGATTCGGGACATCAGTCTCTTTTTGAGTTTGGACTTGAACTGAAACCTTGGCTTTCCTTTGGTCTCAAGCTGGTCAGCTTGAATGACAGAAGTTAAAACATTGGCTGTCTTGGTTCTGAGACCTTTAGGCTCAGGGTGGAACTGCACCAGCTCTCTGGGTCTCCAGTTCACTGACTGCTCTTGACGCTTTATAGATCTTGGCGCTTAGCCTCTGTTGTTGCATGAGTCAATTCCTTGTAGTATGTCTCTGTCTCACTCTGCCTACCTCCAACTCTCTCTCTGTCTCCACCCCTCCCACCCCTGCCTACTAAATCTGTTGGTTCTGTTTTTCTGGAGAACCCTGACTAATTCAATGCCTACTAAGCTAAGTCAATATTTATTATTTTCTCTATGACCAGAGCCATGTCCATTCATGCATCCTGGGCTGCAGCCTACTTGTCAATATCATGATAATTTTATAGGTTGTTCTAAATATGACAACAAACTTCAACCCTTTATATTTCCAAGGATAACAGTTTAAAAGCAAATTTGGAAGAGTAAATATTTCTAACAAATAGATACTATTCTCACCCAAGTCTGCCTAGAGGGCAGGATGGACACTGGCAGGATGAATAATGTTAGTTTGTGGATTCAACACATAATCAGATGTTTACCAAGAACCTATTATGTGCAAAGCATTATGCCAGGTTTTGTGGGGAGTGCTGAGATGAATATTCCATGTGTGACTGGACCACCAATGCTGAGAATGTAAAATCCGATATTATGATGAGTTACACTGTTTTTTGACATGCCGTGTTTACAATTTCTCTTTCAATAGATATGATTGAGGCATGATTCGTAGATGCCTTTCTTCTCCAGAAAGAAAATGTGTTATAGTGAAAAGACCAAAAACTATGAGTATTAGTTTCTAGTTTAAAATTTAGATGTGATGGTTTTATGATTGCAATGGATTTTTATGTGCTTAAAAATGTTGTCCTAGTTTTTTCAACAAGTAACCAAAGAAAAAATACTTTCCTCAACTACACTAATTTCTGACAAACAGAAATGTTAAAACCTTGATTTTATAATTTAGTGAGTTGGTGTCAATCATAGGAACCACTGGGAATCTTACAATTGTATGTCCAGCCAACTAAAGTTCACGCAGACATACAGAGTTTATTTTCCATGATGTGCACATTCTGCAATCTCTTAGGTTCCTAGTCATAGTTGACAAAGTGATCATGTGGTAGCTAAAGTCAGCATCATTTAATATTTCTTTCAGGAACTAAGTATTTGGTTCGCATAGAAAGAGAGTAAAAAATTTAAATAATTCCAATGAAAATAACAAATAAAGAGAAACAGGATGCAAATATAAAAATATATAAATATAAAGACAAACTGAATCATATTTTCTATTAATTTTTGTTTAGTTTCAGGTAATTTTCAATTGAAATTCAAGTATCTCTTTAACCCATGTGAGAATATACAACTGATACAGACAGAGCTCCAATTCCAGCCGTACTGACATGCCATTTGAGGGTGGTTATAGAATAAAAGGGGAAAAATGAGTTAGGTTGGGGAATTTCCATGGATATTAGTGATGCTATTTCCACATCTATCTTCTTTTCTCAACCAAATTGTAAATCTTTACCTCCTGAATGTAAACACAACAACAAATACTTATTTGTTCTGTGAATTTTCAATTTTAATGTGTATTTCATGTACAGGAAAGCAGTCAACACAATGAGACATCCCTGGTAATAGTTAATGCAGGCATATTGAAAAACGGAGAGCTGTTTCCTACATTTCTGGCAAATAAAACTTTTTTCTTTAATAAATAATATGTGTTAACATTTGGCAGTGTATGGCTCTCATTGAATCAATCCCATTAGCATTAATATTTTTGTAATGCACACTCCGTGCACAGAACAACTCAATATTTAATAGATTTGCACATGGGCACCATTCATTCATGGGCAGATGTTCTGCATACCTTAAAATTAAATTAAACCTTTACATATACAATATGTAAAATTTAGATAGATAGACCAATAGAACAAAAACATGCTTTATCTGATATAGATTTCCAAAAGCTTGCAATATTTATTCCTGTCCTTATGTGGAATAAAAAACGTTAGCAGCAGGAATTAATTAATGATGTTTTGTCATTTGTGAGATAAGATTTATGCTAGAATTGGTTATTTCATTTGATGCCCTTCACTAATGTCACAAATGCGAAGAAATTTGTTCTTTTTTAAATTGTGCATGTCTAATCATAGCTACTATGTACAGTGCAAAGTATGCTAGATTTGCACTCACAATACTGTGTGACTCTGGAAGAGACCCTTGGCATTTTTATTTCTCTCATTCTTTATTTATGAACTGGAGATAACTGCTAACTCTCATTGTGATTTATGGCTTGAATAAGTCCATGAGAGGGTTTTGTATATCTCAAGCAAGTTCTATACAGCCAGAAGGTATATCTATTAACTTTCATGATGATAAGTCACCCTGATGTATTTATGATCAATAATACCATTTTGTAGTTTAGGTATTTTGTACACTAGATGTTATTCCAGCCAGCATTTAAAACAGCCTCTTGGATACTTGCCTCTCTTTGCTGTTTTGGACAATCAATATTGTATAGACAAGCAATGAAAGAGTCTGCTCTAGAATCATACAAATCTAGAGCAAAAGACACCTGAGAGACCACTGCGTCTTTTGTATTGTGCTAAGTATCTTTGGCATAGACTGATGGGTAGATGATTTTGAGGGTGCCTACTTATAAGGCTGATTTGTGCCTAAATTTTAGATAAGTTTCTAGTCATTGTTATAATAATGGGTGCATGGTCATTTTAAAATATAATCTTAAGTTTTTCTTCTCTTTTCTTAGATGAAACAATGTCCTAGGAAAACAGCCTTAGGTTCTTTGGCTTCCACTCCTTACCTCCACACCCATAACCCTTGTTAGAAGATGGGTTATATGTTTCTTTACCACCAAGAGAACTCTGGCATTGATTCAAATTATAAATAGCCTAGGTGTTGACTCTCATAAGACTTTTCAAGATTATTTCATGATTTTGTGTAATTTTTATTTGGAATGGGTTGGGTGAGTAAAATTAATTTCTGATTAATGAAAAAATAAAGTTTTAAAATCAATAAACAACAAGTTGTTGAGGTTGTGGAGAAAAGGGAACCCTGGTACTTTTTTGGTGGAAATGCAGACTGGTGCAGCCACTATAGAAAACAGTATGAATTTCTTCAGAAAACTAAAAATGAAACTGCCTTTTGACCCAGCAATTCCACTGCTGGGACTATACCCTAAGAATCCTGAAACACTAATTCAAAAGAATCTACGCACCCTAATGTTCATGGCAGCACAATTTATAATAGCCAAGTATTAGAAGCAACCTAAGTGGTCATCAGTAAATAAGTGGATCAAAAACTATGGTACATTTACACAATGGAATACTGTGCAGCAGAAAGGAAGAAGGAACTCCTACCCCTTGCAACAGTATGGATCTGGAGAGCATTATGTTAAATGAAATAAGCCAGGCAGCGAAAGAAAGATGCCGTATAATCTCACTTATAAGTGGAACCCAATCAATAAAACAAACAAGCAAGCAAAATAAAACCAGAGGCATTGAAATAAAGAAAAAACTGACAGTAACCAGAGGGGAGGGGGAGGAGATAACAGGGGAAAGCGGGGAAGGGCCATCAGGAATGTGTATACAGGACACATAGACAAAGCCAAAAGGGAGTAGGATTGAGGGAGGGAGGTGGGGATGGGTGGGGTGGGGGCAGGGCATAGTGGGGAGAAAATGGAGAAAACTGTACTTGAACAATTTAAAAAAAAGAAAAAAATCCTTTGACAATACTTTTTCTCAGGAAGCAACTGGAAGGTCTCAGGAGCTAGATAAACCAGAAATATACCCAGAAAAGGGGAGATAAGATTCAGGAAACAGATGAACCAATGAAAGACAGAAGCAATGGAAATCTCAAGGATGATAGACAAGGGTAACTTGAAGTGACAGGTGTGAAGAGAGACAGCAACCCAGAGTGACAAAGGATAAAAGCTCTCAAAGAGATGTCTTCAAAAAGCTGAATTGATAGAATATATAGAGAGGAGATTTACATGATTAAAGTTTTGGAATACACACACACACACGATATATTTAAATATTTACTCATATAGCGGTATACATGTCATATATGAACATAGACCACATGTATATCATATCTGACATGTACACTGTTGTATGAGTATATATTTAAATTGCATATGTGTAGTATTATAACTAATATAGTGTGCATATTATAAAATATAAATAAGGAAAAGATGAATTAAAAATAAATGTAAATAAGAGTTCTATTATTTCCTTACCTCACCCCAGTGAATATCTGACGCACTGCCTGCTTGCATCCCTAATACAAGTTATCAGATTAGCTAGGAAAGATCATGACCTAAAGACATTGGCCACAGAAAAGGTAAACATTGCCCACTGGGAGAGAAGCACTCTCTGGTAGAAGCCCACTTCCCCTGGGGTCAGTCTTGCTGAGCACCCAGGTGGGTTCTGGCTATGACCTGAGGTGGGTCCCTGAAGTTCTGGAGCCTCAGAAGGCCTGGGTGTGGGGATCAGAGAATCAAAAACTCTGGGAAGATGCCAGTGCCTTCAGCACCACCTCAGTTCCATCTCTCACTTTACTGATGAAAATAATTTACACGTTGGAACCTTGCCTCAGTCCAGGTCCAGCTCCATGTAACACATCTGCACATTGTGGATGCCCAAACCCATGGATGAAAAGTCAACCTAAAGACACCTCACGCAGGATGGTTGCCTGTCCTAACTGTCTTCTGTGGCCTACTCATGCAGCCAGCTCTCTTCTTTGCTGCCGTCCAGGAGGACATGAGGTGGCTCTGGACCAAGGCCTCTGCAGTTCTCACGGGGGCTTGGAACTAGGCCGTTTCTTCAGAAAACGTTGCCTGAGATATTTTTGAAGAGCTTCACAGGGTTCTTGTTATCTAATAGATAGGCCAAAAATCTGACTTTAAGCATGTTTTCCTTTTCCATTTTATCCAAGGAAAATAAAGATGAAAAGTCTTTTTGTAAGTACTTATGTCTTCTTAGGACATTTTTACAGTAAATAGCTTTAGGCAGAAATGTTAGAGTAGTCTGCCTAAAACAGAAATGTATTTAAGTGGCAAGATCAAATAAATTCTAGCTTACGAATTGAGCTCATTGACCTCACTTGCTTGCAACAGTAGGCCCTAACCATAGAGATCAGCATAATTGTGACTGTAACTCCTATCAGCATTCGTAAATATAATGAGAGCCAAATATTGGGCTATGTTGGAGACACCATTGAAATTTCTCTTGTGAAGACATCAAAAGCACATGCCCTTCCACCAGGAGGCAGCATCATGATTAGGGGGTGGACTCGCTCTGTGGCCTGGAACCCCTCAGTGTCTCTCCCACCCGCAGAACAGGCTGATTATCCCGCGAGCATGGTAAAGGTGCACTGGCTGAGGAATGGTGCTTCTGTGTGAGATGAAAATAGCAAGGGTGGATTTTTACCTGCTTCCTGAGACAAACACACACACAAACAATAACTGCAAAATGCGTGAAACAACAGTTTTGAAGACACTGGTTCTCAGGCAATGAAGGATGGTGATCTCTGAAAGTCAGAAAACAAATTGGGGGAGCCCTACAGGGAGGAGGAAATGGAAGTATTCTGCTCTAAGGTTCTTACACTGTACATGAAGTGGTTGATTATCACTGACAAAAAGAAGGTGGTAAATGAGAGCTGCGTACGACACATTACACACCATACACTCTGTACATTATATTTTAATGTACATTAAAATATAAGCCATTAAAAAAAGAAAAAGCCATTAAAAAAAGAAAAAAAGTTGCACTGTAGTATTTCTCAAGAAATAAAAGAAGATGCAAGAATTTGCTACGATGTTAAAAAAATAAAGTTTAAGCTAAAATTACAGTTAGAAAATATTTTCACGCTATAGCTATTAAGTGGCACCATTGGGATATTATAGACCATATTCGAACTTTGTAAAACATGGAAGAGCACAGCAGAGCCTGAGTGCCTGGGTTCAAGTCATGGCTCCACGATCCCTCGCTCTGTGGCTGTGGTCTCAGTTTCCTAACCAGTAACAGTACTAGTTACAGTTTTGTAACCTAACAATAACAGTACCTGACCGACTAAGTTGCTATGAGGATTGAGTGGGCTAATAAAAACAGTAAGACATTATCATAATATATGAGCCATTTATCACTATCACCATACTCCTCCTTCTTTTTTTAAAAAAAAAAGTATTTCTAAATCCACAAAATCCAGACTAATCATTTTGTTGGACATTAGGCCAGATTTTTCTTTACAGATTATAAGGTTGAATTTCAACTAAATTACCTCTTATACAGGGTGAGGCAAAAGTAGGTTTACAGTTGTGAGTTCATGAAACATAGTATACTCTTGTATTATTATTTATTATTTATTGTATTATTTCCTATATAGACAACTGTAAACCTTCTTTTGCTCCACCCTGTATAAATAAGAAGCAGTTGCAAGCACAGTACCACACCTACTGCTCTGTGCACTAAGTTCCAGCACATTGAGAAAGCAGAATAGTTGTTCTGGCTCATTAATCTACAATGGTTAAAAACACTAAAGCAATACACTGACTTGTCTTTAACAGAAACATTTATTTAAAGAACTCAAGCAAGGAATGGGGCTTAGTATGTGCAATCTGGAGTATCAGGCAGGGGAAGAAGTAAAAACCTAAGCAGACACCTTGTTCTGTAGGAAAGTCAACAATAGGAATCATAAGGACACTAGAGAGTGTTGAAACTGGGGAAGTACATGGATGCCAGGGCTCACTACAGGAGCCCCAGGATTTTGGGTCAGTCCATGGGGTGCTGGGTATTTAATGGGTCTGATGGGTCACTAAATAGTCCTCCACTGTCCCTCCAGACCTCATTCTGGACTCCTAGCTTCTCTTAGGCTGAAGAAGTGGTTAGCATTGTACTGGATGATGCTCTACCAAACACTGCAAGAATTTTTTTAGTGGCAGAGAGAGAAGGAGAAGGAGGAGGAAGAGGAGGAGGAGGGGGAAGAGAAGGAAGAGAAGAGGAAGGAAGGAAGGAATGAACAAAAGGAAGAAAGAAGGAAGAGGTGGAAGACAGAGAATTTTGGATTATTTTTTTACACTGTAAACTGCATTTGGAAAGAGGCAGAGAAGGGACCATGAAGGAAGGGGAATGTCTGAGTCGGACTGGAGCTCTTGATATTTCTGTCATCTTTCATGTTCAAGGCCCTGAAGACTCTACAGGTAGGGGCTTATAGAGGTGCCATCCCTACCAGGTATACTAATGATCTTACTCCGGTGTCCCTTATCACTTCTTACCTCAGTCCTGCCTCTTTGCTTAAATTCTTTAAATTGATTGCTCAATTGGACTTTCTGTAAGCCTTTTTATAATGTAAACATGCTCTTTTCAGGTAACTCTGAGATTTAGGGTTCAGTACCTCCTGCCTCAGCTCAAAACACTAACTTCTGTGTGTTTATCAAGGAGGAGAGCTAAAATCATGAAAAAGAAGTGGCAATATGAATAGAAGATTGATTACCTCTTTGTTATATCCTTAAAAGGATTTAATACATTTGCAGAGTCACACTTGTAATTATCATGATCAGTGGCCATGAAAACGGTGTAATGAACTTACAGCTTTGTTACTGGAGCTATAGATGAACAAGATAGATCACCCCACTGTATGAGAAACAGCACCCCGTCCAACTGTGGTTTCCCACGTACAGAAATCCTCCTTAGAAAAGGAGTAGTCACTACCGGGAGATGCCATTACTGCTCACCCAAGTGAGAAGAATCTATATTACAGGGAGGGAAAGAGCTATAGAACACCAGATGTTTGCTAATTATTTTCAAATGAAATTGGCTAGGCTAAGTTTTAAACAAAGACAATGTGGGAGGGTAAAATATTCTCCATCTAAAGCACTCATCATTGCCTCTATATTCAGTCCTACTCCAGTTATGAAACCTTTCCTTCTGCCACAAGAATCATATTCATTGTGTCTGTGGCCACGTCCTGGCAGGCTCAGGGATTCTGCAGGCTTCCCTTTCCTGGCTCCCCTCCTGCTCTCCTTATGTGTAAGCTGTTCCTCACCTGAGCCCCCTCATCTTGATCAGTTCTGTTTTAATTTGGTGTAAAATGGGTTAGGACTTCCCACCTCAAGACTGATGGACAGTTGCATCACGTGATGCCTCCGGGAATCTCTGAATGTATTTGAATATGTAGGTCCCTAAAGGTTGGGAAAGATACGCCCAAAATTTTGACAGATGCACCCTTGCTCTTCCTGGGATATAAGCTCATTCTGGAAAAGCATAAATCTTCTTCTTTATGGAAGGGAAACTCAGGAAAAACACAGAACCTGCTGTTGATGTCAACCTTACCCAAACCACACGACTGGAAGTGGGAAGGGGTGGTTGCCCAAAGGGAAATTAGGGCCCTATGCCTGAGGATTGAGGAATGAATGCTGGTCAGACAAAACAAGTGAGGTCCCCTAAACTTGATTAACTTCTATTTGTCCTTCAAGTGTCAGCGTGGCTATTAATTCCACTCTAAGTTTTGCTGGGGTGCCTGCTGTCACCAGTTCTATAGGACTCACCTCTATTCTTTTTTCCCTTGTCATCCTGTACTTTGGCTATCACAGCACTTTTATATTGTATTATAATTGTTTGTTTGTGTCTTTTTACTCTTCATTACATTACAAATGCCATTAGGGCAGTGATCCTGATTACCTTTTCACATTGTGTCTCCAATGTCTACTAGAGTGCCTAGCACATAAAAAACACTTTATAAATATTTGTTGAATAAGTAAATAAGTAAATGAATAAATGAAAATACATACCACAGAAGACAAATATAATTAAAGTGGCCTTCAAGCACATGAAAATGGTGGTTACTATCAAGGGACTGGATACTTTAGTCTCCTCCATCACGCTCCCTTGAGAGAGAAAGATTTGATGCATTGGTCAGAATATTCACTGGGCTACATTTATCAATAATGCTTAGAGATTGACAACTCTGACTGTTGCACTCTCTTTGTTTTCTATTCGCATATGTAAGCAGGCTCTGCATCTTTGATACAGGCTTAACCGGGTTTCTTTCTTCTTTCCTATTCCCTTGAAATCAGTAACTGATTAGTAAGTTATGTCAGGGCTGGCCTTGCAGATTTCTCCACCTGAAAGTACATAGTGATCTCTGAATTAAGAATGAAGCTGGAGAATTAGAAGCCTCATTCTTTTTTTTTTAATTTTATAATTTTTACTTTATTTTCTTATTACCAGTTAGTCCCCTTATACTTTCCACAATCGTCACACTGTTGTCCATTTTCTGTCTTGATCAGTCATTCCACCCACTACCCCTCCTTAGCTGTCATCCTGCTATCTGTGAGTCTGTCTCTATTTTGCTTATTAGTTCAGGTTATTCATTAGATTCCAGATACAAGTAAAAGCATATGGTATTTGTCTTCCTCTGACTGGCTTATTTCACTTAGCACAATGTTTTCCATGTCTAACCATACTGTTACAGAAGGTAAAATTTTCTTCTTTCTTACAGCTGAGTAGTATTCCATTAGGTAAATATCTCATAGTTCTTTTATCCACTCATCTACTGATGGACACCTGTACAAGTCCCATTCTTATCTCAAGTCAAGCTCAGTTTAGGAGAAGCCCCTAAACTGGGAGGTACTGAGCTCCCACATACCTATTAGGAAAGCAATATTTTGTTTCCCATCTGCTAATATTCTTTGTATCTGGCATCCTCCTGGGAACCCCCTAGAGGTAGCAGTGGTCATGACAGAATAGTGGTCATTTGGATGCTTTAGGGAACATCACAAATACCACACTAACTTCACACTGTTTCCTAAGAGGTACCAGCTCACACAGCATTTTCCATTTCCTTACACAACCCCTCAATGAGATTCTTTACTGAGCAGAAAACTCTGGATGAGAAAGGTCAGGCCTGAAAAAAAAGAGAGAGTCCCATTCTTCCAGGGTACTGGTTAGTCTCGATTTTATACTCTTGATGCCCAATCCAGTGCTTTTCTTAAGGAAAAAAAGAAAAGCACTGTGACTCTACTCCCATTAAAATACAAAGAACAATGTGAGAATCACCTGGCCATCACAGATATAACAAATATGATTTTTAAATCTTTTAAAGTAGTTTGAATGTGTGTGTTATTGTGTTTTTTTTGGGGGTGTACATCATAGTGAAACTTCATTAAGTAACTCCTGAGTACTGATTCAAGTAGCATTCAATTTTTTTAGGAGTCTAATAGTTATCAATTGATTAATTTAACAAATATTTACTGAAAATTTAGCTTTTGCTAAAAATTAATAAGATACAAAATCCTGTAATATTGCAAATGGGTAAGCCATGGTCTCAACCCTAGAGGAGTTAGTATTCAGGTGAAGGAGAAAGACACATAGTTACGGTGTGATGTGATATTGAGGAATACGCTCACATATGTCTCTGCCAGGATTGCCTTGCCTTGAAAAATCCTGCAAATCCTTTAAGACCAATTCAAATCCTGTTTCCTCCAAGAAGTTTTAGTGCTCTGTTCAGCCCAAATAAATCTCTTTTTCAAATTTCTCCTCTTCTAGTTTATGTATTAACTAATATTTATGTTTGTTTCTCTTTCCTCCATTTGAATTTATATTCTTGAAGAACAGAAGCTGTATCTTAGCTGTCTTTATATTCTCCAATTTGGCTGGCACAGGCTTTTTCATGTCGCAAACACTGAATGTTTGTTGAATTAAAGTAAACTTTGCTACATTAGTCAAATTAGTTTTCATGAAGTTTCCAAATACATAATGATTCCTATATTATGAAACAGAAAGGATAATATATGCAACATATTTTTAGTTAATAGTCTTCATTTGTCTTATTTACTTTTGTATCTTTTTTATTATTATACTATTGCAGTTGTTCCAATTTTTCCCCCTTTGCCTTCCTCCACCTATCCCACCCCCCACTCCCACAGTCAGTCTCCACACTGTTGTCCATGTCCGTGGGTCACTCATACAAGTTTGACTAGTCCATTCCTCTTCTTTCCACCATTATCCCCCTTCTTCCGCTCTGGCCATTGTCAGTCTGTTCCATGTTTCCATGCTTCTAGTTCTATTTTGTTTGTTAGTTTATTTTGTTCATCAGATGTCTCATATAGGTGAAATCATATGATGTTTCACAGACTGGCTTGTCTTTCACAGACTTGTTTATTTCACTTAGCATAATATTTTCCAGTTCCATTTATGCTGTTGCAAAAGGTAGGAGCTCCTTCTTTCTTTCTGCTGTGTAGTATTCCATTGTGTAAATGTACCACAGCATTTTGATCCACTCATTTACTGATTAATAAAGGCAGAAAGAGAATAAGAATATTATATGAAAGAGAAAAGAGAGTATGAGGTGTCTCAGTATAGAAAATGTTTTTAAGAGGAGAGAGGGAGGAAGAATAATAAGAATAAGGAAAGAATCCAGGCTAAGAGAGGGAAAAAAATAAAATTCCAAGCTCAAATAAGCAAGGGCAGGAGGAAGGCAAAATGGAATAAGATAGGGGGAGAGTAACCTGTGAGATGTGAAATCTTTAAAAAATAGTGAACCAATAGAAATAAAATGGAAGAAGAACAGCAATAACTGTAATATCCACACCAAACCAGCCATGATTTATAAAGATGGAAAGAAAATATGAATTTTATAAGAAGGGAAAAAGAATGTGGGCTGACTAAAGGAAGGAAGAATGATTTTGAGAGGATAGAGGGAGGAGAAATAGTAAGAGTAAGGACTAAGAACAAGGCATTGTGTGAGGGAAAATACACTTTACAATGAATATAAGAAAGGGCAGGAAGAAGGCAAAATGGAGTAAGACAAGGCAAAGGTACAATGTGAGATTTGAAATAAAAATAAAATGAAAAAATATAAAAAGAATAAAAAGTAAATACCAAAGTATAGTGAATTAGTCTCAATACAACTGAAGCAAAAGGAGAAATATTAAAGGGCTATGTGAAAGAAAAAGAATAAAAGAAAAAAAGCAATGCAAATTCTGACTAAGAATGAGGTGGAATTTTTCTCAGCAGAATTTGGTGTTTGCCTTCTGTCTTCTCTTTCTGGATTTGTCTCTGGCTTTTTATCAGCTCAAGGTCCTGGGGTGGGTCATCCAACTTCTGGCAGCACTGCCTCTATTGCCTACATGTGCCTCTAAAGGGGGCTTCTATTGTGATTGGGAGGGTGGGACCTCTGGGTCTCCCCTGAGAGGCACTGTTCAGTCTTATGGGAAAATTGTAGTGTGTTCCTCCTGCCCAGCACCACCTGTCTTGGTCTGTCCCAGGTCATTTTCAATAATGTATAGTTTCTGATTAACTAGCTGTCTGTTTCAAGGGAAAGGCCAATTTGTGTAAGAGGGTCAACTCTTTCCCGCTTGGTGCTGTTGGCAGCTCTGCGAGTGAGCCAAGTTTTGGTGAGCCCTGATTCCCACTTGCTGCACTGATTTCTGATCTCCTTGCCTTGCTGGCCTTAGTGAAAAAGGGCCTTAGGAACCTAAGGCCCTTTTTTGTTTCCCCAAGAGAATTTCAAAATGGGCCATTTAGGTGTTTCTTTTTCTGTCTTTCTTTTGTGGATATGCACCTTGCAGGGGCTTCTTGAGCCTATCTTTCCTGTTTTGCAGAGCTTCCCCATTGGTGGTGCTTGCAGTTCCACCTATACCGTTGCAAAAGGTAGGCAGGGGGGTCTGCCTGGCCATAAATAATCTCAGGTGCTTAGCTCTTGCCTGTCCAGTTCCCAGCCCACTGCCCTTACAGCAGATATAGTCCTGAACTCTCCACTCTGTGCAGCCTCTGGCTTGCTTAGCTGTACCAGCCTGGGGCTGTGAAATCCCTTTGCTGTGCATCTTTCTGATCTATCTGCCCACCTATATTTAGTGGGAGCAAACCATGCTTTCAGTCTTTTCCCTTTGCTGGCAGGGCAACTGCACATGGGGTTCCTGCCCAGCGCACTTCAGCTCCCCTTTTAAAAAGTGTTCTGGGTACCCCCATTGCAGTACTGAGTCACTGTCCAGTTTTCCACACATACCACCTCTCTAAAAATATGTCTCTTACAGTCACGGCTGACCACAGCCTGCCTCTGCTCCACCCAGGTGCACATAGAATCCCGCCCCCCACCCCTCTGGCACTCTCCTGGTTAGTGTTTGCCCCTGCAGCTATGGGTGCACTATACACTGTGTGCATGTGCAGCCTGAATGTCCCCAACTTTGTGTATACAAGTCACTCTCAACTTGGATCTGGGGTTTCTCTGCCCTGGGAGGGGAGGGAGCTGCAAAGCTGCCATTTCCGACTAGGCTCTCCACAGCTGCAGGCATCACGCAAGGAATATTTCCCCTTTGACCTATGCAATCTCCTTACCACCCATTATGAAGTGTCTTTTGTTCTTCTTGGCTTCTGAACTTCATATCAGCTGATTCCATTGAATGTTCAATTTATTTGTCCACCTACTTGGCCACCATCTTCTCTAACACTCTGTATTTGCATTTTCTTTTCCACAATAGGTTTAAGTTCCTTACCTTTGTTACACCAATTAGATTGGCTGTAACACTGGAAAAATTACTGGCAGCCTTTGCTTTCTCCCTCTTAGAATGCTTGCTCTTGGAACATGACTTCTTGGAACCCAGCCACCATGACTTGAAGTTCAGTCTGGAGAGGCCCATGTGGAGGAGAACAGAGATCCCTGGTTGAGCTCCTGGTGGAGATTCCAAGATGACTGATGCTGTCGTGATGATCCTGGGCAATACTTAGATGATTCGAAGTTTTCTCCTTCGTTCCCTCTGCAGTGACTATGAGGGTAAATGTTAAGGCTGACAGAATCCCACACCCCTGAATCTTTCATATGACTCCCTCCAGATGAGCTGCTCAACCCACATCATTCTGTTCAGGGAGTTTCTGACTTTCCTTTGTCTCCAGCTGGCTTTTGTCTCTCCGAGATTCCGAGATCACTGCCCAGAAAATCTAACAGTCTTCATTTGTGCAAAAAATTATTGGCCTGACCTCTAGGAAAAGAGTAGATAGGATTTTTAATTAGAACATTATACTAAGCGTGTGTTGTTTCTATTGAAAATGAAGGAAATATAAAGACTTTTAGACATTACTTGTTATCACTTGAAATTTAGGAAAAATTGGATTAATCTGCATTTCACAGAAGTTGAGTTCAAGTTATTCCATATGTTAATAAATGGAAGATATTTTTTCAATTATTTATTATTGATTGCATTTGAGGAAGTTTAGATGCAGGTTAATGTAGGAAAGCAGGAATGTTAGAGATAGGAGTTGAGGTCATGGGAAATGAAATTCAAGCTATGGCGGTGGCAAGAGCCTGCAGAAAGACTTGACAGAGAGAAAAAAATTGCCACTAGACAGGACATAAACTAAGACACAGGGGACCATTGCAGCTTCTCAGTGAAAATACTAGCTGACTGTGGTTATGGCCTTTTACCTCACCTCTCTGGGTCTTAGTTTAAAGTGACGTTTAGCTTGAGACAGCTCCATAAAGAATCCTAAAAGGCTTTTTTTGTTTAGTCTAAGTAAATAATTTTTAAATAAAATTAAATGTGTTTTGGCAAAAACAATAAGGTATAAAAAGGATTAGAAGGAAGAGATCTTTGAGATAAGAAGTCCAATCTCCAGGAGCAGCTGTATTTACTCCAGAAGAAGAGGTGAAAGCAGAGATTAGGGTGGAAGAAAGGAGGAGCAGGAAGTGAGTCACAGCAAATGAAGCTGCACCATGTGCCAGCATGTCAGGTTACCTCTGCCAGTCATTTCATTACCAACGATTCATTCTGTTTTGAGTTTTCTTTAGACTTCATTTCCCATTTGTTATTACTGATTATAATAATAAAGCACCAATTTGGCTCACCATATGTTAAGACTTTGAAAACAAACATAAATGACAAAGATATTTCTTCTTTGAATTATTCTTTGTGATTTTAATTTTTCAAACACAATTGAAATAGATCTGAAAGGGTTGATGATTAAGATAATTTACTATTATTGTTTTTCATCCTGCTCCCTGGGATTTTGAGCATACTTTGACATGAATATGCTATTTAGAGAAATAAAATATGGAATACTCAGTACTTTGCAACAGTTTTCATACAATGGCTGGAATGCACGTTCACATATTTCCAAGTCAATGGCTTTTATTCTCTAGCCCCAAAAAGCAAATTTAGGATATAAAATAGTACCTGAGGAACTGGCTCTTCTAACGAAAGAGAGGCAATAGGGACTAACCATTTTTTTACAGCATTTTATAAATTTTACTTTTAGTACCTAATGACATTAACTTGCTAGAAATGCTTGAACTAAAGTTCATTTGAGGTAAAATTTTGGGGAATTATTTTAGTCCATTCCTCAGTTTTCATAAAATGAAAGATATTGAAACACAGAGAAAAAGAATATTCAAGACAACAATAAAATCAACCAGCTGCATTCAATTGTGGAATAGGATTCTGAGGAAAGAGTGAAGATAGGGACTGAATGAAATAAACTCACTTTAACCGAATTCTAAAATTATTAACATTATGAAAATTGTGGCAGAAGGACAAACTATTCTTATTTTAACTACCCTGTGAATTTAAACTTTTTTAACTTTCTAGTCACATGTGAATACCTAGATATACATCTTGACATCCACCAGACCTCAACACAGCAAGCCCCTACTTAACCCCTGAAGGACTCATGTATCCAAGCCACCTGACATCCATTGTCCAGACCACCTGATTTGAGCAGACCTCCTGGCACTGATCCTGTAGACCACCAGGCATTCATCATCTGGACTGCCTGACATCTGACTGATAACCATTCTGGACCAGTCCTAGGGCTAAGAATGCAGGACTCATTATTCTCAAGAATATACCTTTTACTATAAGAACTCTTAACTTTTCTTTCTTCTTTGGAACACTTCTGGGCTTTTGTCTCACTGTGTTCCCAACTTGCAAATTCTAAGACTGTTGAATAATTCTTTATCATTTACAATATTTCCAGTCAAATGCTCCAGACTCTTCTTGAGTTCATTTGACAATTTTTTAAAAAGGCAAGCTGTTAAATTCTAGCTGCTCTTCCAGTACACTGTTGAGAAATAAAGTCTCTGTTTATTAAATCCAGAGCTAAAATTATTTTCAAATAATTATTTTTTTCACTATTCACAGCCCACTGAAAATATGCTTAAAGCCTAACATGTCCCTGGTAGCAGAAGGTGCAATAAAAATATTCAATAAAACATGAACTTGAAAAGTATCTCAACAGAAATATTTCCTTTGCCTTTGAGGATTTCCTATCTTGTACCAATAAGCTTCTACTGGCAAATATCTTTTGCCTGGTTCATGGGACAACCATCTACTATTTCATGAGTTGTTAGTGAGTTGACTGAAGCACACCAACTGTGTTGTAACAGAACTGTGTTACTTGAACTAGGTATACCTTAGACAAATTGTAGACTTGGGCATTTCAAGATTCCACAGTCCATTACTATTTCATCTTTATTTCTTCTCCATTCCAAAGCCAGTACTTTACTTCCACTGAAATCCAGGCTTAATTTGGGTTCGAATTGTCCTGAAATTCATGGGATTTTTTTCTTCTCTAGAATCAGCTCTTAAAAATCTTCCAGGATGTAGCTTTGTCAATGATAAATAGTCCCAGGTCCTATTCTCTTTGGCTTTCATCCAAGCTTTTCCTTTTCCTGAATCTATTTCCCTAAAAATGGTGAACATTTTTTAAAACTTTCTTACAATGCTCTTGCCAACACTTTGAATCCCCCATACTGAATATCACATATCCTTGAAGTAAAAGAACCATTTTACTTCATCATGGTAACCTAGTATGCTCTTTAGAAGCCAAAGAAACAAATTTTAGCTGCTGGGAATTGCCCTGCCTAGTTTCAGAAACTGTAACCCCTTGTGGCTGAGGCTGAGTAAAAAGACCTTGGGACCATAAGCCATTAAGGAGACAAAGGTTGTCTTGTAGGGGTACCGTCTCTGCCCCCTTTCCCCAGCTTGGCCCCAGGCAGATGACTGGTTAGCTAATGATGGGTAAGATTCCTCAAAGGAGGGATGACCTAAGACAGGCATGGTTGTGAAGGGGCCCTCAGGGAAGGACTTTGGGGCTAAAGAAAAAGGGGGTGATGGACCCTCACCCCTCAGCTTTGACAGCCTGAGTCCTCATTCTGTCTGCAAGAAGTTTCCTAATCTCTCGGCTGCCTTACTTTCCCTGCCTGACTTAAGCCTGAAACAATGCTGGAGGTAGGTGCAGCCCAATGCTGGAAAGGGCAGGTTCCCTGGGGCAATCAGGCCTAAGAAAGGATGTATAAAATCCTATGAAAACTGCTTTGCTAAGAATACCCTCAATTTAAATGATAAGGGTCCAAGCATGAAATGAGTTTGTTCCCCAAAGTTTTGTGGCCCTGTAGCTATCTGACCCTAACTCAAAATAAGCCCTCAGAGTTCTTTGAATGCTCTATTGTTTGAGCATTACTGCCTGACAATGATTAATGAGCGTTACATATATACCCTGTATTCCTACGCAAATTAAACCCGATAAAAGCCCATTGAGGAACAGGCTCTTGGTCCTTCCCCTTTGAGAGATTGGCCACCTTTCCTCCCCAAGCAGATCATGTCTTGGTAGACTTATTCTCATCAGTGGTAGATGGGGCCCTGGGGTGAGGGACAGTTCAGTGGGCGGAGAGCCCCCCCCCACATTTAGCATGTTAAATTTTACTGTTACTACAATTTAAAGGACTCCAGTATATATGCACCACAGCATTTTTATCCACTTGTCTATTGATGGGCACTTGGGTTGCTTCTGTAGCTTGGCTCTTGTAAATAATGCTGCGGTGAACATGAGGTTGTGCGTACTCTTTAGAATTAGTATTTGGGTTTTCTTCAGACATATATCCAGAAATAAAATAACTAGGTCATAAGGCAGTTTCATTTTTGATTTTTTGAAGAACCTCTATACAGTTTTCCACAGTGGCTGCACCGACCTGCATTCCCGCCAGCAGAGCAGGGGGTTCCCTTTTCTCCACATCCTTGCCAACACTCATTGTTTGTTGATTTATTGATGATAGCCATTCTGATGCATATGAGGTTATATCTCATTATTTTAGTTTGTATTTCTCTGATGATTAGCAACATTGAGCATATATATAAAGGAATATTACTCAGCCATAAAAAGAACAAAATCATACCATTTGTGACAGCATAGACCTGGAGGGTATTATGCTAAGTGAAATAAGTCAGTCAGATAAAGACAAATATCAAATGATTTCACTTATATGTAAAATCTAAAGAAAATATAAATGAACAAACAAAACAGAAACAGACTCAAAAATACAGAGAACAGGACTGACGGTTGCCAGAGAGGGGCAGGTACGGTTCGGGGACAGGGTGAAAAAAGTGAAGGGATTGAGAAGCACAGATTGGTAGTTACAAAATAGTCACAAGGATGTAAAGCACAGCATAGGAAATATAGTCGATAATATTGTAATTACTATGTATGGTGACAGCTGGGTACTGGAAATATCAAGGGGAACACGTTGTAAAGTATGTGATGGTCTAATCACTATGTTATGTATCTGAAACAATACAAAATAATATTAAATGTAAACTGTAATTGAGGAAAATTTTAAAAATCAAAAATACATAATGAAATAAAAGGACTCAGGTAAATTTTACTCCTATAACTTAGTTTGATCTCTCTTTGCATTGCACAGCTTGTCCAAAAGCAGGCAAACTATCCCGTTCACTCTAGCAGTTTTGCAAGTTAGTACAGATTAAAATATTGTCAATTCAAGGTTCTCCTGTCCTCTCCTTCTCCTTCAGCAACAGTATTTGGACTCAAGGAGATTTATATTTTAGGGATACACAGGAGTAGTGAAGGCAAGCCTGTGGTTCCCGACAGCACCTCCACGGTCTGCCACTAACAGAACATATGGTCTGTCCCCTACCGCTGGGTCCTGCATGGCGACCATTCTGGCAAGGAAAGAACATGGCTTCCCTCCTTGACTCTATGCCAGGAGTGATATTTAAAAGATTTCAGTTCTGTGTTTCCCAGCAGGTGACTGAAATATTACATCGTTTTCAGTGTAAGTCTCCTTCACCTCTTTTAAGGAACTTTTTGACAGGTAATGGCTCTCGCCTTCAGCAAATTTTCATATTCTATTTCTGGGCATGAAATTTTGGATCTCTTCATCATTATTTGTGAGTTACCAGAAAAATTTAGGAAGGGTTTGTCCTGAGACCTCTCCTATCTATGTTCATTATTCTGTCACCTAACTGCTCTCTCCACAGCCAGGTGGTACAGGGGCTATTGCCAGAGGGAAATTCTTCTCAAAAACCCTCAGCTGGAAGCTGCTTTGCAATTTCTCAAATTTCAAAAGAGAGTTTGTCCCTGTGCTACCTGCCCCCCACCACTATTTTTAATTCCCAATTGTTTAAGCACCTAACCTAGTTCCCAGTTCTCTGCTCCCTGATACGTATAACAGAAGATGAGCTAAAGTGAGTGAAAAAATGGGTAAGCTGGATGGTATTTACTTTGAAATTCTCTACCTGGCCCCTAAATTCTTGACTGTTCACCAAAACTCCTGGTCTATCACATTTGGTGTCTTTGTTTATTAATCTTGGCAATTTCTCTCTTCCATCAATCCGTCAGAGAGACACGTATACCTCTGGGTTCACATGAGAGGGGTCATGGAGGAAAACTGCATGTTGATTAGTGTAACTGTGAGATAAGACAGACAGCAAACCAAGACAGGGAGGAGGAGGGACATATGTCTCACGCACTCACTCAGCAGTCCTGGGCCTGGCCCGGTAATATTGCCAGGGGTTCCAACATCACCGGGAACACCATGCTAACACGGGAGGAGGGCAGTCCTTGAAATTCTATGTATCGTCTCCACTCTTGGGGAAAGAAAGCCTTTGAACCTGTGTTCATCCCAAGGCCTGAAAGGCGGGAGAGAGTCCGCAGTGCCCAAAGAAGAAGCCCCTAAAACAACTTTGGTTAATTGTCTACCTCTGGTCGCTATCTGCTTTACAACAGAGTCCCTGATACTTACAGAAAGAGTCCATAAAGAACTTCGGGTAACTGCCCCAACTTTAATTAATTGCCTCCTATCACGTACCTATTTTACAACAAGATGAACAAATAGGGTTAGAAGCAAGATAAGGATTCAGGCTGACAGACCCCGACACATACCTAAGTTTGGGTAGTCACGTTCCCCTGGGAAAGCTGGCACCACCTTTACCTGTCAATCAACATACAACTTCTTCAGCCCCATCCCTTCAACTGTGTAAGTCCTCAGAACAAAGGATTCTTTCTCTTGGCTCTCTGGCTCTGCCCAGCCTCAGGCCACCCCGGCCTTTGGCCACCCCAGCCTTTGACCTCCCTTACCTTCACCACTCTTACTCTGCTGTTCTCTGGGGGGTGAAACGTCTGCCTTTCACCCCTCAACTCCACAAGGCCTGCTCTCTTCCACAGGAACATATCACCAATTAACCCTGCTGATGCGCTAAGAGATTTGCTGATCTGTAACTTTTTACTGCATCAGCAAGAACTGAATTTCTGGGAGTTTCTCCCACAACATAATCGAATATATAATCCAGCCTCAGGTGAAGTTTATGATGGAACTGAATGAGATTATTGGTAGAAGTGCTGGTGATAACAAAGGAGCACCACAGGATTCAGCTGAATGTCTAAGAAGGGAAATGCTTCTTTAGGTGGATGACAAGCTCTGACTGCAATTGAGCCTAATTAGGAGAAAATAAGTGCAGTTATTTTCTCATACTTAAATTGTGTCTCATACTTAAAATATTAATACAGTTGAAGCTGTTGATTGGAATACTAAGACATCATTTTACATTGAATGCCAGAGCAGACGCTCCCTACAGAATGGTGGAAAGACTGCGCAAGAGGACATCATAAATTCAACAGGACTAATAGCAACTGAAAACTCCTTTCAGAAGAGAGATTTTGCACACAAAGAGCCCCAAGGGATGATGCAGCAATGGAAACATCCATCAAGTAAGGAAAGGGTGTTTAGAAAATCGCTCTTTCCAACTCCATCCATCATTCTATCAGACACTGCTGTGTTAATCCATTTACCACCACTGAGCATGAACCCAAAGACAAAGTGCAGAAGTGTTCCTTGGGGAGAGCTTCCAACAAAACTTCTGTGGAGGCTAATGTGGACCATGGGGATTTCCCCCATGTCACGTCTAAGGAATATCGAATGCAAGTCACACACCAATGTGCAACTGCAGGTGGTTTTCAAAGATGAGTCATTTCTTAGGTCTTCAGCCCAGGGAATATTTTTTTTCCTACCCTCAAAGCTCAAGTTCTGAGTTGTGAATACATCCCTGCCTCTTCAATGGTATATGAACTAGCTATTACCTTAAGGATTAAATACAAAAGAAGGTCTTACTTCTCTGTACGTTACTGTGGGTTATTGGTTCTCCACATATAAAGGAAAGGATGTTAACTAGAAATGCTGTAATGATTATAGAAACATCTTCACAATATTAGTTTCTTAGCATTATAATTGTCTACAGGAAGAAAAGCAAACACCCACTGCTTACACTGCTATTACATTTTAACAATTTCAGCGTTAGTACCTTGCTCATGAAAATAAAGCTCTTTGTTTTCACAGTGTTTGTGTGCCTCTCCTCACATTTGATTCATTCATATGAATGCCTAACAGTTAAATACTTCCTAAATGTATCAACTAATAGTTCATTGAAATAATGGAAAAATGTCTTTTTGTGAAAATACATATGAAATTATAAGAGGGAAACAGTTTTAAGGCACATTATGCTTCGGTGGTTTCAAAGGTGCCTCAGTCACGTGTGACAGCGAGTGAGGGAGAGAGAAGCTATGCCCTGTGAAGGCATCAGGAGTTTTAGCAGCTGCTTCAAAGAACAAACAACCCAGCCAGGGTTACACTTTAAAATGGATTATTTCCTATAGAGAATGGTATGGCAAGTCATTCCTTTGATAATGAGTGTGGATCCCAGAAAGGTGATCTGGCTTTAAATATCTTCAAGAAATGTGTAGACTACTGAAATTCACATGTAATAATGATTGCAATACACTATTTAAAAAGTGGAAGATAGCCCTGGCTGGTGTGGCTCAGTGGATTTAGTGCTGGCCTTCGAACCAAAAGGTTACTGGTTCAATTCCCAGTCAGGGCACATGCCTGGGTTATGTGCCAGGTTCTCAGTTGGGGGCGTGAGATAGGCAACTGGTGGATTCTCACACACCAGCGCTTGATGTTTCTCTCCCTCTCCTCCTTTCCACCTCTCTCTAAAAATAAATAAATAAAATATTTAAAAATGTGGAAAATACAAAGTAGAGGTAAGGATGTAGAGAAATTGAAATTCTCACATACTATTAGCAGGAACGTAAACGCTGTGGAAAACAATTTGACTTTTTTTTTTTACAGTTGAACATGGAGTTACCATATGACCCAGCAATTGTATTCTTAGATATATACTCAAGAGAATTGAAAATGTGCCCATACAAAGACTTGCATACGAATGTTAATAGCAGCATTACTCGTAATAGTTACAAAGTAGAAACAGCCTAACGGTCCACCAGCTAATGAATGAATAAACACACTGTGATAGACTCTACACAACAAAACATGATAAGCAATGAAAAGGAATAAAATACTGACTTGTGACACAGCGTGGATTAATTGTGAAGACGTAATGCTAAGTGAAAGAAGTCTGACACCAAAGGCCGCAGAGTGTACTGCTCCATTTATGGGAAATGTCCACAGGGTCAGATTCGTAGAGACAGGAAACAGGTTAGTGACTGCAATAATCTGGGGGCAGGAGAAAAGGGAAGTAACTGATACTGCATATGCGGTTTCTTCTTGGGGCGTGAAAATGGTTTGGAATTAGGTAATGGTGATGGCTGCACTATTTTAGGAATACACTAAAGTCCACTAAGTTGAACACTTTGGAGTTGTGAATTTGATAGCACAAGAATTATATTGTGATGTTTTGAAACTTTCATATATACATATTATATATTTGGCCTTCACCCTGTTCTTGGCACAGAGCTCCTGAAACCCTTGAAATTGATGAGAGGAACCTTCTGTTACATTAATGAGGTAAATTTTGGGCTGTACCCAAGACTGAAGGTTGGTTACCAGGAGAACCAATCTTGTGATTAGAAAATTTCAATTTTCAGTCCCACACCCCTCGTCCAGGAAAAGGAGAGGGACTGGAAGTTAAACCAACTGCCAATGGCTTAATCAATCATTTCTAGTTAATGAGGCCTCCATCAAAACCCCAAATGACTGGGTTTTGAAAGCTTCTTTGTTGGTGAACAGGTGGAGGTTCTGGGAGCATGGTGCACCTGGAGAGGGCATGGAAGCTCTCCACCCCTTCCCGCAAAGCTCGCCCTACGCATTTCTTTCACTATCAACCTGTGAACTAGTAAGTAAGATGTTTCTCTGAGTTCTATGAGCTGCTCTAGGAAATTAATAAAACCCAAGGAATCTGCAATCTATACTCCAGGTGGTAACCTGGATTTCTGATTGAGATTTGAAGTGATGGTGTGGGGCAGGGGCGGGGCAGGGGGAGTCTTCTGACCATTTAACCTGTGGAGTCTGCTGCTACCTCTGGATTTATAGTGTCAGAATTAGATTTAACTGGAGGGCACCCAGCTGGTGTCAGAGAATTCCTTGGTGTTGTGTGGAACCCTCCTGCCCCCGAACAAACACACCCACACATATTGAAATTGTGGGGTGCAGAATTTAGCATGTTATTTTATATTGAACATAAATGGGGAAAGAATTGATAAGCTGGAAGATAGAAAAATATTCAAAATGCATCTGAGAGAAAAAAGTAATAGAAAGTATGACAGCGAGAATAAGCAATGTGGGAGAGAGGGGGAAGGCTTGGCACAGTCTAACGAGCCACAAGGAAAGAGCATAAGAGGTGGTGGGGAGAGTCAATAGGTAAGGCGTTCGTGTCCAAAATCTCTGCTAATATATGATGAAACCAGTCCTCATTTTAGAAAACTGAACAAATTCTGAAGAGAAATAGAAAAGAAATCCACAAGTAGAGGCAGGATAGCAAAACACAAAGACAAAAAGAGAGAAGAAAGATGATTTATATGGAGATAAAGGATTTTCCAAGAAGGATGAATTTTAAAGTGGCAGCTGCCCTCTCAAGGAAAGATGAAAATGGAAGCCAGAAGGAAATGAAATGATATCTTCAAAGTGTTAGAAGAAAATAACTACCAATCCAGAATTGTTACTTCATTAAAGCATCTCCCAACAATGAGGGCAACGTTAAACGCTTTCAGAAAAAAGCTGAGAGGATGTTCCAGTAACCAATTCTCACTGAAAGAAGTGTGAAGAACTGGAAAGTTTGAGGTGTAAGAAGGAATAATGAGTAAAGATGCAGAAAATATATGGGCAAATCTAAAGTAAAAACAACAGTATAAAGTAATAATTAACAGTAATAATGTCTAATTTGTAGAGTTAACAAATAAAATAGAACCAACACTCTGTATGATCACAGCGTATAAATTGAGCACAGGTGGATCAGAGCTAAAGCAACCTGTGTGTGGTCCTTAGGTAGTTTATGAAGAAGAAAAGGTAATGACTAAACTTTGCACCTTAAAAGTTTTAGAGTGAGAACTTACCAAATAAAACTAGAAGGTAATAGAGGCTCTAACTTCTAACTGCTAGAGGGAAAAATGGGATGGGGAAAAAAGCCAAAAGGAAACCCTCTGTATTCTTTATATAACAAACTATCCTAAAACTTAGCACCTTAAAAAAATCCTTTACTACTATTCATGAGTCTGTGGATTATTTAGGCAGTTCTGCTAATTTGGGCTAGTTTAGCTTGCTCTTTGATGTAGTCTCTAAGGCAAGGTCAACAGGCGCTTTGTCCCTGGGAGCTGGGCAGTCCTAGCTGCCCTTCCGTAGGACAACTCCTCTCAGCTCCCTGAGGCCTCTCATCCCCCAGCTGACTACCCTGCTCTTGTTCACGTGACTGGACCAGCAGACAGGTTCCAACAGAATGAGTGAAAAGCCACTTGAGGCCTAGACTAGAGGTTGGTGAACTTTTTCTGTAGAGGTCCTCACAGCATATATTTTAGGATTTGCAGACTATGCTACTCACGAGTTGCACCTGCTGAACTCTGCCATTTTGCAAAAAAAAAGCATCTGTAGCCAATTTGTAAGTGGATGGGTGTGGCTGTGTTACAATAATCTTAACTGTCAGAAATAGACAGCAAGCCAGATCTGGCCAGTGGGCTGCAGCGCTGACTCCTGGCCTAGACTTGCAATTGGCAGTAGCTGCTCTTTCACTTCTTGATAGAAGGAAATGCAACCTTATTGCCAGAGGGATTTGCTTATAGGGAGGGAAATAATGGTATCCCATTTCTGACAAAAAAAAATTCACCATAATTTTAACGTATCAAAAAGAAGTCAAGAAAACAGGAAGGAAGTCCACAGAAAAAAACAAAAAGTAAGACATTATAAAATAAATTCAAATACATTATTCACAAATTCACAGTAAATGTGCAGGGAATCATCTCTTAATTTAAAGCTATAAAGCCCAAATTGGTAGACCTGCAAAGAGGAATTATAAAATTTATCATCACTGTGGGAGATTTCAGCACATTTCTTTCAGTAATTAATTAAGCAAATGACATTACCAGTGCAGCTGAAGATGTGCACCCAGAAGCACCCTGTAATTCTAGTCCCACATAGAAATTCTGGTTATCCTTATGCACATGCACACAGATTCATGTGCAAGGTGGTTCACAGAAGCATTGTTTGTAAAACAAAAATACTGGAAACAACCAAAATATCAGTCCGAAGGAGAACAAACAGAGAAAGTGTGCATGAGACCCATAGTAGAATCTTATACAATAGGAGATAGCACATTGCAGAAGAGAACCTACGTACATTCTGACTTCATTTGCCTAATGTTCAGAACATGCAAAACTAACCGATGTATTTTTAGGAATAAATGTATAGATAGGAAGATCATTAAGATGGTGCTTACTTTTGCAGGTTAGGGATAGAAATGGAATGAGGAAAAAGCATACAGAGGGCTTCAAATATTCCTCATAAACAGGGTGTCCATTGTATTTGATATCTTTGTAATATAAACCAAATAGGCTTCTCTGAGTTTGCTCTTCTCTCATTTATTACTTAATTTGCATAATATATACCCTGAGAGACTGAACTTATCCAGTGGAGGGAGAAGAGAAAGAGGTTATTCGGCCTGTGTCAGAAGAGGCTATGGATTCTTATGTATAAACATTTCCCTTTGACCTTGTAATTACATTATCTAGAAAGTGGAAATTGTATCTCATTCTACTAAGGAGAAAAACTATAAAGGCCATTTTTTAAATTCTTATTATAAATTGTGTTTATGCTCAGTAGAATATAATTCAGTTTTTATTCTTTATTGATTCTTGTCTTTATACTTGATTATAATAAATGTTCATTTAGGAATTTTTGTGTCACTTAAAAGAGTCTTCATAGTAAAGTCTACAAACCATGTGTGATTGTTTAATCCACCAAGCGTAGTGTGCTATCTGTAAAACTTAATCTGCTGTGGGCATTGTCCCTAACCTGACACCACTCAACCAGGCGGTCCGTCTGTGAACCTTGAATCCTACTGTAAATGAAATGGAGTGCTGGGCTCTCCAGCCCTGCTGCTGTTACATGTTTGGAATCCTTGTACTCACTCTTGATAGGAGGGGGTAAGAGAGAGAGGAAGTATTTTCTCATCTCAGCCAAGGCCTCCCCTGCAGAAGTGACCTCCAGGGAAGCATGACCCTCCTTTGAGAGATGGAGGAACAGCAAGCCAGGTGCTGAGAAACGACTGATCTCTTGGACCGGGCAGGACTCCCTTACCTCGTCCTAGTGCCCACGCAGTGTTGGACCTCTGGCCTCGTACCTTTTCCTGTTTCACACTTGCCGGTGAGACTTCATGGCAGACGTGAAGTTCCATATCTTGCTGCTCAGCACCCCCTAGCCCAGGGATTTCACCTGCTCCCTAGCTCTTCCTCGACATGATATTCCAGGGCATCACTCTGCCTAACCTGGGCCCCCCAGCCAGCCAGAGCTACTATGATCCCCTATGAGTGAGATTTGCATAGTGTTAGGGCTAAATCTTTATTTGTTTGTTCACACATATGAAAGTACCACAGATTGTTAACGCTTTTGGCTCCAGAGCAAGACAGCCAGGGCTCCAATTCCAGCCCTTCCACTTAGCCAGCCGTGTGATCCAGGGCAAGTTGTTGCCTTCGTTCCTTGGTTTCCGCTTTGTAAAGTGGATGTAATAAAAATACCCACTTTATAAATTTGTCTCAGAGGATTAAATTAGTTAAAACATTGTAAAGCATCTAGGATGTGCCTAGAATATAGTGAACACTCAGTGTTCACAAATCTTCCTGTTATGTTTTAAACAAAATTGGGTGCAAAGGCAATTTTATATCTAGAGACCAAGTACAAACTCTGAAAGAGCTTTAGCATTAATTCCAGAGCAGCATTCTCAAATATTTGGTGTTGGGATCCTTTACACCCTTCAAAATTATGGAGAACCCAAATAACTTGTTTGGGGCATTATACCTATTGATATTTATCATTAGAAATCAATACTGAGAAAAAATTTTAAATATTGGTTATTTAAAATAACATTGAAAACTCCCTTTTGTGTGACATGGCATGACATGTGTTATGAAAAATAACTACATTATGAACCAAAAATAATGCAGTGGGAAGAGTGGCGTCACTTTCCATTTTTTCAAGCCTCTTTAATTCTGGTTTTAATGGAAGACAGCTGGACTCTCACATCTGCTTTGCTGTCAACCTGTTGTATCAGGTGTCTTGTGTCCTTTGGAAAAGACCATATACTTGTGAGAGAATTAGTATGAGAAAGAAAAAAAGTGGCTTTGTAGTATTAGTACGGACAATTTTGACCTTGTGGACTCCCTGAAAAGGCCTCAGGGACTTTGGGGTCCACAGGTTACACCCTAAACACCACTGTGCTAGAGCACGTAGGAGTAGGAAATAACAGTTTAGGAGCTGGGCAGACTGGTTGAAATTCTGCCTTTTCTGCTTTTCAGCAATGAGACCCTCAGGGCTGTCATGCTGGCTGGGGCCCCGCCTGGACACTCGACCACTTGCATCTTTGCGTGCAGTGCCCTTTCTCGTTTTTCAGCCTTCAGCTTATATAATACGCCTCCTCAGAGGGACAGTCCTTGGCTATCCTACTGAAAGCAGGCATCCCTTGTTAATCTGTAGTGTTCTTCTTTTGTAATACTTAGCAGAAACTGTAATCACATTTTTTTTTTGTTTGCCAGTTCTTGACTGCCTGTCCCAGCAGCAGAGAAACTCCCTGAGGTCAGGCCCCTGTCTTTGGTAATCATTGTAATTTCAGCATGTACTTCGACCCCTCTCCTCCTTTCGCACTTCATATTCAACCCATCAGCAAATCCTGAAACTCCACCATCAAATTATATATAGAAACAGATCATTTCTGAACCCCTAACCACAGTCCAAAATATCAAATAGAAAATTCCAGAAATAAATAATTCATAAGTTTTAAATTGAGGGCTGTTCTGGGGAGTGTAATGAAATTTTGCACTATCCCGCTCCATCCTGCCCAGGACATGAATCATTCCTTTGCCCATCATCTACATACTGCATATGCTCCCTGCCCATCAGTGATTTAGTAGCCCTCTCAGTTACCAGATTGACTGGTATGGGAGTGCTTGTGCCCCGTAACCATTGTATTTCTTAATAATGGCCCAAAGTGCAAGAATAGTAATGCTGGTGATTTGGATACACCAAAGAGAAACTATAAAGTGCTCCCCTTAAGTGAAAAGGTAAAAGTTCTTAATAAGGAAAAACAAGTTGTATACTGACTTCCAGTCAAAATAGTGGCATAGGTGAACACAGCTCATCTCCTTACACAATCACATCAAATTACAACTAAGCCATAGAACAACCATCACTCAGAATCATCAGAAATCAATTTGAATGGAAGTCTGACAACTACAAAATTAGAAAACCACACTCATCCAGACTGGTAGGAGGGGCAGAGATGGAGAATGGGCTGGGTCCACATCCACGTATAGTGGGTAATAATTAGCAGTTACATCATGGGAGTGAGGAGTCCTAGCCCCACACCAGGACCCCCAGCCCAGGGTTCCAGTACAATGAAGATAAACCCTATAATTCCTGCTGAAAAAAAAACAGTGGGGAATGAGTTGATGGAAGAAACTTCTGAAGTCCCAAGTAGTTCTTCTTAAAGAACCCACATGTAGACGTACTCAGATATGCTCACTTTGAGCCCCAGCACCGGGGTAGCAGCTTGAAAGCCATCAGTGGCATACGAGGAGAAACTGGTGTCTGGTACTAAGGTGAGAGCTGGGAGACACCTTTCTCCCAGACAGAAAGGAGGGCATTGTTCCTTTTCTGAACCCTCCTGTCCATAAGCCACAGAGCTGGCAGATGGGTACCATATTTGAGACTCCATCAACCTAGCTCACACTCTTTGCCCTACCCTGGAGATCCCCTACGCTCCATCTCACCCAACTTACAGCTGGTAATAGCAGCTTTTCCATATGAATGGCTGGTCTTGGCTCGTGCTCCAAAACTTCCTAAGTCCTTTCAAATAAGTAGAAGCTGGCCTTGGTGAGCTCCCAGCCTCCATACCTTGTGCTAATTGGCCCCAGGCATGGCACTAGCAGCAGTCAGCAAGTTTCACAATTTGGCTTCACCTGGGAATCTCCAAGCCCAGCACAAGTAGCAGCATCTCAGATTGCTTTATAGCCCAGTCAGGGTGGCCCTGGGCACAACACAGGTAGGGGCTGATATTGGCCTCCACCACCTGAAAAACCCCAGAGCCTGCACACCCAATGGATAGCTACAGACCACATCAGAGCACCACCCCCCTGCCCCTGCACAGCTGATCTTCCATGGAGGGCAGAGATTGGTGATCAGTGGTCACATCCAGTTCTTGAAGCTGACTAGCCTGGGTACATCCCTCCTATTGCCTTGCCAACAGAAATCGAGGCTCAACTCAAAAGAAGATGTCAGGCCCACCTTGAGTAGCCAACTTGGGTGATAGATGAGGCTGTGCCACTGGAACCTACAGGACACCTACTACATTAGGTCTAAATACCAAGACAGGGAGTCAGAGCAGCTCTACCTAATACATAGAAATAAACAGGGAGGCTGTCAAAATGAGGAGACAAAGAAACAAGGTCCAAGTGAAAGGACAGATCAAAACTCCAGAAAAACAAAACAAAATGGAGATGGGCAATCTATCAGATGCAGAGTTCAAAACACTGGTTATAAGGATGCTGAAGGAACTTAGTGAGGACCTCAACAGCATAAAAAAGATCCAGTCAGAAACAAAGTTTATACTAATTGAGGTAACAATTTACAGGGAAACAACAGTGGAGTGAATGAAACTGAGAATCAAATTAATGATTTGGAACATAAGGAAGCAGAAACAACCAACATAGCAATAAGGAGAAAAAAGAATAAAAAAACCCAAAGAATAGTATAAGCAGCTTCTGGGACAACTTCAAGCATTCCAACATTCATGTCATATGCGTGCCAGAAGGAGAAGAGAAAGAGCAAGAAATCTGTTTGGAAAAATAATGAAAGAAAACTTCCCTAATTTGGTAAAGGAAATAGACATGCAAGTCCAGGAAGCACAGAGAGTCCCAAATAAGACAGATGCAAAAAGGCCCACTCCAAGACACATCATAATTAGAATGCCAAAGTTTAGAAATAAAGAGAGAATCTTAAAAGCAGCAAGAGAAAAACAGTTAAATACTTACAAGGGGATTCCCATAAGACTGTCAGCTGATTTCCCAAAAGAAACTGCCGGCTAGAAGGGATTGGCAATGAATATTGAAAGTCATGAAAAGCAGAGACATACAGCCAAGATTGCTCTACCCAGCAAAGCTATTGTTTAGAATGAAGAGTTTCTTCCCACACAACAAAAACTAAAGGAGTTCATCATCACCCCCCAAAAAAAAACAAAAACAAACCATTATTATATGAAATGTTAAAGGGACTTATTTTAAAAAAAAAGAAAAAGATCAAAACTATGAACAATAAAACGGCAATAAATACATACCTATCTACAACTGAACCTAAAAAACAAACTAAGCAAACAAGAACAGAATCATGGATACAGAGAACATTTTGATAGTTACCATAAAGGAAGAGGTGTGGGGAATAGGGGAAGAGGAGAGGGGATTAAGAAATACAAATAGATAGTTACAGAATAGCCACGGGTATGTACAGTGCAGTACATGGGAAATGGAGAATCCAAAGAATTTATATGCATGACTCATGGACATGAACAATTGTGTGGGGACTGCCTGAGGTGGTCTGGGGTGCTGTGTGGAGGGGAGCAAAGGGGGAAAATTAGGACAACTGTAATAGCATAATCAATAAGATATAGTTAAAATATATAAAAAATAAGGAAAAAGAAAAAAGGTTGTATGCTGAGGTTGCTAAGATCTATGATGGGAACAAATCTTCTGTCCATGAAATTATGAAGAGAAATTATTTGTGCTACTTTTGTTATTGCAGCTCAAACTGCAAATGTTATGCTACTGTGTTAAGATGGAAAAGTTAAGATGCAAAAGGCTTAGTTAAGATAAAAAGGTTAATAAGTTTGTGGGTGGAAGACGTGAACAGAAAACGTGTTGCTGCTGATAGCAACATATTGTGCCAGAAAGCATTGAACCTGTCCGAAGACTTAGCAAGGGACCCCTGAAACCAGTGACCACGTCGACAAAACCTTTATTGTAGTGTACTGCTCTAATTGTTCTATTTTATTTTTTAGTCATTGTGGTTAATCTCTTATTGTACATATTTTTTAAACTAAACTTCCACAGGTCTGTGTTGTAGGAAAAAACACAGTACGCATAGAGTCCTGCAGTTCCAGGCATCCAGGGGGGTCTCTGAACATGCCCCCAGGATGAAGGGAGACCATAGTACTTGCTGCTCCTCTGATGGGGATGGCGCTCCTCTAAATGTCTACTGCCCTCACGTCCTTCAGGTCTCGGTTCAAATCTCAGTCATTTTATTGGAAAGACCTTGCACAACTAGTCTCTCTAAGATAGCATCTTGCCCTTCCTTATCCACAAGCAAACTATTCTCTATGCATCTTAAGTTGTTTTAGTTTTCTTCCTACCGCTTATTAACAGCCATTCTATTATGTATGTTTTTGTTCGTACCTTACCTCGCTCACGAAACTGTAAACTCTGCACACGGTAATTGCATTTTTTTTCTGTTCACTACTTTATCCTCAGTGTGGAGAACAGTGCCCGAGACTTGGCAGGACCTCAATTTTTTATAAGAATGAAAGAATGAAGAGGTCACTTTAATTACATGAAACTCAGTTTCTTCTTCTGGACAATGGGGGTGGGGTCGATCAAAGTTGTCTTGCAAGCCAGGTTGGAGACTCAGAATAAGAGAGAAGGCATTTCCCCGATCTCCAAGTCTGAGTCAGAGGCTCCACCAACGTCCTCCTCCAGTGTTCTCAGACTGTCCTCCTGGTAACATTTGCTACACAAAGCTTGCTTACTTGTCTCTAACTTAGGACTGTGTCATAACTCCGGTACCTAACCCAGTGTTTTACTGCATGGTGGATGCGCAATCAGAGTGTGGTAAAAGAATTCATGAATTTTTGAGTAAATGAATAACATTGGAACCAAGGCTTTTAAAAAATAATATACAATCCTATGGATATTTAGGCTATTGTACCAGGTAGGGGCTTTAGCCTCCTCTTTTAAATCAGACCCCAACTGGAGAAATCAGAGGAGAAACAGAGAGCAACTTGATAGCAGCACTCACATTTCAATTGATGCAGACCCAAGTAAAAGCTAAGGAAAAAAAGCCTAACTAGTGCGGCTCAGTTGGTTGGGCGTGTCCCGAAAAGCAACAAGTCATTGGCTGGTTCAATTCCTCGTCAGGGCACGTGCCTGAGTTTCAGTTTTGGTCCCTGGTTGGTGCACATATGAGAGGTAACCAATCAATGCTTCTCCCTCACATCGATGTTTCTCCCCCTGTCTCTCTCCCTCCTATCCCCTCTCTCTAAAAGTAAATAAATAAATTCCGTTTTAAAAACTGAGAAAAAATACTTAGTAGCACCAAATTATTTCTAGCCTTAGTTTTGCAGCTGGCCTAGGGCACTTGCAATTGCACTGTGGATAGCAAGTGTCCTTTTTAGGAGCAAATCATATGTTGTTTTAGTTTTTACCTGTTATAAATAAAGTCTCACAAATTAAACCCCACAGAAAAATGTCTTGCCCTCAGCAATACAGAATCTTTCCAGGTGGAACGGACTGGCTAAGTAAGACTCTGTGAGCATGCTCAGCTGAGAAAAATCGGGATAGATCAGTGTCAATCAGACTACTTTGTTAGGAACAGATAATATAATTTCCTTATTAATCAGTTCTAGCCTATAAAACTATAGGCTCATTTTAGGAAAATATTTGTCATATTTGCTTTTATTCCTATAAAGAGGCTTGTTTTTTTATAACAGAAAACCTACTAGTCTAGGACAGAATGTTCGTATCTGGGCTCTGCAACTTACTACTCAAGTGACCTTGGTATTAAGTTACATAACCTTTCCGAGCTTTGATTTCTTTATCCAAACGTGGGGGACCTGTGAGAGATGACACCCAACAAGTCTCTGGCTCATCTTTCTCTTTCCTTAGCACCTAGAAAAGCGCCTAGTGCTGGAGGGTGTTTGATAACTGCTGAGAATTATGATACATGATACTGGGTGACTATGATCTTGTCTGTCTTTTGCATTTTTATAGAGTAGCAACTCCTGGTACATGAGTGGAGCTCAGTGCATGTTCATTGAAAAGGAAACGATTTATTTTTAGTAGAAATAATGACTTTAAGATAATGTAACTCGAATTGTGGGTAGAGTAAAATTTTAAAATATAATATTTCAAATGAATAGGTAGGAAAATCAAATAATTGTGACTTGCACATTCTTGATCTTTGCTCAGGAGCCCAGCCATGTGGTTTCTCCTTCATTGCCTCCAAAGGGGAGGTTTTTGTTTTTTGTTGTTTTCACACAGAAGGGCTCCTCAAGTGAGCTCAGATCTGAAGATCTCAGGGCATAGTTCTCCACATGGAAATCAGTGAGGAAGTGAGGTCTTGGGTCACTCAATGCTTTCAGAATCAATAATATAAGTGTCACATCAAGAAGGATGCTCTCCTACCAGCAACACAAGGAAGAGACAGCGTTTATGACACCAACTCCTTCCAGGAGAAGAGGGACTCGTGAGATACCGGTGCGAGCCATCCACTGACCAGCCAGACAGGAGAGCCGTGGAGCCCTCAGGTGGGCACAATGTAGCCTGGAGGGCTGTGAGCAGAAGCAATAATTTGTAGTGCCTTTGTGGACACACGACTTTCTGTGTATATACTGATTTCTTGATATAACGTCTGTGACTGTCAACCTGTTACACTAACAGTTTCCCTAATAATGACCTGCTCACTTGCAGATACAAATCAGGTGGAATCTGTGAGAGCCTCAGCATAAAACCATCAGTCTTGCTGAGCACCTGGATGGTGGCTGCTGGGATGTACACACAGTTCCACACTTAAGATTTGTATATATTGCTGGGTATAACATTATACGTCAGAAAAAAGAAAAGATCTAATGTAGTATTTTAATGAAATGACCTAATTCCTCATCTGATATTTTACTATTTCTATTTCTTACATGTCTGCAATTCTTCTGATTACAAATTTAGTAAAATTTAGTATTTAATACATATTTAGTAAAATTTCCAGCATATCAGAAATATTAAAAGTTAGAAAGTAAATTTCTCTCATAACATCATTTTCCAGAGAAAAAAATATTGTTAAAAATATATTAACCCTGAATGCTGAGAAAGAAGATACCTACTAAGAAGG
Organism: Anoura caudifer; assembly: GCA_004027475.1. Taxonomy (NCBI): domain Eukaryota; kingdom Metazoa; phylum Chordata; class Mammalia; order Chiroptera; family Phyllostomidae; genus Anoura; species Anoura caudifer. Next base: position 324,723 of record PVKU01000301.1, read on the forward strand.
ACTCCTGGTGGCTAACTGGGCTCAAATTAAAAAACTCTTCCCCCACAAAACAAAACAAAACAAAACAAAACAAAACAAAACAAAACAAAACAAAACAAAACAAAACAAAAGCAGTACCTAGCAGCCATTTCTGCACAGGGCCCTCTCTTTCAAACTGCACTTCATGGAGAAGTCTGTGCTGGACTGCTTGGCTGTACTGTATTCCTGTCATCTGAGCGCCGGCCCTTGTAAAACAAAATGTGGAATCTTTTTTCAACCAACAGGACTGAGGCCTTTTCCCATCCAACTGGAGTTGTGCAGCTCCAACCAATTAGAGAGGCTCTATTCTGACCAATCAGGACAGTGCATTTTGGACCAATCAAACTTCAAGGATTTGGAGTTCTCATTTTCACAGGGATGGACCAATCAGGGACCAAGGGCTGAGACTTCCTTCCATATAAGCCAGCTCCCCTTTAGCTCAGAGAGCTCACGTTCCCTTTCTGCTGAAGACTGAAGACTCTGTCTCCCTGGCTGATCTAAAACACAGGTGTCTTGCCAGAGCAGAGTGTAGCAGACCAGACCAGCACAGTGCAAAGCAGACCAGCGTGGAGCAGAGCAGAGCTGTCTAGCCTGAGAGGGGCCTGGCCCCAGGGCTACCTCACAGCCATGCTGCTTTCCTAGTGAGCTGCATCACAATTGAGCTGTTTTGCCCGGAATAAAGTTTCCTTTTTCACTGCACCCCAAATTGGGGATTCCTGCTGGCATTGAATTGAGGCCAACAACCATGACCCTTGTTGATAGTACCCAGGCTGTATCTGAAAATACAGCTCCTTTATTATGCAAAAGCAGCTCCCTTGAGAATATGGAAGTGCTAACTGTGGTCACCCAGCTGATCATCTCCAGGAAATGGTGGACAAGTTGTGAAGTGCTGCTGAGGCCACGCTGTCCGCTGCCTCTCAAGCCTCTTACACCCAGATCTCCCTTTGATCCTGAACTCCACGGTGCTCCATGGTGAGCTTTTCCAGACAACAGTTTGGGCCTTGATTACCTTTCAGGTGACTCCTCTAGTCTGCCTTCCCTTTCAGGCCCATCTCCCCAACTGACACTAGAAAAATATTACAATGTCAACAGTTCTTCCATTATTGAAAATCCTAAAACCGGTTCATGTTACTGCCCTGTTTCACAAATGATTACAAGCACTGTAGAGGAATGAACAAAAAGTGTAACATAAGTAACCTACCAGTGAACCGTCAAAGTCTCAAAGATCTGTGAGCACAGGTCCCCCTGATAATAAATATGTAACAAGATTTTGAATTCCCTCACATTACCACTCATATTAATGGAGGGGAAGCAGTTGCATTTGTCTCCTTTTAAGTCCCACACTTTGGCTAGGGAGGTAAGGAGGATGGAAATTAACTTTCTGCTTAAGCTTAAAACTTCATCAGCCCTTCCTCTGCCCTCTCTCCATCTCCCCAACAATTGCACCTGGGGCTGAGCAAGCGCAGTGTCAGATCCTGGAGCCCCTGGTTGTGCCACGAAACTAAGGAGGTGCTCAAACAACAATAGAGACATATGAAAAGGACACAGAGAATCAAAATAAATAATTATAGGAAAGGGTTATAACCCACATTATTTACACATTGAGTCAACAAATAAACTGAAAGTCAGGGGAGGAACAGGGTATTCACAAAGTTTCAAAGTGACTCCTCACAAAATACCTGTTCATTAAAGAGGGGGACAGAATAACTGGACAGCGGGTAAGTCAGGCAGACTTTAACCCAGTGATCAGAGTAAACATCATTAGTACAAGAACAAATGGAAAAACCATGCGCCACTTGGTTGGATGTGATGAGAAGAACACGGCATCACTTTCGTGGTGTCCGTGCCCGAGATAAATAACCTCAATCTGATTGAGAGGAAACATCTGCAAACCAAATCAAGGTGTATTCCACCGAGTAACTAGGTGGTCAGCTTCAAAAACGTTAAGGCCATGAAAGTGTTTCACATAGAAATAACTAAGTAGACATGTGTCATGTATTCTGAACTATATTCTTTTACCATAAAGGACATGATTGTGACAGTTGGTGGAATCTGAATGGGGCCTGAGGATGGAAAGGCAGTAATTTATCAATGGTAATGGTTGTTTTGTGGTCATGGGAGAATTTTCTTTCCTTTTTTTCTTTTTTTAAGGGGAATATGACATGTTAAAGTACTTGGGAGTTATAAGGTATTGCTTTAACAATTTATTCTCATATAGTTCAGGGGGAATGTATTTTACAATATGTACAACTCTTCTATAAATTGAGATTATTTCAAATTAAAAAAAATCTGCTTTGATGCCATGATTTAAATAGTCCATTCAGATAACATTCAACTTTAAGGCAAAATATTCTACCTGCCTCTCCATTCCCTCTGTTCTTCTGATCTCTGAGGGACCATCTCTTGTCACTGATTGAGACTAATGTCAACCATCATATGGTCATTCTCTCTCCGCAAAATGTAGTGATGCTCCCTGGCTGCCTCCATGGACCTTGTCTTGCTCTTGCTTGCATTTTAGACCCTCCTGAGTCTCTGCGACATCCTTTGTCTGGCCCCCTGGAGCAAGCAGTCCAGCTCCAGTCTCTATCGTGGAGTTTCCCCTCCCATCATTACATAGCCTCATGGCAAGTCACCTGCCTCACAAATCAGCCATTTCTGTCACCTCCCTCTAGAAGGTAATGCAGATAGGCCTTCACTTATATGAGCATCTGGCTTCATGATCCCATGGACATTTTCAGATCATCTAAAAGTGCTTACCATTAAGGTAGAAATAATGTGTTATATTGTAAATGAGCATTTAGAGCTGCTTAAAGAAACTAAATATCAAGGACCTGTTTTCTCTGATTATGTTGTCCAATTTATTTTGACATGGTTGCTGCAGGGAATTTAGCCCTCCAGGAGGCCTCTTTCCAGATCTCACATGGGAATTGGACAATGTCCTCTCTGCTCTCAGGCTCCACCATAGCTTATCTAATGCATTTCCTCCGTGCAGTCTGAAACCCAGAGCTGAGAAGCCAGAGCACGCGAGTCTGCCCGCTGCCCCCAGCTGTCTCCTGTTCCCACCATCCTTCTGGGCCGGGAAGAGCCAATTCTCTCCAAGTCACATCCTCTCACCTTCCCACTTCTGCCACAAGGCTAGATGTTCTCAGTGGGCCAGAAGCTTTCATCCATACAAGAGAGACACTCCAGGCTTAGTTAAGACTTTGGTCTTGGTATGGAGCTTAATTTCCTGCCTCAGGGCAATTAACTGCAGCTTGATGTAAAATGCAGAAAGCAGCCAAGAAAAACACCAGAAAGTCTACTACAATGTTTATTTCCTGACTCTGTTATTCCAGGGAGTAATATTCTGTCTCACTGAGACCTGTGGGAAGCAATGATCCTCTTAGAACCCACCGCCCAGCTCCGCTGTAGTGCAACAAACAAAGTACAAGCCCTGTATTCTGGTCCCTACGCTGTCATTGAACTTTCTACCTTCTGCAGGCTGGTTAATATTCCGGAGCTGCGGTGGTTAAATGGGAATATTAAAGATAAAAATCAAAGTTAACAAAATACCTTTCTTGATAGTCTCTCATTAAAAGAGGTAATTACCTTGACATGTAAATGATGCGGCCTTGTAACTCAGTAGAAAGGGAACAGAGCTGCACAGCAGGAGAGTGACGCTCGGTCCCTCACTGTCACAAACTGATTTGGGGACTTTAGACAATCGCTCTCCAGGCCTCGTTACACTGTGTGTCCAGTGAAAACAACAACATCCACCTGTATCTATGGGAATTTAATAGCGCTGAGATTTAAACAAAATGAATTTTGAAAAACGATTTATCGTAGTTGCTGTACATAATATTATTAAATTTATCATTTTTCCATAAAATCATTGTGAAAGCCTCTGCATGGGAGCATTTAAACTGTTGAGGACAATAAAAAATAGGTCCATATACTACATTAAAGTCCCTGGGGTAAACTCAGTCCCTTAATCAAGTCAGCTGCAGAGCAAAGAGAGTTAGAGCGCTACTCTGATCGACCATTCAATGCCTGACTAAATAAAGGATGGCAGCAAAACTAACAAGCCAAATGTCCAAGAGTGGTTTATGTCGTGTGCATGTGGTATATGTGGCAGAGGGTGGGCAGTGCAAGGGTTTTAGAACATTAAAACCAAGCTGAAGTCGATCTGCTTTGTATTGTTATCATGTGTGGGTGATTGTAAACCATGCCCTCGACGAGAGAGTAATCCTTTCAGGTTGGCACTGCTGTGCTGCACCCCACCCCTTGCTGTGCCACTGTGTTTAGGAATAGAGGGAGAACTTCATCTCAGCAAGGAGAATGCACACGCCACAGGGTAGAGATTTCTGACAGAAGCGAGTCGACAGCGTTGGGCCTCTGCTGTGCCCACTGTCAGCTTCATATGGAAAGATCAAATCTAGGGAGGCAAATGTCTGCTGGAAATGTGAAGAAGTGGCTTTGATTGAAGAGAAAATTATATAAACCTCCTTTTATGTGGGTTACCATCTTCATGACTTGCTCTGGCTTCACATTTTAGTTTGGAAACATTTTCTCTTATTGCTCCTCACTAAGGAAACTATTCTTCTTGACTCCCCATAGTTAAACCAGTTATTGAATTTTTTATGACTTGCCATTAACAGCTAAGCTCTACTTTTTATCTCTAGATATAATTTCTATGTCTTTTTCAGTTACCGCTTATAGGATATTTTTAAAACTTTTGGAGGGTTCTTTTAAATCCTCATAATCTGTAAAATTCAAGTATGCAATCTAAACATAACACTGAAAACTTTATTCTAGGAAGTAATAACAGAATGCTTTAAAAGTACTTTTCAAAAGGAGTAATATGTATTTGCATGCTTACTGGGTCCTTGGTTTTATTTCAGGTATCATATTTTTCGGTTTATTTCCATTTGCTCATTCATTGTATCCATCTCCCTTTAAATGTATGAACATATGGATGAGAGTGGTTTCAAGCACTTGTTTGCTAATTACAGTGCCTCTGTTATTTCTGGGTCTGTTCCTATGTACCACCCCCGCCCCCAACCTACCACCCTCTGTTATTCAAAGGTAAGTGTCTGGTAATTTTATTCATTGTTTGCTGGACATTGGAAACTGTGCAGGTGCAAGTTTAAGCGTCTGGGTATTTTTCTTTCTGGAAGGAGTGTTGGATTTCTCGTGGCAGGAAGTAATTGACTGGCAGATCAGTGGGATCCCCTTGAGGCTTGTTTTTAAGCTTTGTTAGGTGGGATCTCGCACAGCCCTTTGTCTAGTTTTGCTGGCTCTCATTGGGAAGGCAGCAGCGTTCAGCAAGGCTCTCATGTAAGAGGTCGACCAGTATGTTTCCCCTCGCTGTGGGAAGTCCAGAACCTCCCATGAGCTCACAGTACTGCAGTACGTCTTTTCTGCCAGCCTTCGCTGAGCGACCCTGTGCCTAAGTATCTTATCCGGCCAAAGATAAAAGGACCACTGTGGATTTCTGCAGCTCCTTCTCTGTGCAACCCCCTCCTTCTGGTACCTGGGTCCACAGCCTCAGCTGCCTCGGTGCCCCGAGCAGGATCTCTGCTCCTCAGCTGAGTGACACAGCTCTGCCTGGTCTATGTCCCTGCCCCACACCCAGACTTCGGCCTGGGCAAGGTCAGCCATCCCGGGCTTGCTCCATGCAGTTTTCTTCTCCTAGGAGTCGTTTTCCTGAGCTGCCTGCTGTCAGCATCTGAAAACACATCATGCATTCTAGCCACTTCTGTGTTTATTTAAGCCGGAGACCAGTTTTCTTGCTTTTGCCCCACTGTTTTAAATGTGCTCACAATTTCAAAAATACTTCTTATTGACCTTTCAAAAAGAATTCTCTGTGGCATTATTTTCCCAAATGTGTTCCATGAAAAATTAAAATGACTCTGTGTTAAAATAGCTTTTCTGAAAGAGCATTTTTCTTGACAGTGGGACACCTCAGACCCATAAAAAAGCTAATATGGATTGTAAATTTTCAAGGGACTATATTGTTTGCATATTTCAAATTTATTTGGCCAGAGAATTTGTTTTTAAGAGGTTGTCCTCTGGGAGCACCAGACAAAGGGCCTCGTTTGGGGGAGCGCCGCTGTGAAAAGTGACATGAGGGGGTGTTATCCGGGGGCCCGGGGTAGCCTTCCCAGAGAGATGCATTAAGCTGCTCCTCTCGTTCCTGCAACCCTCGTGCGGGGCCAGACGGGACCAGACAGGACCAGACGGGACCAGACGGGACCAGACGGGACCAGACGGGAGGGAAGCAGACACCCTGACCACATGGACTGACGATTATGCACTGCCTGTCTGCCTGTCTGAAGGCGGCATCAGTAACCAGTCCTGTAGAGTCAAAGAGAGAGGCTCTCTCTGCTGCTAAGCACCAATGGGATTTTTTTCTTCTTCGTGTGTAATTATTCTTTTTCTTTTTCTCATAAAAAACCCCTAGCTTTCACCCTGTATTCAGGATACTATTTGGATTTCTGCCTGAATCTGACCTTCTTGCCTCTCAGTTTTTTTTTTAAACATTAGGTTAACATTGACCTGTGATCCCTATTTCTTAATTTTATTAAAAATGTATATTAAAGCATGGTTGTAACTATTTTTAAAATTAATTTTGAGATAGAAAATAAGCTTAACTTTTTCTCTTTCTAATAACTTTTTATCCACTTTTATTACAGAAAGTTCTCAAGAAATGTGTGCATATGTATGTGTACATATATGTAGATTTGCAATGATAAGTTTGTAGTTGGCCATTTAATATTTTAAGTATCATGGGGAAAAGGGAGTTTTAAAGGGAAACACATAATTTTACATTATGGAAACATATATTTCATTTTGACATTTTTTCCAAAAGAAAAGTCATTTTTTTAGACACTATAAGATTAAGTCAGCATTTCTCATTCTGTGAAGTTATCATCTCATCATGCTGTTTGATAAATGAGGTGTCACTAAAAATGTGAAAACGATGAGCTTTTGGTAGCAGCAGCTGCAGCAGCTGTTAGATCTCCTCTTTACCATTAATAATTAAGTCGTAAGTGTCTCTCACTGAGCGACCCTCCTCCTGCAGCACGTTCATGCAAAGCTCTGGGTACAGCTGGCCCGGGGCAGCCTCTCACTGCCTCCTGTCTAAGAATGGTGCGGGCATAGCACGGAGTTGACAGGCACAAGGACAACTGACTGAGATTCAGGCCCAGGGTGCAATTTGGCTGTTCCATTAACCTCTGCCAAGCAGAGGTTTCTGAACCTCAGTTTCTCCAACAAGGCAATGAGCTGCTTGGACTGTGTGGTTTCAGAGTTTCCTTCTAGCCCCTACATCCTATAGACCTCCTTGAATAACACTACATTGACTAAGGTGTAAGACTGTCATTTTTATAAAGCATCACCTCTCTGGCTGCGAGCAGGAAAGACGTGCTCTTCACAACAGTGGGAAAGATGGTCATCAAGCAGCCAGTACGTTCATTTTAGCTTTACTCCTGTAAACAGAAAAGTTCTTATCCTTTCAGTATGGCTTTCATGACTTAAATAATTTCCCCCCATCACAATCAGTGTGTCATCTGTCAAAAACTCACATTTTAGTTCTTGTCAAGTGACAAAGGTAATGGTTTTCCTTCTGGAACTTTATTCCATGTTAGCTTCCTACTGATAGAGGAAGATTATAAAGCAAAAGAGACTTCCTCCCCAAAAATACAACAGAATTTTTCAGAGAACCAGAACAAAATGTTTTTAATCCCGAAGTGAAACCAGGAGGAAAAAAAAAAGAAAAAGAAAAAGAAAACCAGCATTGTGGTTTTAGCTGCTAACAAAGGCAGAGAAAGAAACAATCGGTTGCTATGTTACTTCTTCATAAACTAAGCTCAGCACAGAGTAAAAAAGAATTTCCTAATACAGCTCTACATTACCTTCAATTGCCTTGTTGGTTTAGAGGATAGCAGAGGAGAAGAATAAAAGATTAAAGCCTTTGTTTTCCCTGGAGCCTGCAATGCATCCGGCAGTATATCTGTCTGCAGGAACATTACATATGGACACCCACGGGACGCCCTTTGTTCTTGTCCTTCCTGCGGGCCAGGTCAGCCTGGAGGGTTGCAGGGTGTAGTTCCTGGGTCTGTACTCCCTCAGGCAACACATTTACCTAGAGCTGTGGGGAGCAGTTTCAGAGGGGGTGCAGACAGGAGATGGGATCACAGGTGGAAATGCAGCAGGAGGGGTTAGGCCTTAGAAGTAAGGCAAATTTGTGAACTGGAAAAAGAGACTTGAGATCTAGCACGAGGTGGATGCACAACAGCATGCTTTCTCCTTGCTGGGTACTTGGGTTCTGCTTTATCCTTGTGGAACTTTTGTAGCCACAGTGTGTAAGCGCAGACTTCAGCAAGCACAGCCACTAACTATATGAGCTGGGGCAAGCAGCTTAATTCTTCTGTACTTCAGTTTCCTCCTCTGTAAGGTGAGGATAACATATTTAACAAAAATAAGAGCTGAGACCAATAATCTTAACCTTAAGCTGGTGACATTTAATGAATATACATAAAACACTTAGTATCCGATAACTCAAAGTTAAAGTTTAGAACTGCTGTGTTTGCATCCTACTGATCTGTAGCTTTGCCTGTTTCCAGCTATTCTTAGTAGCTAATAAAATATAAGCTGCAAAAGAGCAGCGTATATTCACTATTGTGTCTTCAGCCTAGTCCAGTGCCTGGCATATGGAGGCACTTCATGGATATTTGTTAAGTGAATAAATGAATAAACAAATAAAAAAATTCTGACCAGCACCCTTGGACAGCCTGCCTTGGTCTCTGTGAAGGAGGGTCATGTGCCCATAAAACACCAGGGCACCCTTAGTTGAAGGGCTCCTATCCTGATTGGTTTGATATATCCTGACATATGCCTGAACATTCATATTATATGGCTCTGGTTATGTAGGCAGATGTATTTGCTTTTTATTACAGTTTCCAGTACTTTGGTCCAAGTCTTTTTTTTTTTTTATATGTATGTGGGAGTATAACATCTTTTTTTGGTATTTTCACATAAACATTTTAAAATTCATAGTGGTGGGCCAACAGAGTAGTAATATCATTCTGTCCTGTCTCCCATATAACTCCCCAAAGGGGAGCAATTGCAGCAGGCGTTCACTTCAGCTGCTCTTCTGCAACAGATAGTCGATGTCTACCATCAACACACACAGTTCATTATCCTGACACAAGTTTTCCACACCCAGATCCAGCCACTTAGAATCTGGTGTAAAGCTTTGTCAATGGAATGACTAATGTTTTACTCTGTCTCTTGTGGGGTCTCACTTGAAATGCACACAAAGGAGAGAGAAGACAAGTGAATGGAAGGAGACATGTCAGTGATGGTGCAAACCATGGGCTCAGGAGTTGATGACTGTGTTGGGGAAGACAATGGGGAGGATGTGAGAGGAGTCCTAGAAACGATGGAGATGGCAGGAAGGCAGCTAGCCACCAGCAAGCTCCCACAACATGCTGTTCATGATACTTATTATAGCATGCACCACATTTTACACAACTTGTCTTTTTTTGAAAGTTGTCTTCCACCCTATATGTAGACTCGATGATGTGGACCTCATTTTATTCCAAGAGTTTAATATAGTCTCTGGCATATAGTAGTTCTTAAAAAGTTTGAGTGGGTGGTTAAATAAGTGGTTGGATGAATGGATGAATAAATGATCAGAATATAAGAGAGAAGTGAGGAAGACAAGTGAACATTACTAAATAGGAACTATCAAACTATCTAATGCCCCAAGCACTTCCCAGTGTTGACCACAAGTGCAGGGTCTACTTGGGTTAGTAGGCTAAGGGAGCCTCTTCCCTGTGGAGAGAAGAAAGTAAAGAGAGGTGTAATTTTAAGTCAGAAGGCTGAGTCTAATATGATAGAGAGAGAAGGCAAAATGTATCACTACCTGGGAACCAGACTCAAGATCTAAATCTGGAATTGATGACAGTAGCTTGAAAAAAGTAGACTACTGTTCAGGCACTTACTGGAAACAGATATTGCTATCTCATCACATTTGATATGTCTGTCTTAGGAGGGTTATGCGAGGACTGGCTCTTTTAGCCAGAGTCCTCCTTCAGATTTATTCCAGCAGTGTGGGAAGGGGCACAATTCCGTAGTGTATGTTCCATCTCATCATCTTCCCCATCCAGGACCTCAAAGTCGTGAGACTAAACATGGTTTTGGTGAGTCCAGAAGGTCTTTGATAACACGTTCATGCCATCCTCTTAAATTCTGGGATCTAGGAGGTGTGCATAACAGTTTTGAGTGGACAGATGGAGCAGAGAATGGTGTGAACAAGGTGGACAAAAATAATAAAGAAGGGTGTTGGAGTTGCAAATTGTAAAACAGCAGAGTTGATTAAATGTATTAACTTGGAAGACTCAAGATCACAATGTTCCAGTTTTTAACAGGTGCAAGGGCTTCTTGTGTAACATCTCCCATCCTAGATTCCTTGCTGGCACATTGCTTATCTTTGGTGCATGGGAAAGTATTTTCTATGTTTTGTTAAACACTCTAAGGATACTCCAGAAGCCCTCTTGCTACTGAGGAGGTGGCAGTTCTTGGCATAGAAAGTTTGGGACATGTTAATTCAGTTTGTTCATTAGAATCCACATATAAGTGAAATCATGGTATTTGTCTTTCTCTGACTAGCATATTTCACTTAGCATAATGTTCTTCAGGTTCCATTCATGCTGTTGCAAAGGGTAAAATTTTCTTGTCATTTTTACTACATCAAACTAAGAAGTTTTTGCACAGCAAAGGAGTCCATCAACAAAATAAAAAGACAACCCACAGAATGAGAGAATATATTCACCGACATATCTAATAACAGGTTAGTATCCAAAATTTATAAAGAACTTACAAAACTCAACACCAAAAAAACAAACAGTCTAATTAAAAAATGGACAAAGGACCTGAATAGACATTTCTGCAAAGAGGACACACAGATATCCAATAGACAGATGAAAAGATGCTCAATGTCACTAATCATTATAGAAATTCAAATTAAAACCACAATGAGATATCACCTCACACTGATCAGAGTGGCTATCATCAATAAATCAACAAACAACAAGTGCTGGTGAGGGTGTAGAGAAAGGGGAACCCTTTTGCACTGTTGGTGGGAATGTGGACTAGTGCAACCTTTGTGGAGACACCTCAAAAATTAAAAATGGATCTGCCTTTTGACCCAGTGATCCTACTCCTGTTAATATATCTGAAGAAACCCAAAACACTAATTTGAAAGAACATAAGCACCCCTATGCTCAATGCAGCATTATTTACAATTGCCAAGATATGGAAGTAGCCCAAGCGCTCATCAGTGGATGAATAGATAAACAACTCATCTACACAATGGAATGGTACATATACAAAATGGATACTACTCAGCCATAAAAAAGAAGAAAATTTTACTGGACAGAGAGCAGGATGATAGCAATTGGTGGTGGGGAGGGAGGTTAAGAGGGGAGGGATGGAGCCAAAAGGAAAAAGGACTCATGGACATGGACAACAGTATGGTGATTGCAGGGGAAGGAGGGTATAAGGGGGTTAATTGATCATGGAAAAAATACAATAAAAAACAAACAGTAAAAAAATAAAAGTTACAAATGGCATTAAAAAGAAAGAAAGTTTGGGGCAGAATCTATACTTATTTTGAAGAAGAGTGCTCTGTAGAGAGAAGAGTGTGTTATCGTAGGCAAAGCCTGAGGATCTGGACTGATTGATTGGCTACTCCTGTTTTTTGCAAAGTCCTAGTGCCCCATTGACCACTCCAGGTTGTTCTTGGTGGAGAAGAAGTACGTGATGGTCAGGTGAGTGGGGATGTGTAAGTCCACACTTGAAGAACACATTGCAAAACAGAAATATAAACCAAGGGACATAGACATTAGAAACCTTGGCAGTCTGTTAAAATAGAAGACCTTTCTGACGGAGTTGTGATGGATGATACAGATGGGTAGGAAGAGGGTGTTAGTAACAACACTTTGGCAAGAGCATTTAACATTATTAGGAAAGTTTCTTGGGCATCAGGAAGCAGAAGACCTAAAATGTATCTTGTTGATAGTATCCCAGGATGTCTGAGATGAGGAACAATGCAGGTCTTTAGGCTATCCAAGACCAGTAACTGTTCCAAATGCTTGTGCATTTTTGACCAATGCCTAGACAAGATAGCAGAAGAACCTAAGATTATGTGTAGGGTTTTTAATGGGCTTCATTGTCCTGGCATGTAGGCACAATGTCACAGATTGTATAAGGATATTCCTTATTGGCGGTCTCCCCTGCATCCCACCATTGGCCCACTGCTGGTGTCTGTGCTTGTTCGGGTTATTCCCAGTGTTGTTGCCCTATAGTTAGAGATCACCAGAAGCACACCTGCCATTGAACAAGCTGGATTTATCACTTGAAGTGAGGGTACTGCCCCCATGGGGAACTTAAAAAAGAGGATGTTAGGAAGGGCATAGAGGATTTGGTTAAACAGTTTTGGAGAGTGTCCAAGGAAATGGACTGCATGCTGTCAGGAAGTGGGAACAATGCTATGATTGGGTATATTAACAAATTTTATCCAGTAGGAAGGAAGACTAAAGCAAGGCTAAAGCTGTAATTGGCAAAGAAGCAACAGTCACTGTTCTTAGCCAGGAGAGGGGAATGTTCCATTTCTGTGGTTTGCACAATTTGACTTGGCTTTTGTGAGTGCCTAGAAAAAGTTAAGAAGTGGTCTTCTTTAGCCTCACTTCATCACATCACGGAGTGACTTTGTCTGATGTGGGCATTCTGTGCGATGGTTTGTGTCCTACGGGAGAGCACAAGGCCAGGCCATGAGCATCAGGCCAGCTCCTAGTAACACTGACGCCTAGTTCTGCTGGGCCAGGTCCCCACGTCAGGAGCCACTTTTCTCTTCTCACCAGGCATGTCACACTGTTGTAGGTTGCAAAGGCCCTGTTTGAATCAGGGAGCATGATTCACCCAGATGAAGGGACTTTAATGAAGGGAGTCCGTTCAGAGGGGTGGGCCAGGTTAAAGAAACAATCAAGGAAAGGTGAAGCACGCAGAGACTAGCAACAATGGCAAGCCATTGCCAGTGCTGCCACCTCCACCCTCCTCGGTGCTGACAGACAGGGGCAGTAATTACTTTTCCCGGAATCCTAACAAAGGGACTTCCTCCCAGAAACTAGAGTTTTAGAGACATGCAGCAACTGTCAGAAATGCTTTGTGGATGCAAGAGGGATGGGGAAAGAAATATCCCACCATTCCCTCTTGCAAGTGCCTTCCAAGTAGAAGCCAGTCTGCGAGGGAGCTTAGGTTATGCAGTGAGAGATTCCCAGGACTTGTGCCAGGGCAGAAAAGAGTGGAGAATCAGTATGGGGGTGGGGGTAAAAACTAACCAGTAGAACTTCCATGTCAAGAGGTAGCTAGGTGCCTAGGGATAGAAAAGAAACGTACAAGACATGAATAAATCATAGATGTAGATATTGCGGAAGGATAACAGCATGTATCCTGAGTAAGGTCATTGGCATGTGCAATTGAAAAGTAACAAACAAATCAGAAATATATCAGCTTATTGTTTTGGAAGAAAATGCATTGCTAAAAGAAACTACAAGCCTGGCCTTAAAAACTTTTTACTGTAAAAATCTTTGAGCTTCCAACTTCTCTGAGGGCAGAGTGAGGGGCCTAGAAAACAATACACTAAGAAGTTCCTCCCAGAAACCAGGTCCAAGGTTTATTAAGGATTTCCCGTACTACTGAATAAGAGTTCTTCACAATACCCATCCATCAATATCCTGTTCTTACCATGGACCACTGCCCCCTGAGTTAGCTGAACTTCCTTATCTCAAAGGGGAGATTTTATTTGCATGTCCTGTTCAGGTTTATCCCTGTATGGTGAGCCAGGGGTGGGGCGGCAAGAATCTGTCTTTTCTATATTCCCAACCACAAGGAATATTTCCCATCCATTTTGGATAGAAAGAACTTCATGTCACCAAGAGATCCTGACCTTAGAGATAGTAAGACAATACACAGTCCAATCTTAGTATTGTCTCCCTTTGGGAGGAAGGCAAGTGCAACTTTGGGAAAAAGTAAAGAAGATTTTAGGAAGTTTTGCCTTATATTGTCTCATTCAATTCTCCTTTCTCTTCTGTTCAAGTCTTCAGCAAACACTTAGAATATTTTTCAATTTAGAGACAGATTTCCCCCCCAAATACACAAATAGGTTGAGGCAGGAGCAAAAGTTGAGATAAAGTGGGTTTACACACATATCACATTTATTTGGCTAAATAAGTATAGCACAGGAAACGCACCAGTAGTAAAGCAGTGTTTTAAAAATGAACGTTGTGTTTTAATGTGTAACAATTAATATCCAACTCTGAGTCCTGATAGGAATGTATTTATCTTCTTCATGTTCTGCTTCCATGAATGAGTCCAGTTTACTCACTGTATACATAGATTATTATTATTTATTTTTAACTCCAGGGTATTTATGTAATGAGCTGCAAAGCCAAATAAAGCTACAGTGTCCTCTTAGAAAATGCATGCTTGTCTCCCTGCACTATGGGGATGGGGAGACCCACAGTTGCACTGGCTGAATCACTCCTGCACCTGGCAATCAATCACTCTTCTGGAGACTGCATCCCATTAAGCATCAACAGAAAAGGAACTCTGGCCAAGTAGAAACAGGGGCAGAAAATGCAATTCTGGTCTCCAGTAGTGAATGAACATAGATCATGCCAAATCTTTGCCTGGTGTCCCTGGGTATGAAACATGCACAGAAAAATGGCTGAATGTGTGGCCCATTCTTCTCTGGAACAAAACTGCCATGCTTTTTTTCATTGCACAATTTTTATATAGCAAGTACATGGGAGACAAAACTAGCTGTATGTTCTCTAGAGGAGGTGTAATACAGTAGGAGGAGTATTCTCCAATAGACATTTTAGTGGCAAAGAACTGGGCCATGAATGTCCCCACCCATGTGGGGGAGTTTTCTAAGAGTAGAAATATTCTCTCCTCCTCTACTGAATTCCTCAACTTCCTACCTCATTTTGTCTTTTCCCCCAAAGAGATCCTTTCTGGAATCACAAAATCACAGAATGTTGACATAGAAAGCTCTGTGAGCAATTTTGCTTCATCCCTTTGCTTTAAGTCCTGGTATGCTAAGCCCAAGAATGGTGAATTGACTTATCTAGGTTCAAATAGGTAGCAAGTATCAGACTCAGGATTAGAATTCCAGGCTCCTGTCTTCTGATCCAGTGCTTTTCTCTTATTTACAGGTACTTTTAAATTTACATTCAGATTTCTGAAGGTTAGTAGACACTTTATCAACTGAATTCATTTGGTATTAAACTAAAATTCTATATTTGTAATGTTACTGAAAAGACCCATAAGAGGCCACCTCAATGCTCTATTCAAAGAGAAACAAATAGTGTTCCTTGGATTCTTTTATGAATTGCACCCTTTGCACTCATAGATCTTCCTCAAACAAAGATTTGTTTCCTGATAGTCTGGAGTGAGATATATTGACCTGTCAAAAGAAGAAATTTATCCTGAGAGGGGGAAGCTAGCAATTGCAGAGCTATACATAAATGACAGTATAGGAGCATCATTTATGACTGTTAATGTTGAAAACTATTCAATTAATTAGTTCATTCTTCGCTCATTTCATATCTGTTTATTTAGTGCCTGTGATGTTTGCAAGATATTGCTCTAGAATTCATCAGGAGCTCAAGTGAGGAAGGCCATGTCTGCCCTCAGTGAGCTGTCTTCTAGTCTCCTAAGAAGAATGAAGTAATGGGTATTAAATAGGGTATTTTGATTAGGTGAGAGGGAAGAAACCTCAGATATTTCTGGAGGAAAGTGTTAGCTGGCACATTTTTCCTGTGGATCCATTTTTAAAAAATTGAAGTGTGGTTGATAGACAATAAACCACATATATTTAAAAAGAGCAATTTTGACAAATGTAGGCATCCATGAAACCATCTCTGTAGTCAAGAAGGTGAACATATCCGCAACCTGTAAAATTTGCTAGTGCTCTCAATAATCCCCACCTCCCAGCCCTCTATAACCTCACTCTCTGATCCCTAGGAAAATACTGACTGGTCTCTGTCACTGTGTATCAGGGTACATTCTCTGTGATTTTAAGTGAGTGTAGTCATTGAACTCCTTTTTGTTTGGCTTCTGTCACAGGGCATAAATGTTGTGAGATCCCCCTACATTGTTGTGTAAATCAACTATCCAGTTCTTTTCATCACTAAGTAATATTCCACTGAATAGATGAATGTATGTATACATATACCTACATCACAATTTGTTTATCCATTCATTTGGTGTTCGGAATTTGGGTTGTTTCCAATTTTGTGCTATTATAAATCAATCCGTATACAATCATATGCAGGTTTTATTTATGCGGACACATGTTTTCATTTATGTAGAGTAAATACCAAGGAGTGGAAAGGTTGGGTTATATGGTAGGGAAATGTTTAAGTTTTTAAGAAACTGCCCAACTGTTTACCAGAATGGCCACACAATTCTTCATTCTTACCAGTAATGTGTGAGAATCCCAGTTGCACTGTATCCTTGCAAACACTTGGTATGGTCATTCGTTCACATTTTAGCCATTCCCAAAGTACCCTTATAGGTCCATTTGTACCCAGTGATTTACAGAGAGGCTGGTAGCCTCTTTGGAAAAAACCTTAAACCCCATCTACTATTTGTGTTCAGACTTGTATGTCTGACTATAGACAGAGACAAAAGGCACCATCAGGAAAAGTTCATCATGAAGGAAAAAGAAGTATGCCACAGGAAACCAGACTTTAAATGGAACCAAAGAAGACTGTCAGTCTTGGGACTGTGTGGCAATAAAAACAGAACTCATCTTGCTCCAGTTTAGCTGGTCTTAGGTACAGGCCCAGGGGAGAGAGTTGAAGTGTGCAAGCAGCCTTGTTAGGGGTCTCTTTCCTGCCCAAATATCACACAGAAGGCACGTTGTTCTCTGTGGTTGAATTGTTCCCATGCAGCCAACTTTGGGCGCAGTACTTCCCAGCTCTACCAAGTCCTAAGTGGGGGCAGTGGTGTTGGTATCCAGAAATGTTCATTCAGGGTAGTGAGTCACCTCTCTGATATGTACATAGGTGTTTCTAGAGCGTAGCTTGTATTTAACCTGTAGTAGTCAATGCCCAGCAAATCTTATGTGGTTAAGCAGACTCTGGACATGTGGTCTCTCAAATAAATGGTAACAATGGTGACAGCTGGTTGATGTATTTTGAATGGGGACTACCTAAAAATAACCTAGGTACTGGTGGTAGAGGTTGGTCTTTTATCTGGATAATAGGACATGTCTCAGGTGTTGTGTTTGGTTTGATCTTCCTGTAGAAATTCATATATTTTTGACATCGTATTAATTTTATCTTCCTGAAGAAAATTGTGCAGAAAACCTCAGATGGCTAAGGCTAAGATATAAATAATATTATATTACTACACTCCATTCCCCTTGGTGAGTTTTCTAGCTTTTAAAAGTGATTTCAAATTCTTTGTTTTGCATCTTCTGAACTTCACAAGAATCTAGCAAGGTCAGCAGGGCTGGGGAAAGGATCATGTTCTTTGTTCTGCACAGGAGGGAACTGAGACTTGGCTGTAGGTGTCCTACATGAAGTCATATGAATTTCAAGCTGCAGAACTAAGACCAGAACTCTGGCCCCCTGACTCTAAGCCAGTAGTGCCCTCCCAGCTCTGCCAGAGAGCAGGTCAACAGGAAGCCTGCTTTCTGCGCTGTCAGAAAGCTGAATTTGTAAGCGGCTTCTGGACCCGTAGTGATGAGAGCAGGTGAGTCAGGGCAGCTGGGTTTTTTTCCATCAAGTTATAATTTTGTGTTAGGAGCCTTCACAGAACATCCTTCAATTTTCCCTTGAGGAGCTAGTGAGATGTGTCTTACTTTCATTCATATATGTGGTCATTCATGTGACATACATGTGGTCAGAGTCAGAGTAGTGAGAACTGGCACTTGTGACTGGCAAAGATGACTTTCCTGGTGAGAAGAACTAAAAGGGAGACAAAATAAAACAAAGGCAAGCTTATTTACATTTTCAGTCCTCTAGGATTTATTTAACCACCACACACCCATAGTCCCGAGGTAGGTATTAAGGACACAAATATGAAGAACAGGCCACAAAACTGAGGAGTTTTGATACTGAGGAGTTCACAATCTACTGGACAGGAGAGAGAAGCACATATGGCAAGCTCTGCTTTGGAAAGTTATGAATAAAGTGCAATGAAAGAGAAGAAAAGGGAAATACTCTTTCATTTCTGAAGCAGTAGCATTGAACTGGGCCTAGAAATAAGAGGAGCTCTCACCCCGGAAACAGGAGGCTTAGGGCACAATGAGCATGGGGAAGGGATGACATCTGCCACGGCCAGGGAATATGAAGTGGTTTTATGTGTCTAGAACATGTGGTGTAGGGACTGGGGGTTGTTAGGTGGAAGAAGGGGGTAGAAGTGGGAGGTAGAAAGGATAATGGGATCTGATATCAAGGCCAAAATGAAGGACTAAGGAATTTACACCTTATCTTGCAGGTGGAAGAGAAGGGGTTTCATCAGGGGAATGACATGATCATATCTGAGTTAGAAACAATTCTGGAGGCCCTTGTGGAGGTTAAACTGGGATGAGTGGGATGGAGTGGGCAGAAAAAGTAACTCAGCAAAAAGAAACAAACAAAATGCATGCTTCCTTGTTAGCAGAGCTCTTTTTGCATTTCCTTTCCCTTAAATTTTCCACTCTTCCCTTATGTACTTTTTTCCCAGTAGTATACAAGCATTCTGGAAATATCAGTGCTATTTCCAACCAGTCCAGGAGTTACCTCCATTGCTCAATGTGCATATTCATCACAGACCATAATAGCATTGAACATGAGTCATTAAACACCAGTCCGGAAGGTATCAGGGTAAACACTACAGAGTCACTCGTGCACGCATGGGTTACTGCTTTGCAGCATCCATGCCTGCAGCCACAGCACTTTCAAGTATCTCTGTGTGCCCTGGCCCACGGCAGGCCCCTTTGCTGCAGATAACATTGCTGTGCTTTATAGAAACCCCAGGGTCTGTCCTCTAGGACGGCAGTGTTGGCTGGACAAGAGTTTGGGAATCAGTAACCCAAGGATCCTTGATTTTTTTTTTCTAGTAATGAGCCACAGAGAATCAATATTCAAAATTTAACATTAAGAAGCTGAGCTTCAGGTGGCTCTGGGAAGAATAAATATCAGTTATCTATGGGGAAAAAAAAAGGAGAGATGTTGTTCCAGGCAGCTTAGAGCTTAGAAGATACCTGTTTAACCAGTTCTATCGTCTTAATGGAATCAATCAGACAGTGTGAGCAGAGAAAGAAAAAAAAAGTCACTTGAACCAAAAACTTGGTATTAATGATTTAATGTCCCGGATTTAATTATTAGTTTCTGGCTAAATTCTCCAGTTGGTTCAGGGAAGAGTCAAGTTTGATATATGGTCCACGCCAGTGAAAGAGGATATCTGTGATCCATTTTACATTAGGCAATGTCTCTTATATCTTTTGAAATAAATATCATGTTATAATTTCTTTTGCAATTTATTTTGCAAAAGAAGTAAAAATTTTTACTTAGAAATAAAATATTTGCTTTATTTATGTCCTTAAATCCCCTTAGTCAAAGTTTCCTTTCCACCATATTCTTCTAAGTGTCTACTCACTAACCATGTACTTTGGGTAGCAACAAAACAGTAATTGCTAATGTTTACATAGCATTTACCAGACATTATTCTAATTACTTCTCATTTGTTGATTTGTTTAATCCTCACATTAACCCAAAAAGGTAGGTCTTCATAGAAGATGGTAAAATTAGGGAACAGAGAGGGTAAGTAACCTGCTGTGATCACACTGCTATGCATGAAAAGCTGGAATTAAAACCAGGCAATCTGTCCTTAACCCTTGAAGCAGAGTCTTGTCATGAGTTCACACAGGACAATCTCTAGAATTTGGTGGAAAATCAAATTAGCTCCAGGGCTACGTATTTCCCTATTTCCCCGTTTAATGTCCTTTCTTTGTTTCTCTCTCTCTCTCTCTTTCGATAATACAACAGAAAAAACTCTAAAGCCATTTTGCTCATAGAGAACCTGCCAATTTGATATTAAGATGCATTATATGTGAACCAAGGCAACAAGCCTGTGTCCTTATCCCAGATGTCACATTTGACAAAAAAGATTTCACAGCCAGTGGTGATTTTCTTTCATTCTATTTTACCTGTCTCTCCTCCATGCTTTGTTGCAAAAGATACCTGAGTGGATAGACATACAGATGCCATTCATTTAAAAATGTCCACCCCACAGGTCATCTTAAATATCTTTACAAAGCATGAAAAGCTCTCCTTACTCTTCAAACAGCGACAAGAGAAAACAGCAGGGTTACACAGTGTCTGCGTGGTAGTGTCACGCAGGGCTTACTTGAAAGTCTGGCAGTGCGGGCACCTCTGCCTTAAGGTGTTTGCTTTCATACCTCCTGCTTCTAGCACTCTGGGACTCTGAGCCATTATGTTTCTGCGTGTGTGCCCAAGAATTGGAGGCATCGGACAAGAATGCTTGAGATTAAAAACTAAAGAGAGTCTCTTAGCTAGCTCTCTCACTACATGGAGTCCAGTATAACTTGCTTTCTTAATTTATTGCCCTATTTTTCAGACTGGAAATATGTCTTCACTCACTGGTTGATATATTAAGCCATTGATAGCTCATGAAATATGTGAAGAAGGAAGCATATTTGGGCATCCAAATCCTACTGTCTCCTCCAGACTCCGAATTTGGAGGACACTGTCATGGGGCCCACAGCATCAATCTGTCAAGAACTGAACTTTGGTAAATTATTGAAAAGGAAAAATAAATTCCTATGCAACATCCTGAGTGTCTGATTTACACATTTCACATAAGAGCCTGGTCTTGGGGTTCTTGGGCAAAGCGTGAGTAAGAATGTGAAATCTAGTAGGAAAGTACTGTCTCTGGCTCCTGTCTTTATTTCCCAACCCATTTGTACCCTCTCCCACCTACCCCCCCATCCCCCACACAGCTGCATTAACCCCTCAGCAGGCCTTTCCTCAGCTTTCCCATTCTGAGGTATGAATACCTTTGGCCACTACCCTTCAACTATCTACCCAGTTCTCCTTTTCATATAGCCTTCTATCAACCTTCTCTAATAGAATTGCATAACTAATTTTTCTACATAAAGGTTTGAAAATTTTTTCACTTAATGGAACAATAACTAAACTGAAAAGAGAAGTTGTATAAATGGCTACATTTTCAAGATGTAAAGGGTGAAAAGATAGCATTACAGAGGAAAGCACTCTACTGAGAGCTTCTGGATCTCGTGGTTTACCAAACCTCTAATCGGCTGCGTGCTACAACCGGGGAGTACTAAGCATGGCATTTTGTTGGCATGGTGGTTTCGGTGATCATACTATTCTCCCTTGCCTGTCTTTCACTCTGAAGGCTAGAAATGCCAAATATTTTAGCCTCTCTTACAAATGAGGGTAGCCCCAACCCATTTCTAGTCAATAAAATATACAGAAAAGTCTGCTAGAAGATTCTAGAAGAGGTGTTTTTCTCCACACGAGAGAGAAATACAGGAAGAAAGGGGCTCTGCTGCACTGCTTCCTGCCTCTGCAGGTGGTTGTGTGAGAACACAATGGTGGGAGCTACTGCAGCCATCTTGCCGCACGGAGGAGAAGGGCAAGGTAACTAACTGCAGAGACACTGACGGAGGGGCTTGATGTCATTCTGTAGTCCAAGCGTTCATTCAACCTCCATTTATTGCATGCTTATTACCTTATTTTTTGGACTATAAGATGCGCTTTTCCCCCCAAATTTGGGAGGAAAATGGGGGTGTGTCTTATAGTCTGCATGTAGCTTATCTGGCTCACGGGGGGTCGGCAACAGTGGAGGGGGGTCATAGGTTATTAAATATTTTACCACATTTTTTTGCTTCAAAATTTTTTTCCTATTTGTCCTCTAAAACCTAGGTGCATCTTATGATCTGGTGCATCCTAAAAATATGGTAGGTACCAGGCATTGTACTAGTGCTGGGGATTCATATGTCCCTGCTTCCAGGGAGTTGCATTTTACTAGGAGAAAAGACAGCCAATAATAAATATGGCAGCTAGAGTTAGAAGCTATGGTAAAAATTAAGAAGGATACGGTATCTGGAGACTGAGAGAAATGACATTTTAGATAGGTTGATAAAAAGATATATCTCGTAGAGTGACATTTGAGAGCAGAGGGAGTGAGGGAGAAACTCATGCTGATATTTGGGGGCTGGGGAGTGGGAAGGAGTGCTCCAGGAAGAGGGGACAGCATATGCAAAAGCCCTGAGGGAAAACATGGTCAGCATGTTCCAGGAGCTGCAGGAAGACCAGAGAGGCCAGAAATGAGTGAGCAACAGGGACAACTGAAGGGAGTGAGATAAGAGAGATCACAGGTGCCCAGAACATTTAGAGACTTGAAAGCCACGGTAAGCATTTTAGATTTTATTCTGGAGGACTTTCCAATTAGTTGGAGGGTTTTGAGTAGGGGAGCAACACAGCACTTTAGTTTTACCTGTTTGGTACTTCAAAGGCCTTTCTGGCTGTGGGACATGGAAAATGTCAAAGGAGAGCAAGGCGGAAAACAAGAAGACAAGTTACAGTACTGAGAGAGATGGTGGTGGCTGGCCACAGGTGCAAGTGGTGGAGGTAGAGAAAAAGGTTAGATTCTAGATATATTTTAAAGGTCACACCACAAGGATTTGCTGATGCATTTGATACTTGGTATCAGACTTCTTAATACATGAGAAAAATAAACTCTCATTTAATCCACTATTAATGTGGCATTCTCTTATTTGCAGCAGAAAGTATTCTTTTTTATAAAGTATTCTTGATATCGATGGGAACAAAACTATTATTTCTTCATGTATTCTTTTTCTTTGCAAGTTTATGAGTTCTAACTGAATAATAGTCTAGAATCCTTACAGAGTTTTTTGATAAAATTTATTTACTTATTAAACTCCACTGAAATCTAACAAAGAAAATTGAGGCACAGATGGCTTAAATGATTTGATAAAAGTCACACACCCAGTTAATGAGTATTGATATTACAACTCAGAGTTCAGTCTAGGATGATAATACAAGATGATAGCACAAAATCGCTTCAGCTGTTTTCCCGTGACAGTGGGAGGTGGCTGAGCCAGCTTCGGCATAGGGCAGCGCTGTCTTCCTAGGTGCTCATCAGGCTTTGTCTGGTGCTGAGTGCTCTTTTCCCGGCAAACTCTGGGCCTTGCATGGACAGGTTTTACTGGGTTGCACAGGGGCAGCAAATGGCCTCCTTGTCTCTCTGGAAGCAAAGACAAATGAGAAGAGGTTGGGTTTGCTTAATGGGACTCTGCCGTGGAGAATTGCAGGGGAGAAGAGGAGAGAAGCCTGTCTCAGAAGGAGAAGGATAATTTAAAGCACTTCTTTCAGCTGAAAGCAATCAGTGTTCCTTCTTCTGGTGAAAAGTACGGTGGGTCAATCAGAAGACAGAGCGAGTCTGATGTACACTAATGGAGCCAAAAGAGACCCCTTTTGAGGACTTGGGAGAATTTTACCAGAGCAGTGCTGGCCGATAGGAGCCTAATGCCAGCCACATATACAATTTTAAATATTGTAATAAGCATATTAAAGAAGTAAAAGAAACGGTGAATTTAAAGCCATATTTTTTTTTTAACTGAGCATATGCAACTATTATCATTTCAGCAATGGGACACAAGCCGCACTTCAAGTGCTCGGTAGCCACGTGGGGTTGACTACCACAACAGACAGCACATCTTTGCAGAACCCAGGATGAAAACTGTTACAAAAGAAACCTTCTGTGAGGATAAAGCACAAAGTGTTTTTAAGAACTCATTATAATTTTACCTGTTTCCATGTGTTTCAACCAAAACACGGACTGTTCCTAAATCATTAAAATCCAGAATCACATTTGAGAAAAAATATTAAAAGCATATCAAAGACTTGGCAGTGGAAGGAAAAAATGGGAGGAATATCCATTGAGATTGATGGAAGGACTAAATCAGGTAAATTATATATTCTACAAAATAGAACATTGTGTGCATACGCCTCTATGACTAGTATTGCTTCTTTATTTTATTAGAACATTAGTCCTTGGTTATATAAACACTTCAGATTTCTGTAGATGATTCTTTCAGTCCAATATTATTATGCTCTTGCTTTTTAAAACCATTACACATTAAGAACCACTAACCAGGAATACTTTTAAAATCCCGGGGATGATAAGTTTGATAAAAACTGGTAGCATTCTCTCTAAACAATCAAGAAATGCATGGCTCTTCTGGTCAAGATGGAAGAAGGGCTAAACACAGCTCGCCTTCTCACATGACCACATCAAAATTACAACTAAATTATAGAACCATCACCAGCAGGAATCGAGTTGAATGGAAGTCTGAGAACTATGGAATTAAGGAAACCAATCCATCCAGACTGGGAGGAGTGGGGGGAGATGGGAAAAGGGCTGGTCTCACAGGCACATGTGGTGGATAAAAATTCAGGAAGGACACCTTGGGAGTGAGAAATCCCAGCCCCATACCAGGACCCTCAGCCCAAGGTTCCAGTGCAAGGAAGATAAGTCCCCATAACTTCTGGCTCAAACCAGCAGGGATTGAGTCACTTGAAGAAACTTCTGGAGCTCCAAGTAGTTTGTCTTAAAGAGCCCACACACAAACTTACTCAGACTCAACTTCTGCTGAGCTCCAGCACCAGGGTAGCAGCTTCAAAGGCACCAGTGGCATACAGGGAGGAACTGAAGTGTTCGGTACCAAGGCATAAGCTGGGGAACAGCTTTCTCCCAGATACAAAGGTAGGCAATGCCACAGAGCCAGCATGCAGGTGACATATCTGAGACTCCATCAACCTGGCTAACACTGTTTGCCCTGCCCTGGAGATCTCCTAAACTCCATCTTACCCAACTTAAAGCTGTTAGTAGTATCTTTTCCATATGAATGGCTAGCCATGACTTCACAACTTCCTAAATCCTTTCAAAGAAGCAAAAGCTGGCCTCAGTGAGCTCCCAGACTCTGTACCTCATGCTAAGTGGCCCCAGGCCTGGACTAGCAGCAGCCAACCTAGATTCACAGCTTGGCTTTGCCCGGGACTCTCTAAGCCTAGTGCAAGTAGCAGTCATCTCAGATTGCTCTATAGCTCAGGCAGGGTGGCCCCAGGCAAAACACAGGTGGGGGCTGACCTTGGCCTGTACCACCCAGAAAACCCCAGAGCTTGTGCACCCAGTGTACAGCTGGGAACCATGTCAGAGAACCATCACTCTGCCCTTGCACAGCTGATCCTCCATGAAGGTTGCGGGTTGATGGAAATGGTCATAGCCAATCCTTGAAACTGACTGGTCTGGATAAATCCCTCCCATTGACCTACCAATAGCAATCAAGGCTCAACTACAAGAGGAGGGTGTACTCAGCCCACACAAAGGGCCCACCTTGAGTACCCAGTTTGGGTGATAGAGGAAGCTGTGCCACTGGGACCTATAGGACACCTACTACATTAGGCCTAAATACCAAGACAGGGAGTCAGAACAGCTCTACCTAATACATAAAAACAAACACAGGGAGGCTGCCAAAATAAGGAGACAATGAAACATGGCCCAAATGAAAGGACAGATCAAAACTCCAGAAAAAGGACTAAACAAAATGGAGATAGACAATCTATCAGATACAGAGTTCAAAACACTGGTTATAATGATGCTCAAGGAACTTAGTGATGACTTCAACAGCATAAAAAAGATCCAGTTGGAAACAAAGTTTACACTAATTGAGGTAACAATTTACAGGGAAACAACAGTAGAGTGACTGAAGCTGAGAATCAAATTAATGATTTGGAATATAAGGAAGCAAAAAACAACCAATCATAGCAACAAGGAGAAAAAAGAATTAAAAAAAAAAAAAAACAAAAACAAAGGATAGTGTAAGCAGCTTCTGGGACAACTTCAAGCATTCCAACATTCATGTCATAGGGGTGCCAGAAGGAGAAGAGAAAGAGCAAGAATTTGAAAATTTGTTTGGAAAAAAAATAATGAAAGAAAATTTCCCTAATTTGGTGAAGGAAATAAACATGCAAGTCCAGGAAGCACAGAGTCCCGAACATGATGAATGCAAAGAGATCCACTCCAAGACACTTCATAATTAAAATGCCAAAGTTTAAAGATAAAGAGAGAATCTTAAAAGCAGCAAGAGAAAAGCAGTTAGTTACCTACAGTGGAGTTCCCATAAGACTGTCAGCTGATTTCTCAAAAGAAAGTTTGTAGGCTAGGAGGGACTGGCCAAAAATGTTCAAGTCATGAAAAGCAGGGACCTACAGCCAAGATTGCTCTACCCAGCAAAGCTATCATTTAGAATTGAGGGGCAGATAAAGAGATTCCCATATAAGAAAAAGAAGTTCATCATTACCAAACTATTATTGTTTGAAATGGTAAAGGTACCTATTTAAGGAAAAGAAGATAAAAGTAGGAACAATAGATGGCAATAAATACATACCTCTCAACAAGTGAATCTAAGAAGACAAACAAACTAAACAACCAAAACAAAGAGAGAATCATGGATATGGAGAGCATTTTGATGGTTACCAGATGGGAAAGGGGTGTAAGGGAATGGGTGAAGAGGTGAGGGGATTAAGAAGTACAAATAGATTCTTACAGAATAGCCATGGGGATGTAAAGTACTGTATAGGAAATGAGTAGCCAAAGAACTTATCTGCATGACCCATGGACATGAACAATGGTGTATGAGAATTGCCTGAGGAAGTGGGGGATGTAAAGGGGAAAATTGGGGCAACTGTAATAGCATAATCAATAAAATATAATTAAAAAGAAATATATGGAACTGTGCACATGGAAAATGTAGAGAGTTTTTTAAAATGTAGCAACAAATGTGGGGGAAGAGAAAAACACTTCTAGTTTCTCAGGCTTTTCTGATAAAAATCTGATTAACTCACTATATTCTGAGAGCTACAAGTACATGTAAATATATAAACATGCTTTGTTCCCCCTCTCTCATGTCTAAGATGCCTAAATTTCTCTGTAATTAAAATTAGGAGGAAGAATGTCAGGCCTGTGATGAGCAGCCCCCAGGACTCTGTCAGCTCCGGAGCACAGCAACCCACCGATCCCTACACTTCAATAAACACTACAGACCACATGTGTGTACACTCATGGAACTTCAGGGGTTTCCATGGAGATGGGAATTTTAGTGCTAAGGCGCATTTACTATAGCTTTTCTCATGACCACGAGTCCTGTAAACACTTGTGCTTTAAAATTTTGTGCAGAAATTTAGCATTTTATAGAGGACCAAGTCAGAATTACTATTTCCCAAATGCACTATATGATTTCCCCTTAGAACAAAGTCCCTGAAATCATTTATGGTTGCGGCTTCTTTTTAGTGATATGCTTTTATTTATTAAGTAATAAAAGATATAAAGACTTAACTATATGTTGGTGTCACTTTTAAGTGACAGATACTTGTGCTGTGTACATGTTACAATGAATAAATATGACAACTTCCTGGGAAGTTCACAGGGAAAGAGGCAAATATGGAAAGCAGGAATAGAATTGTTATGTGTATATTAAGTCATTTCTCTTCCTGAATATGGTGAACTGTAAATGTCATTTCTAAGATAACTTGTGTTACATCTGTCAACCAACTATAGTTTAAATTTATTCTTTCTTCTTTTAAAAAATGTTTTAATAAATTCATTGGGGTGACATTGGTTAGTTAATATAATTACATAGGTTTCAAGTGTATCATCTGTATATTACATCATCTGTGTACATCATCTGTATGTTGCATTATGTGAATTTATTCTTTCTTACATGTATTATGCTTTCTGCATATTTAAAAGATGTTTTTATAAATATATGAAAATGCTATTTTCATATATTTATATGAAAGGCTATTTTGTTATTTTTCCCATTTCATATATGTCCCATAACATACAGCTAGTAAGTGGCAGGAATGAGATTAGAACCGAAGACTCCTGACTCACTGTGCATGGTTTCTCTGTCGTCTTTTCCCAGGGCAGAATGCAGGCAACTTCTTCCATAGAAGGCGTACCTTCTTCCTTCCTTCCTTGCCATGTGCTGCTGATAGGTTTCTGTGCCTCTGGCCTGGGCTTCATTGAATCATTCTTCTCTCCATCTGCCCCTTGACTGCCCCAGAGACTTGGCTCAGCCTAGCTTACCAAGCTTAGTGATTTCAAATACACATAACCATTGGGAAGCAGCAGTCACAGAGAGATCACATAGCTGGGATGTACACTACGTGAGGGCTCTGTAGGGAAACAGATTTCTAGCTCCAGTCATATTGACCAAGATGTACTAAGCAGATTGAATGAGAGACTTGAGTAATTTGTACAAAAATCCAATCTGAGCAGACACATTCATTGCCTGGATATTCCTTCAAGTCAAAAAAAGCTCTTACTTTAACAGCACAGATTTTGCAGGGTGGAGTTGGAACTGTTGGAATGACCATCTCAGCTCTCACTTACTATGCTCATGTAGCCAACAACCTCTGAATTATCTCAGCAATAACTCTGTTAAAGCTACATAATCTTTACAATGCCCCCCCCCCCTTTTTATATGTGTGTTTGTTTTGTTTTTTGCACCAGGTCTCATTCACCTTCTAGACACAGTTTTTTTTGTTTTCGTGGGTTTTTTTTTTTTTCCATCTGAAAAAAGGACTTTGCTCTTATTGTCTGACCAAAGATGGAGTCTGGGTAGTGGAAGAGCTCTTGACTAAGAGGCCTGCTCTGGGTCCGACCCCTGCAGACCCCGAATTCGGAGCTCCATGGCTCAGGACTCAGAGCCACTGCCAGGATCATCGAATGATATAAAAGATATGAAAATACTTTGCTAATTGTAAAATGAGCATCCCAAAATAGGGTTATTTTTGAGGACCATCTAACATTACACAATGCCAATTGTTTTTATTCTCCATGTGTTAAAAAAGCAAATAATGACTCACCTCACAGAGCTTTTACTTATGTGGACTTTATTCATTTAACAACGAAGATGACTAAATCATCTTCATTATGATTATTTCAATATGTTTCAACCCTCTCAACCCAACTAGGCAGCAACTGAGAGTGCTATCTAGGTGGAGCTTCACGTAATATAAAAGCCGAAATAATGAGAACTGTTATCTGGTTGTAATCGAACATCTTCTCCCATCACATACCATGTGCAGCCCTTAGGGTCCCAGAATTACAACTCTAGGTTCAGACAGTCTTTGGCTATTACTGCCTGAGACTAATTCCTCATTCTTTTTGAATGGAAGTTTTAATTCTGTGGTGTTCATCCACAGAATACCTCTGAGTGATTAACTATTTTTCTAAGCTATAGAAATGCAGGGAGAACTCAGCTTTCCTGAACTCCAAAGCTTTGTCTGTTTCTCCTCCAAATTCTATTCAGGCATCAAATTGAATTCACTCTTAATCAAATGCATTTTATCTATACCTGGCAGGGATCTAGAAGTAAAAATACAAGATTTATTTTATTTTCATTCTACTATGATGCATTTAATCACAAATACCCCAAATGAAAAGTTAATTTATCATTTCTCCATGACTGAGCAACACTCCTGAGTTGACATTCATGAATCCATAATGTAGGGAGGAGACTGGATGATTAAGTGTCCGATTAGAGAAAACAGATTAACCTGGCAAACATAATAAATTTAGCTCATAAGCAGGATGGCTTTATAAGTGCTCACAATAACTTTCCCATATAAAATCATGAACTGCTTCCTTCAGTGATGACTAAATTGAAATAGTTGGGGAACATAAAGCAAATGCATGTTTATGACTTTCTTTTTGAGACATTAAAAGGCTACTGAAAGGCATATCTGATTCAGTCTACCACAAGATAGGGAATGCACAGGAAAAATATAAACTCATAAAAAAACAAAGCTCCAACCTCTCAAGTGTTCTAGTTTTCACTTTGCCAATGATTATATCTGCTCCCACATGCTTTCAATGTTTTTCTCGGTACTCTCTGTTTCCAAAATGCAAAGACATGCAGATACACCCTTAACCTTCATGACACAACCTGATTCCTTTATAAAAGCTGCTGCATTTTAAAGTTGCTCTATCTCATTGTGACGAAATATAAAATTAGCAAGATATCTCAGCCTTTGAATCAGAAGGGGGGGAAAAAGCCTTCCTTTTAGCTGAGATTCCATTTACATCAGAGTAAAAATCTAGGTTATGACTTATTTGAAGGAAAGGCCTGTGCAGTGCTCCAAAAACTGCACTTTGCAAGCAGTCTGCCAGACTTCCTTACTTAGCTGGTTAGTGTTTCTGGCCTCTCTTTCTGAGCAGTGAGAAAAAGGATACTCTTCATTCCCAGCTTTATTTTTAAACTCACATGGCTGTGTTCCTGCAGGCCTCTGCTGGCCTACCTGGCCTGAAAGAGAGTCAGGCCCTTCTCTGTCACATGCACCCAAGTCACGCTGAATAAGGGACTTGCTCTGCTTGTCTATCTAAAACCAGACCGCTGTTAGGGACGGGGCAGGGGAGGTGGGAAGAGGAATGGGCTGCCTGAGAGTCTTGTCTTTAATGAAGGCCCCACCCAGAGCCAGGTAAATTTCATTTCCCACAGGGGAAGACTGGTACCTGGAGGTCTACTGGAACAGGGGCCAGTGCATCCTTCCTTTCTGCTTTCTTCTTTCTCCCCCTTCCCACTCTGAAGTTGATCTGAGGTTGGCGCGTGGTGACAGAGAGGGGTCCACAGGGAGCGAGGTCCATGCGTGTCCTCAAAGCCTCCGGACGCCGAAAGAGGCGCACAAGCACATATCCTGCAAGGGGTGTGTGGTGGGAAGCAGGGAGGTGTTTTTCTTGTTTTGTTTTGTTTTTTTTTAAGGCCAGTCCTTCCTCCCATCTTTGCTGAGATATTTTTTTTGCGGGGGGGGCGGGGGCAGGGACCAGGATTTTTTTCCACAGGCATAAAGTAGTTTGTGTAGAGCTGGAAGGGGGCGTACTTCTAGTGGGTGTAGTGTGTATTTGTGTGTGTACACCAACATTTGTGGGCTCCACAAGACGAGTTAACTTTGTAACTTCAGCCATCAAAGTTGCAGGACTGTCCAAGGCCTTGGGAGGGGTGTCATTGGTCAGGTACAGCGCCATGGCTGCATTTTAATCACTGGGTTTGGGGCGGTGGGTGGGGAGGGGAGGTGTGGCGTCAGTGCGCCTGGGGTGAGAAGGGCGGGGCAGGTGTTCAGGGTAGGGGTGGGGGTTGGGACGGTGTTGGTGATGGCGGCGTTAGGGCGGGCCCGTTGGCTGGCGACTGGGGCCCCCAGAGGCTGCGCGTGCGCTGTAGTGTCTCCAGCGCCAGGCGTCTGCACGCGGTGGGACCGGCGTTGGCGCTGGCGGCAGCCTTGGCTTGGTAGTCCGCTGCTGTTGCCTAGACGTCCGCCTGGAGCAGATGGAGGCAGCCCGCGGCCGCTAGCGCTAGGGCAGTAGCTGAGAGGCCAGGGCGACACTAGGACCTCAGCAGCTGCCACCGGTGGGGAGAGAAGACCGCGCTTTAAGAGCGAGGTGTGCCGGGTATAGGGAGGGAGGACGGACAGGCTGTCAAATTTGTTTGAATCAACTGTAATGGAAAAAGCTCCAGAGAGAGTGTCTGCATAATTTAACCCCCTCCCCCCACCTTTTTTTTTTTTTTATGGGAAAACAGCGTTCTCAGGGAAAGAGAGACTGATGTCTCCAAGTCACACACTTACTAAGTGGAAGAACCTGGACTAGAAACCGGGTCTGGTTTATCAAGGTTTTTTAAACATACTGTTCTCACTGAAGTGGAGATGAGTAATAGTACAAGTAATTCTTATTATAAAATATTTGATTTTGGAAATATGAATGGTGCTATTACTTGGGCATTCAGGACTATGGATATGATTTAGTGCTGGAAGAACGCAGCCATTCCATCCTCCTTGTGCTTCAGCTCCTCATCCCTTCATTAAACACTTGCTGGGCAGTTCTTTGTGCCAGCACACTGCAGGAAGCTGAAGGTATAGAGATAAACAAGAACCAGCCCTCCACATCAAGCAGAAGAGAATATTCCCCAGATACCAGTAACTGACGCAGGTAGAGGAAATGCAGTGGGCATCAGATACTAGGCTCCGTGGAGACTTGGAAGGAGATCTCATTTCTGGCTGACTGGAGGAGAAACTCAGGGAGGGAGTAGCATCTGACCTGGATCTATAAGAGTAGGTCATTTGGGGACATTTAGAAACCGGCAGTGCATTCCAGGTAGAAGGTTCAGTGTTAGCAACAAAATTCCAGGTGAGTGTGGGGAATGAGGAGTAGTTTGCGTTGCCTGGAATGTAGGGGTGAATAAGGAGGCCACCATTATAGAGGGGACAAGATGAGGAGTTGGTAGTGGGGAGCTTTGGAGGGATTCTAAGCAGAGAACGTGCAGTGGCTGTGGCTGGCTAATCTGGCTGGCAGGTGGAACCCTGAGCTGCAGTGAGGATGTTGGACCAAGGGTCCTCCTAGCTCTGAGGCCTTGTGAATTAGCCAATCTAGGAGCGCAGGGCTTCATGGAGCCACCTCTGTGTGGCAGGACTGTGATGAAAAATGCAGCTGGAACGGGAAAGGGTCCAAATTGAACCGGGAGTTGGACTGTAGGGACAGCCTGTCGTAGTGTTTCAGACTCCCACAGCATTCTTGGGAGTAGTTTGTGAAAAAGTACTCTTAGTAGTCATGTAACATACGTGTCCTCATGGGCACAAGCAGTAGTTAATCAGACTGTTTGTCTCTCTGTGCAGGGGGCAGTTATTATTATTTTTTGATGCATCCCTAGGGACCAGCATGGAGCTATAAACAGGGCAGCCTGTTTCAGCAGCTGAAAGCGAAATTGGTTGTACAAAGATTATATATAGACCAACCTTCCTGCCACTCTTTAAACTGGTCAAAGAATTCTGTGCATATGGACTGTTAAAATGAAATATTTTTACCTTAAAGGTGAGACAGAGTATAGTGGAGGACTTTATAAATGTATCTTTAATTAGTTATATGTTATCATTTATGAAGTTCTACATTACATACTTGTCTCTGAATGAAATGGATAGAAGTGGTCCATGTAAATCAAATTAACTCAAGCCAGACACATTATAGCCATTTATTTCCCTAAGGTCTGAGTCTGTACACTAGATTGGGGTGTCAAACTCACTTTCACTAGGGACCATATCTGCCTTGCAGTTGCCTTCAAAGGGCCAAAATAATTTTAAGACTATATAAATGTAAGTACTCCTTAACTGTTAATGGAGTTGAAATTATATTCGGCCCTTTGAAGGCAACCGCAAGGCAGATGTTGCTCCCAGTGAAAATGAGCTTGACACCCTCGTAGATGCTTCTAGCTTTACTTTAACACCTTACCTGCTGGAGAAGAGCAAGGGTTCCCTAAGGCTCTACTTCTCGTTACTCACTGGTTCCACATATGACCGTTTAGAAACTTCCTGTGTTGGCATATGAAATATATATTCTGTGTGCTTTGCAGCTTGTTTATCGAATGGGTACTTGGGAAGAGTGGCAAGATGAAAGACTGTCTCATAGCAGTTCCTTTGGTGAATGATGTTAATCAGTGGTATAAAGCAGGAGCATGCAGTCTGGTATAAGGCAAACCTGGAATTGAGATCTGGTTCCATCACTCACTCCATGTGGCTTTGGGTCCGACACGTAAGTCATCTGAGTCTCGGATTCTTCGTCTGTGAGATGGTGGTCATGATAATCAGCTCACAGATATCAAGCAGTCTGACAGCGTGGGAGGGCTCAGAAATGTCAGCAAGGGAGGCCCTGTAAGTGTGCATGAGGAGAAGCAGGTAGGATTGGGAGCCTGCCCATGGAGGCAGGCTAATCTGAGGCCAGGTGTGGGTTCCGCTGTGTGATTTTGGATGAGTTCCTGAACTGCTGTGAACATCAGGTTCCACTCTTTCAAATGGAGGAAGTAATTATATCTATTTTGCAGTATTGATCTGAGGATTATACGTAGCACATTTTCTGGAAAATAGAATGAGACAACATGATAGTTGAAAGGGACCTGAGAAAGCCTCCTTGCCCTAACACCCTCCCATCTGCACTCCCACTGTGGGGATTTTATTTTTATCAACCCTGAGTGTATTTAAATATTTCCAGTGACAGAAACTGCTCTCTGTAAAAGGTGCTCCATTCCATTATTGGATCCTCTTCAAGGAAAGAAAAATATTCTTCATGTACAGCTCAAAATGCCTCAGTGTAACTTGCACATATTAGTCCTCTTCTATACTCTGTTAAAAAAAAGATTAGTCTTTTTTAAATTATTATTTTTTATTTTGAAGATTATAGATTCATATACAGTGGTAAGAAATGATACAGAGAGATTCCTTGCACCTTTATCCAGTTTCCCCCAATGGTAACAACTTGCGGAACCGCAATACAAGATCACAGCCAGGAGACCGACATTGACCCAATGGAGATGCAGGGCTTCTCCATCACCATCACCACCAGAATCTCTCCTGTAGCCTTTGTATAGCCACACCTACTTCCCTCTCTTCCTAACCCTCTGCAGTCACTATTTGTTCTCTACATCTATAATTTCATCATTTCGAAATGTTATGCAAATAGAATCATACATTATGTAACTTGTCGTCTTTTTTTCACTCAGCGTAATTCTCTGGAGATTAATCCAGGTCCTTGCATGCATCGATAGTTTGTTCTTTTTTGTTCCTTAGCAGTAGTGTTTGATGGTCTGGCTGTACCGCCATTTGTTGAACCATTCACCTGTTCAAGGTCATCTAGGTTGTTTCTGGGTTTGGCTATTATGAATAAGCTGCTATAAACATTTGTGTACAGGTTTTTGAATGATTGTAAGTCTTCATTGTCTTCCATCTCTGGGATAAGTGGTTAGGAGTGCAGTTTCTGGATTATACAGAGGTTGCAAATTAAGTTTTTAAAGAAATTGAGACTCCTTCCAAAGTGGCTGCACCATTTTGTGTTCTCATCAGTTATCCCGTATCCCTGCCAGCATCTTGTGGTCACTGGTTTTATTTTCGCTGTTGTGATTGGAGTGAGGGCTGTCTTGTCATGGTTTTAATCTGCATTGTCCAAATGGCTAGTGATGTTTAATGTGGCTTTCTTGACATCTGTGTGTCTTCTTCCATATCATGTGTTCTTGTGTGTTTTGCTTGAGTTCTAATTATATTCTTTGCTTTTTTTGTGCTGAGTTTTTGAGAGTTCATTATATGTTCTCCAAACTAGTCTTTTTTTGGATATGTAGTTTGCAAATAGTTTCTCCTACTCTGTAGATTTTTTCTTTTTTGGTCCCTTTAACAGATCTTTTACAATGCAAGTTTTTAATTTTGAGGACATCCGATTGTCAGCCTTTCCCTCTGTGGACAATACTTTTGGTAACATGCCTAAGAACTCTTTGCTTACCCTTAATTCCAAGGACTTTCTCCTATGTGCTTTTTCTCTGTGCTTTATAGTTTTATATCTCGCATTTAAGTTTGTGAGCCCTTTTGCATTATGTTTTTGTATAAAGTGTGAGACTTAGGTTGACTTTCCCCCCAGTGAAAGTCCAATTCCTCCAGCAAAACAATTCGTTGAAAATCTTTTTAGCAATATCATGTGATTTTGAACAAGACCAGTTACCTACCAGGTTCTATCTCCTCTGTCCTAAAAGTGAGGGGGTTGTACTAGGACTGGTGGGTGTTATTCCAGCTCCATTCCTGGAAGGTCTGGGGTCCCAAGAACCTCGGTAGCAGCAACAATAAGGAGCAGATGGGATCCTCATGCCCCACCCGACTTTGTTCAGGGCAGCTCTGCTTTTCGTGTTGTACATTTTTGAGGGTCTCCCTGATATTTGATTTGGTACTGTGGCCCACTGCTAAAAACAAGGTTGCAGAGCACTGAGCTTGGTAATATCTGAAGTACCTTTCTGCAGTAAATTGCTGCGATTCTAAGTGTTTGGTGCCAGAAATTACTTTTCCCCTTACATATTAGCCTTCAGGCTCCTCTCTTAGTTTATTGAGACCTTACTCATGTGAAATATTTTCCTTGTTGTCCTGTCATCTCTCCTTTTAAAAATGACAGGCTTCATGAAATCAATTAAATTGCTTTGCATAAATCATTTTACAAGTTATATGTCAGGATCTAAAATGTGTTAAATGTATTACAATTCTGCAGTGGAATCATCCATTCCACAGAATCATTGCGGCTGAAAGAGAGGATAAGGCACCAATGTCACACAAGAGCCATGAACCAATCTTCCAGCGTTTACAAGTAGCCACCCCTCTCGCACCATCCACCCCCCACCTAGCTCTTGCCAGTTCACAAAGCACTTGCAAACGGCTTTCAGACAGTCTACGGAGGGTTGTTGGCAGAAGCTTTTTGAGATCAACGATTCAGCCTGCCTTATACTTTCTGCCTGCCTTCAAAATAAAAAAACTGAGACTTAGACAATTTGAATAACTTTCCCTAAGTAACCGAACTAGTAAGTAGAAGACCTGAAACAAGAGCTCATACTTTTAAAAAAATTTTATTTGTTTATTTTTTCAGAGAGAAGGGAAGGGAGGGAGAAATAGAGTGAAAAAAACATTGATGTAAGGGAGAAACATCGATTGGTTGCTTCTTGCCCAAACCCAGATCCGCAGACCAAACCCACAACCCAGGCATGTGCCCTGACCAGGAATCAAACTGGTGGTCTTTTGCTTTTCAGGATGATGCCCAACCAACTGAGCCATATAGGTCAGGTCAAGAGCTCATATTTTTAACACCTACTCCAGTTATTGTCCCCTCTATATTTTATAATATAAAGGTTTCAGCCGGTGTTTTCCAAAAGTTGGCATTTTCTACTGTTGTTTTTTATCTATGAGATGAGCTAATAACATAATAAACTCAAATAGTTGTAGATTTTTAAAAATTAAATAGGGTTAATTGAGAGAGTGCATTTGAAAAAAAAGTTGCACTACAAAGTGCTCTCTGTTTGAATGATGGTTATTATCGTGAGCTTGGCTAGGTCTCTGAATTCTAGCAGGCAGCTGTGTGTGCTTGCTGATTCCTATTCATTGGAAATGTGTTTGTTTATATTGTAGTATATGATCTAGTTTTCCTTTAGTACCCACGTGGCCAAATTGTGAACTGCCATATTAATAAGACTCAAACACGTTTGAGAGGGTGGTTAGACTTAATGGTTTCCATAAAGTTGTTTTCATAGTTATTTTTCAACAGATGGACAGTTTGTATTGGACCACATTTCGGTGCCAGTGTGATGATTGAAGTTTTCAACAGATGGCACACAAATACTTGGGAAAACACCCTCCCAATATTGTTATAAAAAAGACTTGAAGAGTGCCAGAAAAATGATGGTTTATATCCCCAAGTCCTTAGCCTGTGCTATCATAATTATAATTTAGATGATTTGGAAGTTTCCCTTTCTGGCACTTGGATTTATTTTGTATATTAGATGATGAGGAACAC
Source organism: Anoura caudifer (assembly GCA_004027475.1). Classification (NCBI taxonomy): domain Eukaryota; kingdom Metazoa; phylum Chordata; class Mammalia; order Chiroptera; family Phyllostomidae; genus Anoura; species Anoura caudifer. Next base: position 362,271 of record PVKU01000301.1, read on the forward strand.
TCTGTTGTCAATTAGATATTCAGCATGAATTTAGCATTAAATCTTTTGATTACTGATGGATGTACATAACTTCTTATTCTACTTCTGTGCCATATACAGAGAATGTAACCTTCCATAAAAATAAACTAAGAGACTTACAGGCTTTTTTCTGAAAAGTATTGATTTATAAGGAAAAACAAGCTTGTCAAACTTAGAATTTTCAGATACACTCCTCAATAGGATGAATTTCCCAACCTTCCAAGTTACCCCACTTCAGGGCTGACCACTTTGCATTGTTTCTGGAATCGGCAAGTGAGGAATCAGGCAGTAAGCAGAGCAGTGCAGGGTGGGGTCAAGTCTGTGGGGGTGTTGGTGGCTATCACAATGACAAAGGGCATTTACTGAGATCTAGTGGGTGGAGGCCAGAGCGCCTAGACTTCCACAGCACAGTCCAGCACCAGGAAGAAATGTCCTGTGTCCCACTAGATGCCTGACTATCTGGCTGGACACTCATCTGAGTCTGGAGCTTAGGTCTGCTTAAATTAATCCACAGAGTAAGTTTTGTAATGCGGTGGTTTTTTCCCCCACAGAGGATTCGCGCCCACCCATACCTCTGCTCTTTGATTTTATTATGCTGCTATATGGAAGGTTGAAAGACTTCTCATCTTCTGTTTTTGAATCCTGACTTCTTCATGCTCAGTAAGTGCAAGTATTTACATACTTTATTATGTCTTTTTGTGTAGTTATTTACATGGTGAAACAGATAGCCATATAAATGTCCTTCCCTTTTCCATTCCAAATAGGGCATCATATTAATATTTTTGAAGTTTTGTTTATAGGTAAGTAACATTATCTGTGAATTTCTGGATTTAAAGAGATAGTTATAAAATGCTTATTATAATAAAGGGTCCCTGAGACTAATCAGGATGAGAAGCATTGCTATAGAAACTTAAGCAATAGCAGACAAAGTCTTTCTCCACTTGTTCTCTTTGCACACGTAATTCAGTGTTGGAATCATTCAAACAAACAGTCAAGGGCATGAGTCTAGGTCTTTAATAAGGACTGTAATCCTAATAAATTCTGTCTCCCTTTGCTTGTATGGAAGTTTTAACTGATGTTCTTTTGGCAAATTGCATCAGCTAGATTTTCTTTATGCCTGTCATTACAGATGGCGTTTAATGATTGCTTTAGTTTGAAGTATCCTGGCAACCCCCGGCCAGGGGACTTGATCGAAGTGTTTCGTCCTGGCTATCAGCACTGGGCCCTGTACTTGGGTGATGGCTACGTCATCAACGTAGCACCGCTAGGTGAGGTTTATTTCCAGCAGCTCCTGGGAGCTTCTTATTTGCCTTATTACAAGGAAGCATCATTCACAGAATCACAAAATTAAACAAAATCAGATGAAAAAGTAGATGGCTATAGCTGATCCAGGTTTAGGGAAGAACATTTTAAGACCAAAGTGACATTGAAGAAATCACAGAGGCCAATTAGCATAAAAATTTAAAACTTCTGGTTTAAAAAAGAAAGCACCGTTAAAAAGTAAAAAGTACAGAATCAGCTGGGAACAATAATTTCCACAAACATGACAACAGTCAGCATTTTCATATACCACATAAATTGGTTATTTCAGTTCATTCAGCATTTATTTATAGATTACTATGTGCCAAATGCTTTTCTAGATGCTGGGGGCACGTAAACCTCTCCCAGTGTGATGGAGTTTACATTCTATCTGGGGTGGGGGAGAGCGTGGTAGAGTGAGTGAGAGAGAGAGAGAGCACAGAGAACAATGTTAGAATAAAGATAAGCAAATAAGTAATATGGAGAAAATAAGTCATAGAAGCAGGATAAGAAGTGCTAGGAGGTTCTGTATTTTTAAATGAAGAGGTTGGGAAAAATCTCATAAGAAAGTAACATTTGAGAAACAACTTGAGGTGAGAAAACCAGACAGATGCTATTTGGGGAAAGAGGTTCTCGGGCCAAGTGGACAGTGAACACCCAGATCCCTCAAAAACAGACAGGTAAACAGTTATGGAACGGTTTGTAGGAGAAGAAAGCAAAAGCCAATACCTGTTTTAGCTCTTTTGTCATCTAAGAATTGTCAAATAAAATGACAAATTTTATGCCTGTCACATTAGCAAAGATTAAAAAATGGTAGCAATCGTTGTTAAGGGTATAATGAAATGAATACAAAGATATTGTTCATATAAATATAAGTTGATAAAATGATTCACAAAAACAATTTAATAACATGTGTTAAGAGTCTTAACAGAGCTGACATGCTCTGAGCCCGCCATTGGATTTTTACGAATCTGTTTTTGAGAGATATTTAAGGGATGTTGACTGGCATTCCTGTGTAAGGGTGTTCACATCTATCTCATTTATAATGGTTTAAAAAACAGATAATGGCATAATGTTCAATAGGGGAATGGTGAACAAATTATTATTTAACCACAAAATATTAGACATCTGTGTTTAGCAAGATTCTTCAGCTGCAAGTCACAGTAATCAACTCAAATGAGCTTAAACAAAAGATCATTAATTGTTTCAGTAAAGAAAATGACAAAAAAGGGACAGATGGTGCTGGCCTGAGGGGTGCCTCAGTTGAGAAGTTTGAACACTGTCACACCTCTCTGTCACATCTGTGCTTTTCTCTATCTGTTGTCCTCATTCCCTCAGGCTCCATCTCTCTGAGAAGCTGAACTGATGACCCTCGGCATCGTTAGGCCCTCATTCTTGTAATATTGCGACTCAACGGAGGAGATAGCAAATCCTTGCATGTTGCAGTTAGAAACTCTACTTCCTCCAGTCTGGGCCCCATACCCATTGCTGAACCGTCACTGTGTCCAGGAGAATGGGATACTCTGGCCTAGAGAGTCTTTTCCAGAAAGGAGAGGCAGTGATGGGATGAGGCGCTAGATAGAAAAAACAGTAGCCACTAAAGATCACATGGACAAGTGATGATTCTTGTATGATATTTATTTGAAAATTCCAGATTAAATGCAACATGTAATAAAACTCAGTTTGCCAAAAAAAAAAAAAGAATATACACACACACACACACACACACGAATGCACCTATACATGTGTTAATAGAAGAAATATTAGAAGCACATTAAAAAAATCATAGTTATTTCTGGGTGGCAGGATGCTGGATGATTTATATTTATGTGTTTATGCTGTACTTTTCGGTGCTTCCTAAATGTTTAGAAATGAGCATACTTTATTAAGAAAAATATATACAGATAAATAGCCTGGAGTATTTTCCCCCCTCAGGGTACCTTTAAGGAGAAGTGTTTATAGGCCTAAGTCTTACTATCTTGAGAACTTTTAATGAAGTAATTTTAGCAATATTTTGAGATAGTTTCTTCTTGTTCTAGGATATTGAAAATGGAAATAACAAATAAAATGACATTTATGATACAGAGCTGGTGGTTTCTGTAGAGCCTAGTGATTAACACTTAGCAGCTCTCTGCATTATTTCTGTAACTTTCATATCTGGAAAATAATATGAGATTTTGGCGCTGTCTCCTTATTTTCATGTTGTAAATTTCATATTAATGTGGTCCAGTCACTGAGCTATGATTCTGTAGGCTGAAATTTAATTCCTGTTCCTGCTGTTAACTACTCATGTGATATTTTGCAACTTAGTTTACCTCCCCAAGCTTCAATCTCCTCATCTGCAAGTTGATTAAATCAGAGTAGTAAAAAAAAAAAAAAAGTTTAGTAATTCTAACTAGGATATATGTGATCAAAGAACTTGTCATTTGTAAGAACTTTTGATGTGCGTGCTTTGGAAATGCTGCTCCAATGAATAGGACCTTGGCAGATAGAACAAAAGAGGAGTGGGAAAGAAGGTTCGCTTTCAGTCATTCCTAAAGGAAAAGTGTCTAAACACTAGGTATGTAGAGACCCTTCCTCTCATGATTTATTGGAACAATGGCAGTCTTGGACAGATGGGGAGGGACTGGACGCTGGAGTTGGAGCTGACACTGAGGAATTATCTGTCCAGCCTCGGACGCCAACTGTGGCAGGTCAGGATCCAGAGGTCCCTGGCAGTCTAGGCAAATGTTCACCCACACAGGCAGTTAAGACAGAGTGACGGGGCGTGGGGCCTTCTAACAGGTGGGTAAGCCCCAGCACGAAGCCACATGGAGCAGACGGAGCATGTTAGGTTAGGCTCAGGCTCAGGACCAAGACTTAGTGTCCTGGCCAAAGAAACCAGCAAGACAAAAGATGACTCTGTCTGACCTCAGCTGACCCCTCAGAGGAGTGAAGCATTGTGCAGATTGGAAATTGGACCCAAATGGAAGCCTGGTTGAAAGAATAAGTGTAAAAAGTGGAGGCGAGGGGAAGGAATACAGCTTAGATGCTGGGACACCCCTAGTAATCATAATGCACTACTGCTAAGTTGGGAAGGACTCACATGCTGAAAAAGAGACTGCTGTGTAGAAAATGTGGATAATGAGCCTGTCTGTACTGTGTTAGAAACATATACCAAGATCTCTAATAACAACACCAATTGAGAGAGAACTCTGCACTCAAAAAGGGCTACAGTTTTCTCACCCAATTTGCTCTTGGGGAGATTTAAATCTTCCAACGTTTTCTTGCACTCTCACTCCTACAGTAGTGAATAAGTGTGTTGTTAAATTACAATGAGTGCTTAAGATTACCAAACCTTAAACTCGTAAGGTTACGTGATTTCTGGTTTGAAGATAAATTTGGAACAGAGCTGGCTTTAGTTATCCCAGCACTTTCAGTCGTTAGACAGTGTGGAGTTCCCTGGACTAGGCCGCTGTAGCTTGCTAACCAGGATTCTCCTTACAGAGGATGGCATTCCCGCCTCATTTACAAGCGCCAAGTCTGTCTTCAGTAGAAAGGCCCTGGTGAAGATGCAGCTTTTGAAGGATGTTGTGGGAAATGACACATACAGAATAAACAATAAATATGATGAAACATACTCCCCCCTCCCCATGGAGGAAGTCATGCAACGGTCCGAGTTTGTCATTGGCCAGGAGGTGGAGTATGACGTACTGGTCAACAACTGTGAGCATTTTGTGACTTTGCTTCGCTATGGAGAAGGCGTTTCAGAGCAGGTGAGTTTTCTCTAAGGAGTTCCTTACATTGGGAAAAGCATGTTGACTGTGAGAAGGTTCCCACAAAATGACAAGAACAAGAAAGTAAGAGAACACTGAAAGACAAAGAAGGGAATTGAGTTGTTCAAGGTCATGCAGCAAGTTAATGGCCCAACTGAGAATAGAACATTAACATCATAAATTCGGAGCAGTAGGGACTTGAAGCAGAATCAGGACCATAGCTTTCTGTTAGTCTGTTGTCTTCTGTCCTTCAGTTTTTTTCCCCTCATTATCCCACCATACAACAATCTTAAATCAGTAACTTTATATATTGAAAACATGTGCTGAAAAGATTGTTGACCTTTTTGCATGGGAGTTCATTTCCCAAAAACAGAAGGTAATTCTAACACTCTTTTTCATTAGCTGACAGAGGCCAGCTGATGACATATCTTGATGGGTTTGTAAATGTTTTCTATCAACTTACAATGCTAGTTTCAAAGAAATTTTGTGCTTTTAAGTTGATTCATTGAGATTTTGGATTATTTTTAATGGAGTAATTGACCTTATTTTTAAAGAAGCTTGCAGCTTTGTCATTTACCTCCACTATTTTGTAGTGTGGCAGATTTGTGACTAAAAGCACGCTGGAGTCAATTGCTTTTCCCCTACCTGTCATCCCACCAAATCAATTCCATTATTGATATTTTAACCTAAAGATTTTTAAAGTGGTGTAAGAAAATGAACATGTAAAGGCTTCCAGTATCTTGAAATAGTGGATCAGTTATATAAACATCTATTCTAAGGGATGAGGTTAAGATTCTTCCCATGGAAGCTTAGGAAATGGGAGATGAAACACAATAAAAGGATACATTTGTTTTCATTAGGAAATGATTTAATTGGAAATTAATTTTTATTAGGAAATGCATTAACATAATGAGTGTACTACCCACATGGAACAATAAATTGCTTCTGGGCCAGAACACAGAGTACATACACACACATTTCTGCTCACATTTGCTTTGGAAACTAGTGGTATAGCTAGAAATTGAGTCCATTTTTCTCTGTTGTTAAATGATAAAATTCCACTGCACTCATTGAGCCATTTTTTAAAAATATGCCTAAAATGAAAAGGAATCAGAGTCATCATTTTACTTTGACTCTCACTTGTAATCCATCATCTTTTCACTTTTCATACCCAGAATCAGGAGCGATAAAAATTCATCATCCCTCAGCGACTAGTAGAGTGGTTCCCCAGCAGGTCCTGGTGAAGAGCGTGCAGTGAGAGCCCTAAGAACCCACCTAAGCTTTGGAATTCGGCTGACCTGGGGTAGAACTCCATCTTCCCCACTTACTAGCTGGGTGATTTGGGCACATTGTTTATCAGTTTCCCAATTTATAAACTGAAGTTGTTTTGTAAATTACAAGAGATATTTGAAATCCCTTAGCATTCCATATTACATATTATCCATCCTAATAAACACTGGATATTATTCTTAATGGCATTATTTTAGGAATTTTATAGATCTCTGTTGGCACTCTTTAATAAAAACCTCTGCTGATCTAATAGGAAATATAGCAGTTTAATTATTATTTTTATTACTGTCAATAATTAATAGTATTACTACTAGTAACAGCTAGTCACAGATTAGTTTTTTGGGTCCCCTTAAGGCTCAGGGGCCTTGCGCTTAGAACAGTTCTCCTGGGGAATGGCTCTGTGTTCCCTCCAATTAAAAAAGAACTGAATACATTTTTAAACATGCGAAAGGTAGTATTGTTGCTCTCTCTCCTTCTTCATGCTTTTCTATATTTTTAAAAATTTAACACACATTATTTTTTAGAGTAGTTTTAGTTTCACAGCAAAACTGAGCTCAAAGTAGTGCGTTAGTGCATCTCCCTCCCCACCACACGTGCGCAGCCTTCCCCACCATCCACGCCCCTCATCCGTGCAGCATGTTTGTCACCGAAGATCAGCAACATCGGTGTGTCATTATCACTTAAAGTCCGTAGTGAAACAAACCAGGATGTGTTAGCCCCAAATATATCACTTTGAAGTGAAGATTATTTTAAGCTGAAGACATTGAGAAGAAGCAGAGACACAAAAAGCTCCTTCCCCCCTATTTGCCTGAAAGTGAGACATGCATTTTCACAGGTTTCCCTCCTCTGTCTACGAGGAGGGACAGAATTTAATCACGGGGGACAGCCTGGGGTTAAGGTAAGACACTTACCAGCTTGGAGAGGGCAGCAGAGGAATAATAACAAACTTGAGGGATGAGGTTCTGTCTGCCATTAGTTTCCCATATACTTACTTTCCTACAGTTTGCTGTCCTTGGAAGTCTAAAACCACTTTCCTTCGTCCTATCATTTCCCAACAACCACCTGCTCTTTGTTGAAAATGCTGTATAAGCCTGAATTCTAAGCCACATCTTTGAGTTACTCTTCCCTGAGATGTGTATGTTAATAAACTTCTGTGCTTTTTTTTCTTGTTAACCTGTCTTTTATTACAGAGGCTCATGTGAGAACCTAAGGTGGGTAGAGAAAATATTTTTCCTTCCATAAAGATAATTTACATTAGGGTTCACTTTTTCTGCTGTACATTCCATGCAGTTTGGCAAATGAGTCATTACAGTGTCATACAGAGTTGTTTTTACTATCCTAAAAATCCTCTGTGCTCGGGGCCAATTCGCCCCTTCTTCCCCTTAGACTTCTGGTAACCACTGATCTGTTTACTGTTGCCAGCATTTTACCTTTTCCAGAATGTCATATAGTTTTCCGGAATGTCATTTCTTATACTAAGAAATATGCATTTGAAATTCCTTCATATATTTCCATGGCTTGCTAGTGCATTTCTTTTTATCCTCACTGAACAATAATCTGTTGTGTGGATGTACATTCACCTACTGGCGGACGTTTTGGTTGCTTCCAAGTTTTGGCAGTGACGAATAAAGTTGCTATAAACATTTGTGCAGGTTTGTGTACGAATGAAAGTTTTCAGCTCCTCTGGGTAAATACTAAGGAGTATGATTGCTGGATTGTCTGGTATGAGTATGTTTAGTTTTATAAGAAACCACCAAATTGCCTTCCCAACTGGCTGTCCCATTTTGCATTCCTGTCATCAGTGAATGAGAGGTCCCAATGCTCCACATTCTTACCAGCATTTGGTGTTGTCAGTGTTTTGGAATTTAGCCATTCTAATAGGTGCATGTTGATTTCTCATCTTAATTTGCAATTGCCCAGATTCCTGGGTAGTGTTAGGCTTCTTTTCATGTGCTTATTTGCGATCTGCATATCATATTTGGTGATGAGTCACTTGAGATCTTTTGCCCAGTTTTAATTGGGTTGCTTGCTTGTTTTCTTATTGTTCAGTTTTAAGAGTTCTTTGCATATTTTGGGTAACAATCTTTATCAGACTTGTCTTTTGCAAGTGTTTTCTCCTGGCCTGTGGCTTGTCTGTTCTCTCTCTCTATTTTTAATTTTCTAAAATCAACATTTCTCACTATTGCACCTGAACAAGTTATTAAAATGTGTCTCTCTTTGTGGAAGGTGGCAGGACCCTTGAATAAGCCTGGACAAGGCGACACACAGCACACCCCGGCTGTGCTGCACTGCTTGGCGCTGCAGCCTGAGAGTCTCCGCGGGGGTGTGGGTGGGGGGAGGAAGGGAGTGGGGAGGGGCTGTTTGATTGCGCATGTGTAGATCCTCAGAGCGAGGTCTTTAATTGTGTCCCACAGCCAGTTGGATTTGGTGATTTTTATAATCCTAAATCATATTATAAGCCATATAGGAAAAGCTTTTTTCACGCTGATTCACTGAGAACAGCCGTGGATGTTATAATCTTGCAGGTCAGATCCCATTACACATAACTCCAAGGGAGTGTTCAAACTGTGTGGGGTTTTACCATCTCGAATGCAACTTGAAATAAGCGTTTGGGATTTGAGAAAATGCATGCACTGCCAGAAGTGGCTTTATTATTGTTGTATCTGGACTGTGCACTCTTTGGTTTAGGATCAGGTTGCCTGTCTCGTTCCCCAGCCTCTCAGGCTTATGGGATTTCTCTCACACTGTGTTTCTAAGTGGCTGAAAAATATCCAGTGGGTATACCCATATTAGGTCTGTACCTAGCTGGGTGCCACCACCACCCCCTCCACCCACCCACAGGACCCTGAGTTTCTCCAGGGCTGGACCTTGCTGCCATTTGACACCTCTGTTTGAAGACACCAACTGCCCCTTCTGTTTTGTCATTGCCTGCCACTCTTCCCTGTATCACGCCTTCAGGGCAGCTCGGCATCTGCCTGGAATTGCATGAAGGTTGGGACTGAATTACAATCTTTGGTCCCCGTGTGATCATTGATTCAGCCTATCTTTGGAATTGCGTCCTGTGTCTCATATCTGCCTCCATCTCTTTGCACCCCATGTTCTATGCAGGTAGCTCTATGCTGCGGTGAATTCTGACTCTCCCAGGAAATAACTTAGTGACCAATTAAACATTACAAATACAATAAACAACCAACCAAACAAATCAATAAAATTACAATTGTAAACTAAAATAGGAATTGTCATTTGTTCCCCAGTGCCATTCTCCCTGGCAACTGGGGAAGGTGGCAGAGCAGGGAGTTCCAGTCCCGGCCCTTGTCCTTGCAGACCACAGGACAGTGGCCTGGAGTGGACACTCCTGTCATTGCCCTTCTTTCCTGGCCAAGGCTCCTTCTGCCTGCTCCCAACAGGGAAGTTTCCGTTAGGGAGACAGCCTGCAGCAGTGAGAAGGGGGTGGCAGGCTGGGTGGGGGAATCCTGGGGGTTAGACAGAGGGCATGCCCAAGTGTGGGCTGGGCCAGGTTTTCCAGCAGTGGAGCCAGTCTCCAAGGTCATTTGTGGAAAATGGTTTGCTCTGTTTGAGAGCCTGATTCTCAAATTCCAGAGAACAACTGTTGTTTTCAGAACACCTGATACTGAACTATCAGGTCATAAAATTACACTCCAGCCCATGAAGATGGAAGGCAATATTAGTTGAGTACTGTGAAAACCATGAATATTCATTAGTTCTCTCATCATCATGATGATTAATACCCTTAGAGCTATAAATGTCTGAACTCTTTTATGGACAATTGAGCTTGAGAGTGGTTTATATTTGTTTGTCTACATGAGAAATTAATTTTTGACATGATAGTTAACATCAGTATTGACTTCTTTTCAAGTTTCTCAGAATTCTGATTGCATCTACCCAGTAAGAGCTTACAGGTATTTAGCTCAGGTCACATCCCTGAATTGCTTGCTAATAGACATTCTTGCGTTGGGGAAAACACACACACACACACACACACACACACACACACACACACACACACACACACACAGTATTCACCCTGGTATAGATGCAACTAAACCCATGTGTGGAGGGCGGGGAGCGGGGTGTAGAGGGTGAAAACGTGGTTCAAGACTCAACCAATAGCTAAACATTCCGGCCTCACAACCTTGGGCAAATCACTGTTAGCTCTTCAACTTTCCCAAAACAGGAGAAATACTGCCTGGCAGGTAGACTATGATGATTGGTAGGGACTGTGATAGTGAGTTTATTAAGGGTCAGGGACTATAAAATATGAGGAATATGCACATGCATATATACACACACATACACACACACCCATGTGTATTTATCTTTATCATCATTATAAAAACTATAAATTTATTTCATCTTCCTGCAAAATTTAAATTTTACATTGAATTTTAAATGTATTTGTTGTACAGTGAGATGGGTCCTCAGTTCAAGAAACAACCTAAATTGTGGGTTTAGGAGATTGAGATGCCTTTAGAATGAAATGTGTTTCTTGCTTGTTTGTTTCTTTACAGGCCAACAGAGCAATAAGCACCATTGGGTTTGTGACAGCTGCTGCCAGTGCCTTCTCATTCCTGGGCTTGTTCTCAAAGAGACAAAAAGCGAAATACTGTTAACAATTTACTGAAGAGCTATTGGAACTGAAGGAATTTGTGAGGAGGTGAAAAGGAAAGCCTGGGAGGAATGCTTATTTTCAATGTATCATTATTGTTTCAAACCCCAGTGATGGATGGCAAGTTCTTTAATAAATTGCTTAGTGATATTAGCTCATCACTGAGCCAAAGAAATTTCGCTCCCTGCTAGCGCAGATTTTCTGTGGCAGCTTGAACAAGAAGCACTAGCCTTTAGAGTGAGCCAGCAGAGGATCTTAACAAAATCACATTACATTATCTTCTACTAGAAATATTATTTTCCTTTTCCCTGAGGGTGGCTATTTTGTATTTGCCAGAGGAAAGAAGAGCAGATTATATGTGATTTTGGAAAAAAAAAAAAACATAAGAGCTCCAAATGGTTAAGGTTGACATCTAAATTCATACTCCTGGTCAGAAAAGAATTGGGAAATTTGGCATTTGGTTAGGCAGTTTAAAGGAGTTTGCTTAAGAAGCAGTTTGAGGGTGGACACCCATCCCTTGCTCCTGTGCCCCAGGGCAGTGCAGAGGGCTGGGAGCGGGGAGAAGGGGCTCTTGGCTCCTGTGTTTCAGATCCAGTGATTTTCTCAGAAACTACTCACTTATCAGAAAAGTCCCTGACAAGCAAGAATGGACTGTTACTTTTACCCGAATTGTTTCCTTTGAATTACTTTTGAAGTATTTCAAAGGTTTTAACCTTAGAAAGAGATCATTAAAGAAGGTTTCAGGTGCCATTTTTAGAAAATCATATCCCATATTACTTTTTAAGGCTTTTACTGAAAGTCAAGGAGAGTTGTGATTTTATTCTTGCATTTTATTGATTATGCGTTGAATGAAACAAACTGCGTTTTAGTGCTGTTCCAGTGGAATTGTTGTCGATAGCAGGAGGGGAAAAATGATTGCAGTCTCTATACCCTAAGACCTTATCAGACATTGTAACACACTAGTAGCCAGTGGCAGGCTTCCTGTGACATCATTAAAAGCATAAGTGTTACATAAAAGAAATGTTCAGGTAAATATTGAGGGGGGTGTGCAATGAGGGAACTGGGAATATGGTAGATAAGACATGGACCAATGAAAGACTCAATGAAAGACATGGACCTGTTAAATTGGTTCAGATTTTACCCCAGGGCCAAAAATACTCCACAGTGCAATTGCAGGGTTAAGAATAAGGGTGACAGAAGGGGCCACATATTGCAGCCACGTCAGGAGAGGCCTTATCTCTCCTTCCTGGTTCCCTGACTTACCGCTTCCCTTTCTCTTGGCGCCAACTCTGCTTCCAGATAACCCCGAACTCTCTCTTCCTCCCCTGGGCCTCCGGGGAGGTATGGGTGTCTCCTACCAGACACCATGACCCAATAATGCCCCTTCATTCTTACTCCGGATTTAGTTTCCTGTTTCTTTTGTGTTCTGCTCTCCAGCAATAGTTTGAAAAAGAAAATGAGCACTTTGCTAATATTGTCAAATTAGGGTGAGGTTGGTGGCAGTTGAAGGTGATACCTTTCCCAAGGTGTGTGTACCTTTTAATAAAGGTGACTGCAGAGGAATCACAGCATCGGTGCATGGGGGAGCGGGCCGGTTTGAGGTCAGACTTGAGAATCAGTCAAATCTTTCTAAAGAACTCTGGACTGCTCCACTCCAGATGACAGTCCTCTCTAGGCTAGACGATGGCACAATGCATTTTTAAGTTAAATTCATGGATTCATTTTTCACACACTGTTCAAGAGTCCAGTAATTTTCACCCTTAAAGGTAAGCCCACAAAACTAGTCACCAGTGTTCCCCTAAAAATGGCCACTCTTATCGATGGGCAGCTCAGGGTGGAAAGTCTGCTTTTCCCAGAGGTGATCATTGGTGTGTGGCCTTGCTCATTGTGCTTCTGTCAGGCCTTTTTCCAAGACTAGGAAGCCCTCCTCTGAGGAAGCATATTTTTAGCAAAGTTAGTATAGAGTTCAACTTCATCAGTTCCACCTCCACAAAGATGTGTGAAATAAAGATTTTCACTTATCAGACACCAAATAGGTTGTTGGAAAAATTGGGGCAGAAGAAAAAGGTGTACATTTATTAAATCAGGATGTTTAAAAACAGTGTTAAGCTATCTAAATGCCATAGTGTATCAATCGACTCTTCTTGGTTTAAAGGTCAAATTACTAAATACAGACACGACATGTTGCATGCAGAACCCTAGTTACCATATTTATATATTGATATAACATTACTTAACCGTAAGCTAAGTATCTTTTTACCTTTTCATCCTTTATTAGTAGCTACTGAATTAGACACATTTTGAAAATTATCATTCTCCAAGAACTGTGCACCAAAGGTTAAAAGCAAATAAAATATAAATAGAGAGGGTTCGTTTTTATAGAAATTTACATTTGTGCTGCTGATTTGTGTAACAAAGTGCATTTGTTACACCACACCAGCATCAGGCACATAACAGACGCTCACGAATGAGACTGGTTACCTAATTGCCTATGAACTGTTGAAGATCTGTTAAGTTAGCAAAATTAGATTCATTGTTACAAGTGAAGCCTAGTAGATAATATAAAAATGTTCACGAGGAATAAACGCCCTATCGTGGTCACAGTGGGATTGATGTGTGCTAAAGGTACTAGTGTCCACAGTACATTTATAAAGGGTGTACCCTCTCATGGTTGTTAATGTGCATCTGATAATTGATTTAGATAATGAAAAGACAGAATGAAACTTAAGATTGTTTAGTAGCCTAACAGTTGTCATGCTTTAGATACAGATATTATGGGTCCCATGCCTATGATTGTTTTTTAAGATAAGTGAGGCAGAGTGTGGGCCAACTTCTAGAGTAAAACAAACAAACAAACAAGCTTCAGTATTTCACCTGTCAGTAAGAAAGAGTAAATAAAGGTGCTATACTTCTTTAAGCTGGAAGTACATTTCAACAGTTTAGTTTATTGCCTTTGCGACCTGCTCTGAACCTAGCCCACTGGCCCCAAGACAGCAAGCTCTGGGGGAGGCCATCCTCAGTGGAGTTTGCTTAGACGCTCGCTGCAGCGCCCAGGTCCAGTGGCGGGTAGCCAGCAGAAGCCTCCGTCATTCCCCACTCCCACTCGGCTCCAGCTCACTGCAGGGAGAGCTGGGTTTTCCCAAGTCAGTGTCAATTCTTGGTTCTTTCTTACAACTGAACAAAGGGAGCCAAAAAAAAAAAAAGGAATTTAGTGACCTGGGAAAAATATGTGCATGAATGTTCTTTACAAGGGAATATAAAGTTGAGTAAATTTGTGGTATTTACTGAGAAAAGTATTTTTTTCCAAATTCTTTTATTCCTGTGGGTGAAAATAAAAAATATATCTGTGAAACTTTCAATGCCAAAATTCTTCTTCAATTTCCTTTCATTGCTGTTCATACTATCAGTTTCACTGCTGTGACAAGGTGTATATTTTAACCAGGATAATGCTATGTAATGTGAATAAAGTTTATGAAAAAAATGATAATCCAGGCAATGTATCTTTTCCCTCAATAGTAGAAGATAGGCATATTTAAGGTCCTTTGTTGCAAAGCTCAATACACTGAAAAATGTGCTTTGAGTCTTCAGCCGGAGAGAGAAAAGAAAAGGGTAAAGTATCACCGTCTCTCCACAGTGCTTTAGTTTCTGGGGGAAAGGGGGTGCTGTTAAACATGCACAGCAACAATTCTGTTACAGTCTGGTCCAAAAATGCTGTTCTGTGGCTTGGCCTCCCCAGTCGGGTTTTCCCTTCAGAACCTCTTCAGGGCTCTCATAGCCTCGGTTGATGTAGAACCCATTCTGGCCATCGCCCGAATAATCCGTCCTGTTTGTGGGAGGCCACATAGGGTCTTCTGCCAGCTTCTTTTGCCAGTTCCTATATTGACTTTTGGAATAGAATCCAAATTGTTTTTTGATCAATAGCCAGAGCTCTCTATTTTGAAGAATGGCATCCTGGAAAATCAGATGGGAAAAACAAACCATCATCCACTTCCCCTGCTGCCTGGTTGCTACCACCACATGCTGTTCCCCCAGGCCCTCCCCTGAGATGTGCTTATTGCTGCTGCTGCTGCTGCTGCTGCTGGAGGAACTTCTCCCTTCAGTCCCCATGAAGCCTAGCAGCTCCCCTCTTTCCCTTGAGAAGCAAGAGCCTGCTTGTGTTCATAGAAATCTGCTGAAAGTATACATACAGCCTGTCATTTCCACAGACTCCTAGTTAAATACTGGCTGATGATGATCCACTTAGAATTATGTTACTGCCAGACTGAAATGATAATTAGTGTACTCAATGAACTCAAAATCAAGAAAAGAAAAAAAATCACTGCTACCTGCCACATGCCATGTAGAAAGTGCCAAGTGAAGGCTTGTTGAATGAATAGATGAACTCTCGCAATTAAATGGGTTTTGATTTCCATTTTGCGGGCTCTCTTTTCTCTATGTTCACGTGCACACTTTACACATGTATAATAGAATTGGTCAAATTTTGCTTTCCACTTTTTATACTAGACTTTCATATACAGCGATAGTCCTTTTTAATGACTGTATAACATTTCTTCAAATTGCTATACAGCTATTTAAAGAAACAGCATCTTTACTTTTGAACACCTGAGTCTAATAATTTACCACTGTCAGTAACACTATGATAACTTCATTCAAGCAAGTTTTTTCCCTTATTTGGATTTATTAAAAATATAGTCTCAAAAATAAAATACCTCAGTTTTACTGACTGTTTTCAATGGAATATTTGTGTGTATGTATATAGATATATATTTTAAATTAGTTGATCACCTTTCTCAACAGACTTATATAATACATGAATCTTTTTTTTTTTAAGAAAACTTTCCTTAAAAAAAAATAGTACCCGAAGCTTTCACCAAGTAGGTAAGGAAATGTAGTACACTAAGTGGAAGAGAAATGAAGGGAGAAGACCCTGGAGGGCAAGAATTGACTAGAAGGAGCAATGACCTCCCATCTGTCATAATTAAGGAAGCCCTTCTGAAGACAGTCCTTCACTTTAGATGGTCTCACTGAATTTCAGAGCTGGAAGGTCACCTGGTCTAGTCTCTAGGAGAGAATTGAGAACACTAGAAAAGTACAATACAGTGCCTTCACGTGAGGCAAAGTTAGAGTTAATTTGCTGTTGTGCTTTCTATGCTACAGATACTGAGAGCATTTTTGTGTAGCCTTCAAAGAATTTTAAATCATTCTCCACGGCATTTCCCCCATAGGGTACATGTACAAATTTATATAAACCCTTAATAACTATCACTGTTGGGGACAAAAGTGCCCTAAAAAATGAGCATCTGTGGAAAATGGGACCCTTTATTTGTTTAGCTTCCCAGCAGAAGAGCAGGAACCATACAGAAATCACTTTACCTCCACAAGGAAGGCCACACAGAACTGGATGAGGGCCGCCGCCAAAACTGAAACCCTCCATGATGTTATGGTTGGAATGAACTGTGAGGAAGGAAATATTATTGTTATAATTCCCATATCCTACACTTTGAAAAATCACATTATTTAACCCATGTATTTGTAACAACTCTGAGCTTGGAGGGTAGGCATTATTTTCACCACTTTCCAGATGAGGTCGGTACCTTGGCCAAAGCCTCAAAGCCAGAATCCAAACGAGAACTGTCTGTCTCTTGTCCTGGGCTCCCTCCCTTGTCTGATGATAGACATCGAGTAAATGTGCCTTGGGTTGCAGACATGAGACGGGACACTTTGGAGCCTGTGTGTCTCTCCCCATTTTTATCTTTTTAGATAGAGGGAAGTGGGTATAAGTTTAAATCATTCATCTAATATTATTACTTCTAATTCTCCCAAAGCAAAATCTAATTGAAATTCATTCTTTCGGTAAAATTAACCTATGAATAAACATAAAGGGGAACAAAAGTTCAAGTTTATTTTAATTGCAACGAAGGAAACTTTTCCTGAACAAATCTTCCCAGCCCTGCATCCAACAGCTTGGTGAGAGTCAAATCCATGCAAGCCACCTTCTTTTAAGTATTAAGGGGTACATATTGCATGGTGACCACCAACTATACTTATTAATGAGAGTGAGAGCTACAACTTCCTTCCCATGGCTGCATCCACAACACACACACACACACACACACACACACACACACACAGGAGCTACACAGCCCCATTTCTGACCCTACGTGGTAGACTGTGGATGACTGTGTAAAGGATGGAGCTGCCTTTCCGACTTAAAGCATAGATCCTCCACACTGTCAAAATGCTCACTTTTAAATCTTGTCTC
Organism: Anoura caudifer; assembly: GCA_004027475.1. Lineage (NCBI taxonomy): Eukaryota > Metazoa > Chordata > Mammalia > Chiroptera > Phyllostomidae > Anoura > Anoura caudifer. The sequence goes on from PVKU01000301.1 coordinate 379,522, forward strand.
TATTCTGATGGGAGTTACTTCAAAGTAACAGTTTGTTATCCGCCACAGGTGGAGACAGCCTTTCCCTGGATTGTGAAATGGAGCACACTGGGCGTGAGGGTTGTCTGAGGGGCTCAGGAGGTCAGGTCACAGTGAGAGTCAAGGGTCAATCCTTTTCTACATCTCCCACAGTGCTGGGTCCAAGAACAAGTTCACTCACCTCTTAATAAATATAATTTTAACCCACTGCACCATGTATCAAGTGTTGTCCACTGAACTAAAACTCGCCACAGCCAATATTTGACAGACAGAAAAATAACTGGCCTATAAGTCTATTTTGTTCTACTCACAACTACATTATGAAGGATTTTGACTATATATTTTAAATTTTAACTTGAAGAATTAATTATAGTATTAATACATAAAATTTATTATACTAGTTTAACATAGAAGAATAAAGTATCCAAACCTAATATTTCAGGTGTGAATAGGATACATGTACCAAACTGATCATACTAATAATACGAAAATGATCAAGCCTAGGGTATGTGAGATCCAGCTATATTACTTGCTTTTCTAGTACATAGAAATAGCCTCATAAGATTCAGTGGTCAGAGAGACTATGGCAGTAACAGAATTTCAAATTACAGTGTAAATATGGTCCCATTGCACATGCGAGTTGTAACAGATGTGCAAATGAATTACTGCTTACCTCCATTCCTTGGTATATATCTTGAAAATCAGAAAACAGAATGAAAACTGTGAGGCCCAAGGCAGATATCAGCAGAAATGAGAACATATCTGAAGAAACACCAAACATTATTTTTAGATGCTGAGGAATGTTTTGTGTATTTTTGGCACACATTGAAGAATCAATTATCTCTGTTGGGCAAATACCGGATACATCTTCAGATGTTTTGATGCATCCTCATGCTCTTTAAAATATGTTCTCATGTTTACAAGACAAAGGTGATATCTTAAAGATTTTCCTTGAAGGCTAAGTGTAGAGAGATGCTAATAAATGCATTATAGTAACCTCCACAAAGGAGCTACCTCAACTGAGGAGTGCTGGGGGGGGGGGGGGGGACAGCCTGTGGTGACCAGCTCATGTGACTGTTCCCCAGAAGGGCCCTGATGCTATATCACCATGTGTGTATGGAGTCGTGCATGCATGGACAAGCAGTCCTCTAGGTCCTGCCTCAGTCTTCTTCATTGTCTACAGAATAAATCCACGGATCCTTCTTTGATCGACATCTAAGGCCTTCCACAACATGGTTTCAATCAGCCTTTCTAAACAGATTTCTCATTGCTCTTCCTTATGTGCATAGGAAAGTTAAATCACATGCCTGCTGCTTCCACAAAGACCCAGCCCTTTCCAGCTCCTGACCCTCTCTCCACAGCACACTCTGTGTAGATGATAGTCCTCCTCTCTTGGCAAGTTCCAATTTTTCAAAAAAAAAAAAAAAACAATTCAAATATTATTTTATTTTTAAAGATTCTTCAATTCTCCCTTACAAATTTTTGTTTTATATGGCATCTATCATAATCTTTGCATTATCTTCATTTATGTGTCATCACAAATAAGTAGGGCTTATGATGACACATAAGTAGGGCTTCATATTCTTCATATTCAAGAATACGAAGGTGATTTAATTATAAATTTATTCATATAACCTATTCTAGCAATAGGTCAGAGGAGAGAAAAAAGCAAAATTATCTCAGTAGAGGATGGGAAGGCATTTGATGAAATACATCTCCCAATCTGGATTTTAAACATACTTTTAACTTATTAGTAATAGGAGGGTATTTTCTTTACATGATGAACCAATATTCAAAATTATATTTACAAGTGAAAACTACTAAAAGCATTTTTATTAAAGAGTAGAACTATCTGCTCTTACCACTATTATTTAACATTGCCCTGGAAATTCTGGACTGTACAGTAAGAAAATATAAATAAACTATAAATAAACATTTTAGCTATGAAAAAGGGAGAAGAAAAATTATTATTTGCAGATGACAATAATTAACTTTTAGAACACTTAAACATCAAGGATTAATAGCAAAATTCAAGGAGTTCTGGATAGAAAGTAAATGTTAAACAACACTGTACCTTTTGCATGTGTTAATGATAATCAGTTAGAATATAAATGGAAAAAAGTCATTCACAATATAAACAAATATAAAAAAACATGGGATTAATTTCTTAAATACATGTGTAGGATATATAGTGCAAAAAATGACAAATATTTACTAAGACATAAAAGAAAGCATAAATAAATGGAGAGGCATGACATGTTCTTAAATGTGAAGACTAAACTGTATAAACAAATACATTTTTTTGCAAAGGGGATTGTTTAAAATCTTGACTTTTTTTCTAGCATTTATCTAGAAGAATGAATAAGAAAGAAAAGTAAGAATTTTTTTAAAAATTAAGAGTAATGAAGACATACTAACCTTACTACTCTTTAAACCTTATTACAAAACTATAATTTTTAAAGTGGACTGCTATATCAATAATAGGCTAGCATATCAATGAGACAGAAAAGATAGTATAGAAAAAATTAATTACATACAAATTAATATAAAGCATATAACATAATAAACATAATATTAAAACTTACATAATATAAATTATATATATGAGAAAACCATAAATATGTATGAATATAGGTATGACTGTATTACATTCAGTTGAGAAATAAGTAACCAAAAAGAATATCAAATAATAAAATCTGCTGGGAAAACTAGTGACTAGTTGGATAAACTAGTTTGATCTCTATTTCAAATTATACCCCAAAATTGATATTGGATTTCAAAAAACATTAAAAGAATTTTAAAAAGCTAAATACACAATAATCTGATTTCACAATGAGAAAAAGTTGTATGTAAAGGCAATGGAAAAAAATCACAAAGGAATAAAGAGCTCATACTAATAAATAAGAAATATAACAGCAATCCAATAGAAAAAAAATAAATAAAAATGTAAATAAAATTCAGAGAGAAAGAAATGGCTAATAACATGAAAATATATTCATCCTCACTGGTGATTAAAGAGATGTACGGAGTGATTAAAGTAAATTGCTCAATCTTATAAAGCTATTACAAGGTCAAGTTGTATTTGAATTGGTGGGAAAGCCTTTTACAAAATATCTTGACTTATATGTGGGTGCTGGGAATCCTTCTTGATGATTCACAATAGGGTGGGACTCATGCGATTCAAAAGTGCTTGTGTTTATCTGCAAACGAGCAGGTTTCTGCCATGGGCTCTACCACCTATGAAAATTGCCATTTAGTTGTCAATTTCATCAGAGCAATTGTTTCCCTCTCCATCAATCACTTCACCAGTGAGTTGCAACTCCGGGGAGAAGAGTGGAAAAAATCTTTTTAATAAAATGTAAACTTCATATACTTACAGTTTGTATAGATGGGTTTTCGAAACGGCTTTCCCTTAGAGAAGATAAATGCCACCGTGATACAATTGATGGTGGTGATGGGCCACAGTGTGGTGCTCTCGAAACTTAAAACTGAACCAGGAACCAGAGTTGCATTTCCAGTCCAGTTTCTTTCCAAAATCATATTTGTTGAGAAATCACTTCGGTTGTCCAGAAAGCATTCACTGCAAAAGAATTACCAGTACGTATGGGACTTTTTATTTGACTTTGATCAAGCTAGTAGAAAAAAAAATTAGTTTACCACTACCACAGAACCTCAGCTTTCAAACTGTTCCAGCCAATAACCACCATGACAAAAGCATCTTTCAATGTGAAAGCATACATAAAATTCAGAGGAAGTCAAGATTGTTCTTTGTCCAGCATTCCATTTAGGACAAGTGATCTGCTTTGAAATGGCTTGAATAAGGATTTTCTGTGGAATTCCTTTCAATTCAGAGTAAACGAAGTGTGTGTGTATGTGATTTCTCTTTCGTGGACTGATGCGAGCCTCACAACTTGGTCCCTCATTTCGAATCTGCCCACTCTAAGCCACTCTCCTCACACAACCAAAGGCTCTACCTGAGGATCTGAGCATGACACCCCGCTGCTTATGAGTGTCTGTGGCTTTAATTTGCTAATAAATCACATTTGAACTTCTTAGGCAGGCCCAGAAGACCTTCAGACTCTCATATCAATGTCCCTTTCCAGTCTTATCTTTTGCTAGTCCTTCCACACTCCTTATATTCCAAGCCTGAAGGAATATTCCCTGTTCCCCAAATATCACCATTTGCACACCTCTGTTCCTTCTAACATCACTCTGTCTTAAAGGTCTTTACATCTGCTGCCCAGCAGAATTGGCGCCCCATTCTTCCCTCTTATTGCTGCACTTGGCTCATTATTTTGTAAGTATTCATTCATGTGTTTTTATTTTTCATGCCTGGGATGAGAGTTCCTTTCATGTGGAATTTTTCTTTTGGTTTTATTTATTTATTTATTTATTTTTGTTTTACTCAGATTTACAACAAATCCTTAGCACCCGTCACAGTGATGCCACATAACATTTGCTCAGAGAAAGTGTTTAAGAGCTTTCGAAGCTCTGATTGACCTGTTTGAAATGTGTATTATTTTCCAATATCAAACCCACAAATCAGTCTCCATCAGCTTTCTTATTCAGCTTGAAACATTTTATTACTATTATAATTGTTTATAAATAAATTTTATTTTCCACTTGTGACCTCAAATGCAAGACTTAAGTCTTATTACCCTTGGCTCCCTTGGATTTCAAAATGTACTTTGTATATAGGAGATGTTCAGCTAATGTTTGCTTAACAGATTAATGAAACAATCAATAGTTAACAAAGCATTCTTGCACAAAGGGATAAATAGGAGGTCTGAAGTGTAGAGTTTAATACTAAAAGGTATCTAATGCAATATACTTACACTGGGATAAGAAAGTTGAGGACCAATGTGACATACTAGTTAGTGACAGAGGCAGGCCTACCCATCTCCCATCTTTTCAGCTGAACCAGGTTGTCTCCTAGATTTAGTCAGACCTGTACTTCTCTGACTACGTACACTCCAACTTGGGGGAAATCTGGTTTAGAAATGAAAATGACATGTATTTCAAGTAATACATATATTTCAAGTAATATGTCTTTTGGGTCTAAGTGGCAATCTTAAACATCATTTGATAGTTTTTATACTGCCTTTCACGGTCCCAGAGCTTTGATGCCTAGAGCTTTGATGCCTACAAGCCCAGCTTCAAAAAGAAAACAAAAAAAAGCAGCTCTCTTACTGCCTTTCCTTTTGGAGGTCAGGCAGACTTTGTCAGAAAAAGTAAGTTTAAACCTCTATGGCATACTTCCCCTCATCTAACCCTTAATCTGCAGTTCAATAAATTCAAGCTCAGGAGGGTCAAGAGACTTGCCTTGTGCCTAGTGTTCAGTCAGAACAATGATATCATCAACTAACATTTTAATTTTAATGTTCATTTGAAAAACCCAAACTAATTTAAGCAAATCTCTTATACATCAAGGGCCAGCTGACTTGAGCCCACAGACCAAATCCAACTCACCAACTGTTTTTGTGAGGTTTTGTGGAGGGCAGTCACGCCCACCTGTTCACTATTATCTGTGGCTGCTTTTCACCGCAACAGCAGAGCTGAGTAGCTGCAGCAGAGACCGTCCAGTCCACAAAGCCCAAACTATTCACTGTCTGGCCCTCCACAAGAATGTTTCCCCACCTTGGTCCATATGTTATATCCAAACCATTAGGGAATTAATACATTCATTCAGTCAGCAGCTGTCATATCTATACCTCAACAGCCAATGTAGAAATCTTTTCCTTCCCCTTCTACATGACTCACCCCAGGACTCCACCCATTAACTGTGCTCTGTGTTGTCTCACCATTGGTGTTTTGCAATGTGGAGACACAACTTTTGCTAATGAAAATTGTAGGATATATGTTCAAACCCAGTTGTACAATGTCACTGGGTACTCATTGTATCACCTTCAGAAAGGAAAACTAAGAAAATGAACATTACCTGTATCTGTAGACCTCACAGTACCAGGGCTGCTGCTTCACATAGAGAAATGCGCAGATCTGCACGATGCAGGTGAAACAGGTGTTCAACAAGACTGAGAGCAGCAAAGGCGGAGAGAGGAGCTGTCCTGCTGGTCGGTATGGAGCCAGCTTTGGGTAGGCATGAGTTGAACTCACTGAAAGACAAATGCATTTTCCCCATTTCAATTTCATTGTTGAGAATGAAAGATTGAGATGCGTATTGGTTTGAGTCTTGCCTTAGGGCTCAGATTGATCACACATGAATCAAGAATTTACATCTAGGAAAGTACATTGTCCAGTTGCAGATCCGATGCTATCAAGCTTTGCTTTCTCCAGGCTTTGGTTTTACCTTCAGAAATGAAAAGTAATATATTCAAAGTTCTGTAATTAATACATTTACCATATTGCATGATGCAAATATTTTTCTCTACGATCAGACTGACTAGAAATGGTATGTAAGAGAAGATGGCCTTCCAGATGGATATGCATTGCTATTACCTTTCAGTGATGATGGGAATGTGGAGAGTTAAGGCAAAGAGAGTAAGAAAGTATCTAGCTAGACTCATCTTCAGATGCTGGAAAAAGTTATTTTAAAAGCACTCACTCTACTATTTACTCAGCAAATGTTCTCTGAGCACTTCTGTGTACCAGGACAGATGCTAGAGGTGTGTTCTCTTCCTTCCTGGAAATGTGCATAAATGGTGAATGGCTAGAGCACATTAGTCTTGGTTAGGAAAAAGAGTTCATTAAAAACATCTTGCTTCCAGATGAAAATATTAAAATATGTTATAGTATCTTCATTTTTCTTGGAAGCCATGCTAATGGCTTTCATTCACAAGCTAATGAAAATGGAATGTTCTTCTTAGGGTAGAGCAGGAAAGAAGCAAGGGGAGGTCAGAAATTAGAAACATCACATTTAAAGGTTTGTATCTTAGTCATGTTTCAGTTCTTACCTTCATAACCATCAATATATCCCATTTCATAACTCATCACTGGTTTCTTTGACATGAGGAAGAAAATAAAGTGTGCGTGGTTAGGTGTGCATTCATTAACACAGGGGCAGGATGGTGGGGACTGGATGTCCAGTTTGGAATAAGAAACCTCTTAATTAGTTTTTCAGTTTGCTCAACGTGTGTTCTGGGGTAATCATGTTAAACTTGCCAGTCCCTCACTTTCTCATATACTGATATAAGATGAAAGTGTTGGAATGTCTAAATGTCTCCAAAGGCCCTTCCAACTCTCTTATCCTAAAGCTCTATAACCAAGACTCCCCCTTTACCAATTTTAGCAACATCTCTCCAGGAGGGTGCTGGGCTAGAGGCTTTGGGGTACACAGAGAAGAAGGACTCTCATCTGCCCTCAAAGAGCTCGAAGTCCAATAGAAGATACAGGTAGGTTGGCCTTTGTCTCAGATTCTTGAGAGGCTATATCTAAACCCTTGGAATTTGGGTAGCCTTTATCCCCAGTTCCTGGGATATATCCTCTAAACCCTTGGAATTTTCTGCGTCGATAGGGTATCTTTGTTATTCATGATGAGACCTGACAGCTTTTGCCAACAAGGTGACTCAGGGTGGGCCTGAAGAGAGTTTGTGCTAAGGAGGTGACTTGGGATGGGCTCTGGCCATGCCCAAAATACCATAGTGTGATTAGAGAATTGGGGCTTTGAGAATCCTGATGTCGGGCTGATGTTTACAGAGAGGAGAGGAGTTGAGGAGAGTTGAGGACAGGGTTCATCTCATGGCCAATAATTGAATCAATTACACCTTGATAATGGAACTCCCATAGAAACTCCAGACACCAGGAGAGCTCAGGAGAGGTTCTTGTTTGGCAGTAATCTGCATATTATCCCACACTGATGTGTGAAAGGCAAACTGACTCCCCAGGTCCAGGACAATGGAAGTGTCATTTCTGGGACCCTCCCAGATCTTGCTCTGTAAGTCTTTCACATCACGTGGTTCTGATTTGTATCCTTTTGCTATAAGAAGACTGTAATCATATATGTGGCACTTTCCTGAGTTCTGTGAGCCATTGATGAGAATTACTGAATTTGAGTGGGTAGTGAGAACCCCCGAATTTGTAGTCAGCTGGCCAAAAGTGCAGGTGGCATGAGGATCCCCAAAATTACATGTAGCATCTGAAGTGAGGACAGTCTTGTTGAGGTTGTGCCCTTTGCCTGTAAAGTTTGGCCTAAGTCGAGGCAGCTGGTGCAAGAAGTCACGGAAGGCAACACAGGAAGGGCCACACAGTGTGGACTGGTCAGAGCTGAGGAGAGGCGTGAGGAGACAGGAGGCAGAGGGGACAGGAGGCAGAGGCTGCAGCACTCGGAGTTCTGTCCGTGTTCCAGTACCCAAGGTGGGACAGGCCACAGGGTTTGTAAAGAAGCAAGAGGTGCGGGCAGTGCCTCTGTGCCTCCGGCTTCCTCCACTTTGGTCTTCTCCTTCCCAGATGTCCATTGGGTTTCTGGCTTTTCTTTTATACAGAAACTAAGATATACTGAAGTATTGGCCTCATCAGGGCAAAGTAGACTTTACCACCCCCTAATCTGGTTTCCCTGAGTGATTTTTCTCTGGCCAAAGGGATGTTATCAGAAGTTTGAGGCTTCTGCTGGTTTTCCACAGCTGGCCTAGCTCTCTGATCTGCTCTGCTCTCTGTGATATGCAATGAGAACATGCCTGGGTCTGTTCATTCAGCCTGGCCCCAGGATAAAACATAGGGAGCCACATTGAAACCTACAGCCTGGACCAAGACCAACTGATCTACATACTAAAGCAGAACGGCTCAGCTGAGCCCACATATATCATGTGGGTGACAATTGACCAATAGACCAATGAGTGGGTATTGTAAGCCAATGACATATGAGGGTAGTTTGTTAAGCAGCAGTAGTGGGGCAATAGCTGATTGATTCAGAATCCTTACATAAAGAATATTTTAGCTTTTTCCATATTAGAAATTCCTAATACACACTGACAGGGCATCTGTACACCTGACTTTAAATAAATATAAAAACAATGACTACCATTTTAGGACTGCTACTAGGTTCCAGCCAGGTTCATGTTTTATAAATGTTGTCTTTATTTCCTCAAAAAGCAATGCAAAAATAAGTGCTTTCTCTCCTATTTCACAGGTGAAGAAACTGAGGTCCAGAGAAATAGAGTCCTTTGTTTAAAGCCCACAGTGTGTGAGTGACAGGGTGGTGATGTAAACTCATCCGTTTGGCTTTAAAGCCCCATGTGTTCTCTGCTCTACAGCATAATGCAGGGGTATGGAGCCCAGGAATTAAGCATGATAGAATGAGGAGCCCTGAAGTGCAAGCTTGGATAGCAACCTTGGGTTTCAGTGGACAGAAAAACTTTTCTGAATTGTCCAGGTCTCCTTAAAATAATGATGATGATGATGGTGGTGGTGGTGGTGGTGATGTTGACATATGCTATCAGATTGCATGCAGAGGAATGAAAACTGGTGGTGTTATATTTTATTTAGAATTAATCATTGCCTTTAAGTTTCTATAGGACATTACTCATATTGCCACTGGTGTCTTGCATTAAATCAAGCTGTTTACACATGCGCTCAGCAGACTGTGAGCTCCCTGAGGGAAGACACCCTGTCTCATTCCACTTTCTGTACCTGACTGAACCCAGCACAGGTTCTGCTGTGTGGGAGGACTTAGAAGTTTTAATTCCTGTTCTCAAAGTGCAGTTTTTAATTGTTCAGCATCATTTGGGTATAATGCAGGTATGCTTCTCCTAAATAGTTGGCTTACCTCATATTCTAGACTTTTTAAGTCATGTAAGTCATGTTGTAGGAGGCTCCCGAACTCACCTAAATTACATGCAAAATTTTGAGTGTGCATCATAAAATTTTTAAAGTGCAAAGATCTATATTTTCCATCAGATTCTCCAAGGGGACCAAGACCTAGAAAATCTTAGGCATCATTGAAGCCCTGGTGAAATTTAAAAAAGAGATGTTTTTACAGAATGTTTGAATTCCCTCCTACAGACTCCTTTCCTGGACACTGCTTCTTCCTGTATGCTGAAATGATTGGCCTAGAAGGGCCTGGATTGTGTGAACCCATCTTCATTCATAAAAATGACTGTCTTAGAGGTCGGCATCTGACACAAATTAGGTCACTAAATTTTCTCTCAGGAGATTTGCAAATAAGGTACCTAGAAGCTAAGCTAATTAGCTGTGGGAAGACAAGGAGAAAGGTTATAGAGATTCAGCAGGGTCACCATTTAGGGCCATTTGGAAGGTGAATGAGTAGAAGTGAGATGAAAACAGTAAGAACAGAAAGAAGAAAAAGACAAGATGGTCTCTTGGAAATAAAGAAAGCAGCCTTGAGTGTTCTAGCCCTTCCAAGGGCCACATGCTTCTGAATTTCTGTTCTCAGATTTCTTTGAGAATTATATTCTGAAACATCCCCCTTTCTCTGTTTCTAAAATCTAATTTGAGTGGGTCTTATGGGAGAGAACAAAGATGTAGCAAGGACAAATTCCTTTCAAGATGGCTTCTAGGCCTATTATAGTCAAATAGACTTCAAAGCAAGCATTTTCTTAATTGACTTCCTTGACTTCATCTTACTTTTCTCCTCAATTTTACCCTTAATACACAGGGGTAGGCAAAGGTAGGTTTATAGTTGCTTGCATGAGAACAGACATGCAGGTTATCATTATTACAATAGCTTTATTCACTCAAAGGAATGTCACAATTGTAAACCTACTTTTGTTTTATTAGGTGCCTTTGTTTGCCTTTAAATCTTGTGGGAACAAGGCAGGGTGTGTATAGATAAGCAAGTAAATAAATTAAATATGTAATGGTATTGTGTTTGTCTCATACTACTAACTCAAGCTTAAGGTCAAAGCCATAACCTGGAAACTTGGAAATGTAGGGACCTTGGTGAGAATGACTTTACAATGATCATTTAATTGTCCGTGACTCCAAGCATCTGCAGATGACTGTCCACAGTTCTCAGCCTGGGAGTCATGATTCTGTTATCTGACCCAACTCACCTTTCAAATTTTATCTTTTGATGTTTCTTTTCAAATGCCCTACAGTGTGGTCAAACTGAACATCTCATGTTCTGTATTTATCAGCTATCTCTTGTTCATGATGTTCTCTCCTATTGGAAATTCCCTTCTTTTAGTAAAAGATACTTGGAATCTACCCATCCTTCCTATTTTGGTGCAGATACTTACCTCTTCCAAGAAGCCAACCTTAGTATATCTCCTTTTTCTCCACTGCTGTCTCTTCCTTAACTCCAGATTTTCAGAAGCAATCTCTTCTTTTTCTGAACTTCTCTTTTCCTGGCACTCGCTACTTTAGATTAGCATTTCATTAATTCATGCATGTGAATTTCCCCACTAAATTCTGAATTTAGTGACCAGTCTTTTTATGCACCAGGCACATACATGCCTAACAAATAGTAGAAGATGCACACATCTAAGAGGATGCTGATTTGGGAATTTTCCTTTTGTCTGGGGAACTTTATTGAGCCTCATATTTGAGGACAAGGAATTTTAAGTGTCAATATAGTGTAAAGAGAGAGCCCTTTGCCAAACCTCCATAGTATGTACTCAGAGATTCACATGGGTCCTTCAACCAAAAGCATGCCTACCTAGTCTCCCACATACTGTTACCTACATACGACTGTATAAGAGAATGCTACAAAGATTATCAGATTATCAAGAGATTTTTTAAAGAAATTTTAGGAGCAGAAAGAGCTGTGTTTTTTTTTCCCTGCATCACCCCAAAGCACATAAGTGAGGGTCATTACAACCACTCTATGAGAGACCTTAGTGGTTTTGAGGTAGAGATTGGCTCACTCCTTCCCCTGTTGCAATGCCAGAGGGAAGAAAGAGGGGGCAGCAATGAGAGCAAGATGTACTATCAATATCTTGTAGATCAAGCAGAAGCTATGGGAACTAACCAAACTAGAGGTATATTGGGAGGAATCTGCCCAATGTGGCAGTCTGCTGGGGTTAGAGGCACAGCAGTAAAAGAAAGAAAGAAAGAAAGAAAGAAAGAAAGAAAGAAAGAAAGAAAGAAAGAAAGAAAGAAAGAGAAAAGCTTTGTGGTATGTACCACTGGAAGGCAGTTGCTGAAAGGAATCCTGAGGTGTCAGAGAGAGAGAAAGAGAGAGAGAGAGCACAAACCACTGTGCCAGAGAAAGGTCTAGTCCAGACCAATCCACACAAATTCTCTGAAGAACCCAAGAACTCACCAGTGGGCCTCCTGCAAATTCTCTGAATTTAAAATGCCTGTCAAATCAGAGGACACTTGAACAGAGCGTACTACAACACTCCCACTGAAGTAAAAACTTCTTGGCCTTTGTTTCTCTGAGAGTCCTTGAAGCAGGGCCTCTGTGTAGCTGAGTAGAGACCATGGCCTTCTCACTACTGCTTGCTCCAAGCCATAGGGCAGGCTTGATACAGGGGAAGCAAAGCTTCAAATTAGATAAAAACACAAAATGTGGACTTCCAGCAAAGATGGAGGCGTAGTTGGACACACTGTGCCTCCTCTCACAACCAAGATTAAGGACAACAAAGGTATAGAACCAAAAAAAAAAAAAAAAAAAAAAAAAAAAAAAAAAAAAAAAAAAAAAAAAAAAAAAACAACCAGAGGAGATAGAGGATTGAACTGTATGGAAGTCTGACAATGATTCACCCAGACTGGTAAGAGGGGCAGAGTTGGCAGCTGGTAGAGAGGGGTTGCGGCGGGAAGAAGCAGAGCTGGTGGTCCTGGGAGCACAGGTGGTGGTTACTGAGCACAGGGAGGTAATGAGCAGACCAAGCAAGGCACACAAGGCGGCTGACCGAGGTCACACATTTGTGCGTAGATAAACCAGGCCAGTGAGACAGACCACACAGTGCAGGGCCCCAGCGCCAGGAAATAAAGCCTAAAAAGCACCAATTGAGAACACTTGTAGGGGTTGGGGTGCTGGGAGAGAATCCCAGTCTCATGGGAGAGTTTGTTGGAGAGACCCATGGGGTCCTAGAACGTGTACAAGCCCACCCACATGGAAATCAGTGCCAGAAGGCCCCAATTTGCTTGGGGAAAGCAGTGGAAGGGACCAGAATCCAAGAGAGAGCGGAGCAAGTGCCATTGTTCCCTCTCGGACCCCGCCCCCACATCCAGCGTCACAACCCAGTGACTGGGTTGCCCTAACCTGGTGAACGCCTAAGACTCTGCCCCTCACTAGGTAACAGTTGTGACCAGACCAAAAAAAAAAAAAAAAAAAAGAACAAGGGTGGCTCAAATGGGAGAACAGATCGGGGCCCCAGAGCTAATTCATCTAAGTGACCAAGAGGTAGCCAACCTATCAGATGCACAACTCAAAGCACTGGTAGCCAACCTATCAGATGCACAGTTCAAAGCACTGGTGATCAGGAAGCTCACAGAATTGGTTGATTTTGCTCAGAAATTAGATGAACAAATGGAGGCTACAATAACTGAAATGAAGAAAAATGCACTGGGAACCAATAGTGATGGGAGGAAAACTGGGACTCAAATCATTGGAGTGGACCAGGAGGAAGAAAGAAACAACCAAACAGAAAAGAAGGAAGAAACAAGAATTCAAAAAAATGAGGAGAGTCTTAGGAACCTCCAGGACATCTTGAAATGTCCCAACATCCGAATTACAGGGGTACCAGAAGGGGAAGAGGAAGAGCAACAAGTGGAAAACTTATTTGAACAAATAATAAAGGAGAACTTCCCCAATCTGGCAAAGGAAATAGACTTCCAGGAAGTCCAGGAAGTTCAGAGAGTCCCAAAGAAGGTGGACCCAAGGAGGAGCACACCAAGGCACATCATAATTCTATTAGCCAAGATTAAAATGAAGGAGAGAATTCTAGAAGCAGCAGGGATAAGGGGACAGTCACCTACAAAGGAGTTCCCATCAGACTGTCAGCGGATTTCTCAAAAGAGACCTTCCAGGCAAGAAGGGGCTGAAAAGAAGTATTCCAAGTCATGAAAGTCAAAAACCTACATCCAAGATTGCTCTATCCAGTGAAGCTGTCATTTAGAATGGAAGGGAAGATAAAGTGCTTCTCAGATAAGGTCAAGTTAAAGGAGTTCATCTTGACCAAGCCCTTATTCTATGAAATGTTAAAGGGACTTATCTAAGGAAAAGAAGATAAAAAATATGACAGTAAAAAGATAGCAAACTCACAGATATTAACAACCACACCTAAAACAAAAGCAAACTAAGCAAACAAGTAGAACAGGAGCAGAAACACAGAAATGGAGATCACATGGAGGGTTAACAACAGGGGAGTGGGAGGAGGAGAGAGGGGGAAAAGGTACAGAGAATAAGTAGCATAGACGGTGGGTAGAAAATAGACAGGGGGAGTGCAAGAATAGTGTGGGAAAAGTAAAAGCTAAAGAACTTATGACACATGGACATGAACTAAAGGGGGGAATGTGGGTGGGAGGGGGTGTGCAGGGTAGAGGGAAATGATGGGGGAGAAATGGGACAACTGTAATAGCATAAGCAATAAAATAAAATTTAAAAAACACAAAATGTTAATTTACAAGGCCTGGGTATTTTAAAACTAAAGATGAGATCATTTAATACCTGGAATTGACCAGGTAGGATAACTGAGCTTATAGAGATGGGAAAGCAATAGTTTCTGAAGGCAGAGGGTAAAAAGCAAACAAAAATAGCTATTTCTTGACTCCATCTCTCACCTTTACCAACCAATCTGGAGCCCAGCCCATTTACCAAACCAGCTACATGTTTGTTGAATAATATTTGCATAAAGTGCTGTCATTCTGGTAGAACATTATGCTTCTGATCTATTACCCTTCTGAGACTTTTTCTCCCTTTGGCAACAGTGATCCTGCCTCAAGCCATTCCAAGTTTCCCACTGAGCCTACTCCAACATGAGAGGCTAACTGGCCAGCTGGCAGGGAGATAACAGGCTATTGCCATGAGAAAGAGTAAAGTATGCCCACTGTCGTGGGAGTCAGACTTATCAGCAATATTGTGAAATTAAGTGTGTCAAAGCTCAAAAAACTTCCTCAAGGTCATCTGTCATTCTGAGCCAAGTGTTTTGGATTACTAATCACACAGTCTACTTGCACACAGTCAAACTCTTTCCAAGGGCTCCCCGAGTTAGCATCATTGTGCAAGAGAAAGAGTATAGGGACATATGGTGGTATCATTCATTTTCCAGTGAGTGCTGGCAGTGTGTGATGCATTGTGCTGCACACATCGCATGCACTGTTTTGTCTGATCCTCACAACACTATGAGGACATTTCCTATCAGGAAATTATTTGTTTTATAAATACTTTGCCAAAGGTCACAGAGATGGGGAGTGGTGAAGGGTGGCCATGGCCTTTCCCTTCATGCTACTGACTGTTAGCTTAGCTCTTGGGACTTTCTGTTGTCCTATTTCCTTTTTAGCATCATTGCCCATATTCACAAGTAATCATGCAAATTACTTAAAAATATCCAACATTGCAGAGCAATGTCATTGATTCAAAATTATCCAGTCGTGTGAATATGAATAACATGTAGAAAAATATTTTAATGGGCTATGAATAGACATTTCAACCATAAGAATCAAAATTGATATTACTTACATCTCTGATACTGTTAAGTTTTGTCATTGGGTTGATATAATAAATGACTTCAATATCAGTTTCCTGTTTTATGATTCAACATGAAATTTGCATGGTTATTAATATCCTGCACTGCCTGATGTTTTATCTGTTATATTTCAAAACACTTTCATTGTTGAACAAGGCAGAAAAGATGACTACGTCATTCTTTTCCTTTACTCTGTTGAGGCAGTCACCTTTCTCACTTATTAAGAGTTAGTATCAAACCCGAGATCTTTGATAGGAAATACTATATCAATGTCATCTGCAAGGAAGGAAATGAGCAATAGCTGCTGTAAGCCACACCTTGCTTTGAGAGAATTCCACGAGAGTAAAATGCTAGCATTTGTTCTTGCACATCAAAGACTTAGCAAAAATCTGGTTTCACATCAACATGAAGCATAGCCAAATAATGGAAAGTGACCTTTGGGTTTTAAATATTTCCCTTTCCAGATTTCTTGTACATTTTTCTATGTACAAGCAACAAACCTACAAAGAACTCAGAATACATTGAAAATTTTATGAGGCTAAAACATATTTGCTTTCAGGATATTTTAATGCCAGCTCTGAGGACTTTGAGTCTCAATTTTCTTCCAACACCACTTTCAAAAAATTCATAAGAAATGAGCATCCGGTAGTTAAGGTGCACCTTTCTCTGCAAGTCTTATTTGGATGAACATTTCTAGAATTTCATGGGTAAATACAAATAATACAGTTTAGTTTGCTAAATAGCTTACTTGTCAAACAGACCATCAAAGTAATGGCTACATCTTGCATTAGATACTGGTAATTCCCAAAGAGTTGTAGTTGCTGAAAAGGAAACAAAAGCAGATATAAGGGTTGCTTCTGCCATTTTAGTACTTTATAATTTCTAACACTCCTTTTGAAAGAAGCCATTATTTTTCTCACCTCTTTAGGAAGAAAGTGACTTAACTTGTTTTCTGCATCTTATTGGAGGGAATGAAACCAGACCACTGTTTTCCCAGTATTTAACTTAATTCCATATTAGCAACAAGGGTCAGCCCTTTGACTGGACGTAGTAGTTATAACAGCTATTGTGTTAGCCTGGACAATTGAATTTTTAACATAAGATATTAAAGCCGAAAAGTTCCTCTGGGAATTTCAAACTTAAAATTTAAAGTCAAGGCTTCAAGTCACCGAACAGGTGTTTCTTTCCATCTTTATTCATGGACTGAGTTTACACCGTAGTTCTCTTGGGGGTCCATTCACTTTCAGAAATTGAACAAGTGCTCCTGCCTCAAATAAGCCCACTGCAGACTGCAGTCTGGCACACCTGTCTTTTTAAAGTTTGTATAGACATAGAACTTCTTTTATGTTCACATTTATAGAGTTGAAGCATTTAAATAAAAAAGTCAAGTTGTTCCTCTCTACAAACCTGCTTGCAATACATTTTTGCAGCCGGGTCTGTTTCTCTGCTACATAGCAGTTGAATGAGCGCCAAATTAGAATCTGGTTCTGAGGACTTTACAGACCTGATAGACGCAAATGAAAAGCATTTCTGTCCTGTTAGAGGGTGAACCCAAAGCCCAGAAGTTTCCAGGTGCAGGTCCTTAGAAACAGTCTTATTTAGGTCTCCAGGGGTGTCCAACCTGAGGCCCGTGGGCTGCATGCAGCCCAGGATGGCTGTGAATGTGGCCCAGCACAAAATCATAAATTTACTTAAAACATTATGAGATTTTTTTGTGTGTGATTACATGTCACAATGTTTTTAATGTGCAGCCCAAGACAGCTCTTATTCCAGTGTGGACCAGAGATGCCAAAAGTTTGGACACCCCTGGCTAGACTATGAGAGTGAATGGCTTCAGAGTGGACCATGGTTCCAACTCTAGCCATGAGGACGTTGGAATTCAGATCCTGCTTTCCTATTTTTCAGAGGATACAAATGGTTCCTCAGTATCCCTGTCACCCTCCAATTCTTCCTTTGTCTGCCTTACTTTTTTTCTCATGTCCTTTTCCCTTATTTTCTGCTTAGAATGGTAAAGTGATATATATGCAGGGTGGGATGCAACGGGGAGAAATTTTTTAAAGCACTTCTAGTCTTCATTCTAGCAGCAGCTTACATAGACCTATATTATAGAGGGTCTTAGGAATCAGCCAGCCTAACTTACCAAAGGCAGATGAAGGCTTGGCTAAGGGCAAGACCTAATTTGCTCTTAGTGATAGAGGCAGAACTTGAGTCTAGGTTTCCTGACTCCCAGTCCAGGTCTTGTTTCTACCCATCTGGTTGCCCCTTAACCTTCTGTGTGTGGTCCTTGCTAGTAATAGCCCACCAGGTGCCGGAATGCCATGGCCTTCTCAGTCACCTCTCAAATGTCTTAGAAAAGCAGTAAAGTAATTAATTCCCTTCCAGACATGGTCCCTGAGCCCACTGGTTCATTTTACTGTAGAACAAGCTATGACTGAACTACTAAAGTATTCTTTCAATCTAAACATATTTCTTCCATATAGCTAATTAATTCTTACGTGTTTGTTTTGATCGCTTAATTTAAACAATCTTTTTTTAAAAAAATGAAGAACTGTACTAATGACATGTCTAAAGGTGTGAGTGCTGGGCAGGTTCAGAAGTAAAGCTCCAGCATGGAAGTTTCCCTAGCCTTTGAATCCTTCAAAGTCAAATTCAACAACATGTCTTTCTTTTTATCTCTCCTTAGTCTTTTGCCAAAAATATTCCACAGTTGGTGACTGATCCATTTCCTGCTGAGTTATATTTAGGCTGCTCTGAAGCTTTCTTCATAATCCAGTGAAGAAATAGAGGCTTGAAGAGGTCAAGTGTCTCAGGTTATCTAGAGAAAAACAACACTTCTAAAAAACTGAGACACATCTATTTATTTCTAGCTCTGTGTTTCGTGCAGTTATACCAAGTTCCCACTTTGTAGACATCTATTTTGAGAAATGTCATTTATATATAAAACATTGTATCCTGTGTAGGAGCTGTACCCCCAAAGAATAAACCAGTGATGTAAATGCAACTAAGACAAAAAAGAATTCTTTTGATTCATACCCAATAGAGCAGTGATGTACCAATAAACTGGATTATGCCATATATGGTCAAGTATTTAAATACCCCAAAGGATGAAACCAGAGCAGCTCGGCCTTCTCTGTTTAAGAAAAAATAAAAACAACTGGTTATATACGATACACATCTCCCACTCTCCTTTATATTTCAAAAAGAGTTTAATTTTTAATAGCTGGTTGACATACATTCATTTAACCACCAATTTATCCTCTCAGTTATCTATTTACTCATTCATTCATTCATTCATTCTTATAATCATTACCTCACTCATTAATCCATGCACTCACCTTTAGTTAGGGTTTATAATTTACCAGGATTATGGTAAGAGTCATGGAGGATATCAATAAATCAGGCTCAGTCTTTATTTTCAACAAGCTTTCAATGAATTAAGAAGATTGACAGGTACATTATAAACACAATACATTATGATGAGGTGGAGAATGTGAAGCATTGACTTGACTATGACTCATTACATCCTAAAGACACTTGCTTCCTGAGAACCCAGCTATGTGTGCTTTTGAGTCCCCTAGAGACCCAAAGCATTTTAGGAAGGGTGGATGGGACTCCAATGTTTGAGGTGAAATGGGCTTTGTTGGCTTCCATACACCAGGAAGGACCAAGGGTAATAATCTGAGCTGGTGTGAAGATCAAAAGAGATAAAGGTAACAGTAAAAATTGCAGCTTAAAAAGTAAATATTCCTCCCTTTAAAAAATTGTTTGAGCTGCTACTCCTTTAACTGGAGCTTGGTTGGGTGATGGGTTATGACAGGCTGGAGAAGACAGGTGAGGCAGTAGTGCGATACGGGAGCAGGGAACTTAGTGAACATCCCCACCTGCAGCCTCCTCTTTTCCCAGCAGAAACAAATCCACAGGGAGTCAGCACACACCGTTTTTGTTTCTGGTCCCTAGTGATATAGTCACCCGCACTGCTCAGAGGCTGTCAACAGAACAGGGACATGAGAAGGAAAAACCACTTTGCCTCAGGTAAATGAGAAAGTTCAGGTGGGAGAGGGGCCAAGATGCCGTGGGCAGGTATTTCCCAGCAGGCTAGGAGGTACCACATTTGTTTTCCACACACAGGGTGGAGCAGAAGACATGCTGAGAAGGGGCCAGCATGTGGAGCCTGGATCATTGTCTGACATAAACTTCATCATTCTACAGTAGGGTAAATTTAACAAAAAAAAAAAAAAATTAAGAGGCAGATTCAAAGGGAAGTTCAATAACCCATTCTAACTAAAGAATAAAGAATGTTTGCCTGGACCTCCAAAATTACTGCTACTCCTACTGAGTATGTATTTTAAGCTGCTCATTCATTGATCTGTGCATTCCACAAACAGTAAGCAGATGCTCTGATGCATTTGGTTTAGTGAGAGGCACAATGATACAGACATGAATAAGGTGCAGTTGTTGCCCTAAAGGACTTGAACTGTAACAACAGTGTTTTAAAGATAAAAATGAAAACCCATGGATCTGGACCCATGCATCTAAAACTGTACCTCATCGCCCCTCTAGGGGACGCTTTCTCCAGAATCAGCATACATCACAGAGAGCAAGAGCACAGCGAGCCTAATGGAGCTGAACCACATCTAATTTTTATAAATCTAAGAGCTATCAAAGCAAAGAGTTTCTACCCTGAAGTATCATTAAGCCATCACCACTAGAGAAATTTTACATCATCACTTGTAATTTAAAACAGTATATTACATTTATAAATGCATGAGGCCACATGTGTGAAAAAGAGCATCTGAAGTTCAAATACTACTGCCTTTTGGATGGACCAACCTGGTGCTGTGTGCAACTATCTAGGACACAGTTGGCAAACACAAGGCCTGCAGGCCGAATCCGGCCCTCCACCTTGTTGTATCCGGCCTAGCACCTTGTTTCTACCTGGCAGCAGAGCCAAGCTCTGGCTCAACTGTTAAGGAGTAGTTACATTTATACAGTCCTAAAGTTACATTCGGCCCTTTGAAGGCAACTGTGAGGCTGATGTGGCCCCTGGTGAAAATGAGTTTGACATCCCTGCTCTAGGAGTTTAAACTCCCAATGCAAAGTCTACACACCTGGTTCTCCAGCTTCACTTTCACAACTACCAAATGAGAATCCTTCCAACCAGATTGGATGATTGGGCTTCTGTGCCCTCCGATTAAAACCCTGTTTCCAAATATGGCTCTCCATTTCCCCCACCTGGAATCCCCTCCCAGCTCCTTTTGTTCACAAATGTCCTTTAAGGTGCAAGTCCCCCGCTGAAGCCTTACCTCTGGCTAGAGTTATCATACTGAACTAGTGGGAAAGTTACTATATAGTTGGATGTGAACTTATTTAAAGCTAATTTATTGAGCACCTCTCACTCTTTTTTTATTATATCTATATCTATATAGATATAGATATCTACATATTTACATCTATATTTGTATCTATATTCTTCACTAAAATATAAGTCCTCTAGAGCAAGGCTCTCTCTCATTTTTAATCCCCCACATTCCAAGCACAATGCTTAAAAAGAGCTCCAGGAGCCGTGTTGACCATGGACAGAACGAACAAGGGCGAGGGGCCTGAGCACTCTCGTGCTGTCGTCACCATGACGTGAACCAGAGTGAGGCAATAGAGGTAGTGAGAAAAGGCTTAGAAAGAGGCTCTGAAAGCAGTAAAGCATAATGCCTGATTGGCTAGGAGTAAAGAATAGGGAAGAGTAAAATGTACTCTGAGCTTCTGAGCCTGAATGACAGACACTGAGGACTACATGGTCCTTAGAAGCAGGGAACCTGGGAGTTAGGGAGAGGAGTGCTTTGGAGGCAGGGGAGGTGGTGATGTTTGAGGGTGTGGAAGGACACAGGTGCAGCCACCCAGTGTTCAGGAATGTATGTCAAGCTTTCGCCCTGACATGCAGCCAGGCAGGGGCATGGAATTTCTATCCAGGTACCCTTAGGTCAGTGATTCTTGTCAGTAGCTGCCCATTCAGATACACCACAGGACATGCCAGAGAACTTCATGGTTGTCTTTTTTGTATAAATCTCAAGATTTGATGATATCTTCCAGACCACTGGCCATGAAGCTGGCCCAAAGGTACCCCACAATGTTATAGGAAACAAAAGGGGAATAAGACTTATGAACAAAATATAGAGCCTGTTGTATTGTTCTTAACTACATTTCAAACAAGAGTAAAGACAACATCAGAAATGAGAGAGAAGTGGAGGTAAGGGAGCTATGTTGGGAAAATAAACAGTTTTTAATTCCTCCCTCTTCTCTAACTATTACCAGTCAATTGTAAAATTCTTTTATGCAGTCATTTTGGATGTTCATTCATTTGTACTTTAGGGATGGAACACTGCGTGGGGAAACTACCTGACGGAATGACCCCTTTCTGCTTCCTCACCCATTGTCGACTACTGAG
The DNA here is from genome assembly GCA_004027475.1 of Anoura caudifer. Taxonomy (NCBI): domain Eukaryota; kingdom Metazoa; phylum Chordata; class Mammalia; order Chiroptera; family Phyllostomidae; genus Anoura; species Anoura caudifer. The sequence continues at coordinate 401,524 of PVKU01000301.1, forward strand.
AGAAAGGTTCCAGTGAGTACCCAACGTACAAAATAAAGCAGAAAAGTAGAAAAGCAATTACTTTTCAAATACCAACTTCAGCTTTCCACTGTCCACATGACACAGTCATTTATCATTTAATGCTCAGCAAAAGTCACCTTTTTTGTGGCTTTTACTGGCATTCTCAAGCAGCACTCATGCTTCCTTGCTTGGTGCTCCAGTGCCACTTTACCCATGTCTCTGTTCAGATGATTAACGCTAAATTACAGCTGAATTTTTTCCGGAGCCAGACAATGAACCATCAGTCATGCGGGCAGAGGAGGAAAAAGTGGCTTACTTGATGAGATGAGGCACACACTCAATGTTGGCCATTTTTGAGGTGAAAGGCGAGGCCACGGATGCCTCTTGCTCTGACAAGGAAATGCCCGCATGAGCCATTTTCAAAGCCTGGAACGATAAATCGGTGTTATACCCAGGACTCTCAGGCCTGGCTCTAACTGCTCAAACACCACGAGGGTCTTCCTCACAGTGTAGAGTTCTACAACACTGCACACTTCCACCCCTGGCTCTCTGATTATGTCCTCCCTCCTCCTGGAATACCCTTTCCCCCGATCCACAAAGTCACCAGCTAAAGAGGTACCAACTAAACAATGATCCAGAGGTAGAAGAATGGGGTGTGTGTGTGCATGTCTGTATATTGGTTATGGGGTATCGAAGTAATAAAAAATGGAAATAATCATTCAAGAAGTCTATTAAAAAGATGACAGCATTTGGATAGACATTTGTCAGGCAACTTCATTATCACAGTTCTTACACTTAGCAGGTCATCCTGATGAACAATAGGAAAAGATATCCAATCCCTACCTTTCTGTAGGCTTCCTGACCAGGCCAACCAGCTAACTGCTGGGATGAAATATGGAGCATACAGCATCTTTACTGAATGCAGGAACTAGATCATACTCATTAATGACTTATACTAGTACATGTGTTGCTTCATTGTAAGGAAGGCTAATTCTTCTCCCATCAAGACTGAAAACTGTTCACAGAAACAGACTCATAGACACAGAGAGCAAACTGATGGTTACCAGATGGGGGTGGGGAGGTTGGTGGCCTGAGTGAGAACTGTACAGATCAAGATGTACAAATTGGTAGTTACAAAATAGTCATGGAGATGTAAAGTACATCATAGGGAATATAGTCAATAGCATTGTAATAACTATGTAAGTGTCAGATAGGCACTAGAATGATTAGGGTGATCACCTCATAAATTATATAAATGTCCAATCACTGGGTTGTACACCTGAAACTAATATAAAGTAATATTGAATGTCAACCTGGATTGAAAAAATAAGAAAAGAAACATTATTTCTAAGAGTAATTATAAAATATATGACATAAAAATAATTAAAAAAAAAAAAAACTTTCCAGAAAGTGCACAGAGCAGACAGTGACAAATCAGAAGGCCAACAAGTCCTTGATTCTATGGGAATTGTGTGGGCATAAAATAAGACTTTGTATTTCTGCAGCTCTATAGAACTACAGAAGACCTGAATGCTATGACTGATACATAACTAAGTTCATGGTCAATAAACATTAAGATATTTCTTCTTCCTCTCTTTTCTCTTAATATTTTGCACCTCTATCACATAATTTAGTACCATCTAATTTATGTTAGGGTTATTTTTTATGCGTGATTCTTTCCCCCACTGAACAATGAACTCTTTAGAGGCAGGGATTATATCCTTTTTAGCACGTGATTTCTTTGTTTGATTCTAAACTCCACATAACTAATGGGAATGTGTACTCATTCTGAAATTTGAAGAGTGAACTAAATACCAGCTTAGTGTGAAGTATAATGCAGAAAAATTCACAATAGATCTTTAAGTATGAACATAGTTTTACATAGACCTTTGAAGAAAACATTTGAAGAAGGAAGTAAAATAAATACTCAGATCTTAAGTATCAAGTAGGCTTTGGAAATACAAAGCAACCCCTTCACTTCTTTTTCCACACACTAGCTACTAAAATATTTTCTTATGTACATAAATCTTTAAGGTATTGTTTCAACCATATCTTTAAAACTCAGATTATAAAACATGTACTGTCTCTTAGTGTGTATGAGAAGTAATCTGTTGAGAATCATTTAATTTAGGTTTTGCCACAGTATATATCAACTGAATAGTTTGGTCTAGAAGCTCATTGAAATTGTTTAATATTGTGCTTATCTTGGTTCAGTCATCAGCTGATATGAGGACCGCAGCCAGCAAATCCAGAAAAGGCTGAGACTCAGAAGGGCAGCAATGGAAGAGTTAGGAAAGGTTACTAAAGGCAAAGATGTGTCATTAGAGACCAAGGGCAAGATCATCCATATCCTGTACTCCCAGTTACTGTGTACAGATGCAAAAGTTGGACAGTGAAGAAGGCTGATAAGAAAAAATTGATTCGTTTGAAATATGATGTTGACAGAGACCCTGGACTGCCAGAAAGATGAACAAGTGGGTCCTAGAGCAAACGAAGCCTGAAACATCGCTGGAGGCGAAAACAACAAAACTGAAGCTATCCCGTTTTAGGCACGTCATGAGAAGGCAAGGCTCTTCTGGAGAAACCATAGTGCTAGGAAAATGGAAAGCAGCAGGAAAAGAGGAAGACAAACATGAAATGGACATACTCCATAGAGGAAGCCGTAAACATGACTCTCCAGGAGCTGAGCAGGGCTGCTGAAGACAGGACACTGTGGGCGTCACAGGTTCATAGGGGCACCGACAGTCATAGCTGACTCGACGGCATGTAACACACACTATTTCAGCCAAATGTAAGAACTGGGGGATAAAAAGCCACTTCAAAAAAAGTAACCCTGAAATATCAATAGAAGTTTGGCAGGAATAATATGATTAAATCTTTTAGCAATAGTTTCAAACTTTTCCTTCACTAAGATTTTTATCTGTTGTGTGACTTCAGGTAAAAAAAAAAAAAAGAATTCACTTCCCTGGACTAATTTTCTTATTGATAACACGAGAGATTTAAACCAGTTAGTCTTGCAAAGTTCCTGTAAGTCTGAAATACTGGAGTGTGAGTAGCCTTCCCTTGTCTTTATTATTCTAGGTGTTGCCAGAAAACAGCAGAGATGACTTATTTCATTTCACTCCTCTCCACCCCAGCCCACATTCAGGTATAGTTGAATATATGCAGTAAAATAATCAAGTGATCGTTTGCAGAAGGGTGAAGAGTCAGAACCCAGGGGACTGCGGGGTACTCACATGGGATGTTAGTGAACTGCCTGAGTTAGTAGAAGCAGTTTCTACTCACCCCACAATCATTGGCTCCATCTCCACACATGCCCACATAATAACTGTAGGGAAAAGGATCAGAAAAATTAGTAACAAGACCTCACTTGAGTGATTTCCATCATACCTAACTCACATACGATGTGTGTGTGTGTGTGTGTGTGTGTGTGTGTGTGTGTGTGTATTATGAGAGAGAGAGAGAGAGAGAGACCTGAAGACATGTAGAACCAGCCTTCAGGAAAATACTAGAGGAATAAGGCCATTTCATCATTTAAATTGTTTCAATCAATCACATGGAAGTGATAATGATACTGCAGGGATGTCCACAAAGATGATCACACACTTCAAAAGAAGTCCTACTTGATTATACCCACCAAGGCCAAGGTTAAGGGGACGCAGGCATAATCATAGACTTGCCACAGAACCTAATACATGGACCATAACCAAATCCATCCATGTTTTGGTCACTGACTGCTGCTGGGAGTTTAGAGTGCAGACACCAGGGTGAGAAACATTTGGGAAATAGCTTAGCAGATACAACTGGAGACAGATACACATACTTTTGATGCATCTTGGAGTAAAAATGAGATAACATGCTCCCATCATATCAGTTTTGGGTACAAACACAATGATACCAATAACAGAGTAAATAGGGCACAGGAGGTGAGAAAAATAAATAAATAAATAAATAAATAAATAAATAAATAAATAAATAAATAAATAACAGAGTAAATGTTAAAGCTGTTGCCAAAGAAAAAGGAATTTCTGATTCAAGATATACTCTGTCTTCTATTATAAGTAAATAATATATTATTGTATTATTGTATTATTATATTATTTTATCATTGTATTATTATAATCAATAGGTATTGGTTAATGACAATAATATTAAATGCTCAGCTGCAAATTGCCAAAAAACACATGAAATAACCAGATAATTTAGAGAAAAAGAAAGGTTTTGGAGAATTTCCTTATTACTAGTTGACAAAGAAATGGCCATTTTTAATAGATCAAAAATGGGCAAAAGTAAGCAAATTCATATTTGGCTAGAGTAAGTGAAAATCACTCTATAAATATTTGTATGTTTGCCCTGGCTGGTGTGGCTCAGTGGGCTGAGCACTGGCCTGAGAACCAAAGCTCCTCCGCTTTGATTCCCAGTCAGGGTGCATGCCTGGGTTGTGGGCTGGGTCCCTGGTGGGGGGCACACAAGAGACAACCACGCACTGATGTTTCTCTCCCTCTCCTTCTCCTTCCCTTCTCCTCTCTCTAAAAATAAATAAAATCTTTAAAAAATATTTGTATGTGCTCATGTACATGTCATGACTATGCACATTTCCTGAAAACAGGTTTCCTTCTTCAGCCTTAAAGCACATCTTCAGTCTCCATATCACACGAGGAATCTTACACATTCTAGCACCCCCTGAATTCAGAAGGAGAATTCAGATAGACTTCTGCACACTGCCTGTGATAAAGGCATGAGGAAGAAAATTGTGAAATTGAGAAGACCGCTCATTCTGCAACAGCATATATCTTCCTGAATTGACTTTTCCTTAGGGGAATATAGCTTTTCAACTTTAAGCATTTAAGTTGGCAAAATTTCTCAGGCATTTGAGAAAGGGAAAGTTACTTTCATCAGCCAGTGTTATATAATGACCATGTAAGTGAAATAGTCATTTTAGATACTGGTTACTAATCCAGACTCAAGGCATTATGGGAGTTAATAAGCAATTTTTGAAACACCCCAAGAACGCTTGGGCAACAAAAAATAGTAGTAAAAGTCAGTCTTGGGATTTTACCTGCTACTTATCAGCAATTATCTAAAGTTTCACTACTCTCTGTTCCTTTTCACTTTTCAGAAATCCATAGCTGAGAAACTGTAACATTCCTAGCATGTAATAGGCAGGTTTGGTCTCAAGAAGAACCATTTTATTCCGACATGACATGGTCATCTATATTTTTGAAGGAGATAAGAAAGGACTTTGTTCTTTCACTTTGGCTTCTATACCCATTCCCTGCCAGGGCCTGATATAGTAAGAATAACATTCACCTCTTTTCTGGATCTGAAATTATTTACATATCTTCTAATGAATCCACCGCAGGTCATTTCAAGTGATAACTCACATACTTCCCCATTTTTCCCTTTCTGAGCTATAGAAACCCCTACTGTTTCTATTCTCTACATCTAAGGAGGCGATCTTCCTCTAAGATATGCCCTGTGTGGGCCACAGAATGAATGCTCTTTGGGGCAGAAAACTTCTAAAATGGTCCTCAGGGATCCCTGCCTCCTGGTATTTGCGATGTTGTGCCACACCCTTCTTTGAGGGTGGGCTGGACCTCATGACTTGCTTCTAATGAAGAGAATGCAGCGAAAATGATGAGATGTCATTTCTGAGCTGAAGATATAAAAATATGGTGATTCTCTATCTCTCTCTCTGATTCTTCTTCCTTGCTCACTCTTATGGAAGTCAGCTGCCACACTGAGCTTCCTTGTAAAACAACCCATGTGGCAAGGAACCGAGGGTGGCTTCTGTCCAACAGCCAGTGGAAAACAGAAACTCTTAGTCCAACCACCCACAAGACACTGAATCCTACCAACAGCCTATGAGTGAGGCTGGCGGCAGATCTTTCCCCCTCAAGTGCTGAGATGACTGCAGTGCTGGCTGACGCCTGATTACAGCCTTGAGAGACCCGGAGTCAGTTAAGCACGCCTGGGTGCCTGACCCGCAGAATTATTAAACAATAAATAGTGTTATTCTAAACCACTAAATTTTGAGGTAATCTGTTACACAGTGGGTAATGAATTCACTCCTTTCATGCGATAACACTTACTTTAATTTCTGAAATTCTTCAACAAGGCTTGATTTTTGCCCAGGAGACATTCTTGCAAAAATGGTTGCATTCACCAGAATCTAAAGAGAAAAAATGATTGCTGCCATAAGATTAGAAAAGAGGACACTTTAAAATAAAAGAACAGCCTTGAAAAATCACCTGTGGCCACTGTGTGAACATAGCATTGGTTAGTGGGTCGTTAGACCAAATGTCAGGAAAGGGAACAAGGGGATTTAGTGCTTTCATGTTTAACTTGCACTCTCAGTCCTCCGTCACAGCTCTCATTACTTCTTTCCAGGCCATTTTTCCAAGATAGGATAACCTCTACTTAATAATAATAACTAAAAAGCAGTAGAGCATATGGGATAAAAATGCTTAAGGAAATACAGCTCTTTTTACGAAACCCTGTCTCCACAACCGAAGCATAGACAGAGAGAGGAGCAATGGATCTGGAGTTGAGAAATAAGCTTCTCTCCTCAGCTCTGAACCAATTACCTGTACAAACCTTCGACATGTGACTTGACTTCTCTGAGGCTCAGCTTGCCCATCCCTACAATGAGGAATTGGACCGATGGCTTTCTGGAAGCCTTTGGGGTCTAGATTTTATGGTCCTTGGCTTGTAAGATGACAGAATTCTCAAGACATGGCTAACAGAGGGTTGCTGCCCCTGGCTTGTGCTCCACTTATCTCCTTCACACCGACAGCACAGCCCTGCATGGCACTACTTTAAAATAGACACACAGAGGACAAGATAACAAATGATTTTGAAAATAAACCGTGGGGACTTTGTTTCCTCCTGCTGTAATTCAGAGAAAAGCTGACCCACAAAACAGGAAGATGTTTGGAACTATCCTGAGGTTCGCCCTGCTGGGGAAGGAGGAAGGAGGGAGGCTGAGGTCGGACTGGTGACAGGGGCGACTGGCGGTACCGGAACTCAAACACCGAATAGGAGGCCATGAGCAAGTGCAGAGCCAGGTGCATATGGGCGGGGCCGGGAAACTTCAGAAGGGGCAGTGACTCTTGGGAGGCGTTTATTCTCTAACTCAGAGATACTCTCAGTGATGTCAGCCTCACTACACTCTTGCCCTTTTATGCCTCACTAATTGGCAGAGGAAAACACAACATTTTATTTCTCCAGTACTCACTTTTGGAAGCAAGCTATTGAAATGCTGAAATAGCACTTGGTATGATTTCCCACTCATTGCAAAATGATAACAGCTCCCTTTTTCTCCAGCAGGCACTGAACTGTTTCCAATATTAATGTAGGTTTCCTAAAATCAAAAGGCATCATTTCCACATGGGCTCTTAGCTCTTTCAGAATCACTTTGCTTTTCGATGTCTTCTGTAAGAAATTACGTTCATATTTCATAACCACGTGAGGGCTAGCAAACACATAATGTGTAATTTGCCCATGGAACATAGATTTATATGAAGAAGACACTCAAAATATCTCCCTGAATTATATATGAATCTTTGACAACATGATGCTCTGGATCCTATCCTGGGAGATAATATGTGTGTTTCATTCTACAGAGGAAATTATTCTCAGGTACCAATTAGTGATTTTAAGAAGAACAGGAACACTCATCCCTCCTCTTCCTTCTCTTCATCATGTAATCTTTTATTTCCTAAGATCACTTACAATTCATTCTTTCCAAAATCATTTCACAGTTTTTACTATAAAATAAACACACTCTTTTATCAGAGCCAGAGTTCTTTTAGCCCCTGACCTCCCCCAACCCAGCAGAAAACCTGTTTCCTTACAGGGCCCAGCTCCTTTTCTGAAACACACTTCCTCCTGTCTCTCACCTGTCAGTGCCCCCCGTCAGTGGGTTCCAGCCCCACAGAAGAGCATCTGATGAATGCATATGTACCCATTGTGTCGGTAGGTGAGAAAATTTCATTCATTAGAGAAATTCATCTTTGGGAAAGCATTGCACTTAGAAGAAAAAATGTTTTGATGTGTCAAATTGGAAGGCAAGGGGCATTTCCTCCCAAGTCCCATGAAACAGCCAACAAAAAAACATGCTCTGAAGCATTCTACTTGAGGCAAGGACAGGGTTCCTTTTACTTTTAGTAGAAATTGGCGGGGGGGGGGGGCAGGGCGGCTGATGGGAGAGAGATAGAGAGGAGGAGGAAAGCATGAGACTGTGATGTGACTTCCCCCAGCAACAGCTAAAATGTCAGTCAAGGTATTTAACTCATGAATGGGTGGTGTGAGTGGACTGTGTGTTAAAGATAAGTGAGGACCCGAGTTTCAGCACGCAGTGAACTTGACGCAATATACAGTGATGTTGAGATCTGCTGAAAGCATAGAGAGAGTTGTCATCTTTCACTCAAGCCCATGCAAAGGGGTTTGAGCCAAGTTAAGGCACCTCTCCATAGGGCAGGGGCAGGAGCACTCTGGGAGGTTGTGAAGTTTGTATGCTGAACAAAGGCCTACTCTACACTCCACAAGCCAAAGGGCTGGCCAGCCTAGAAGAGGAGAGCATTTTTATGATTTATCACCTGGAGGGCCATGTCTCTGAATTCACACAAAGACAGAGGTGGTGCATTTAGTGATGGGATGTCAGGCTGCAACCACTCCCTGCACGTGAAAAAGCTGTCCTGTTGCGAGTACCCAGGGAGCTTACTCTGGAGAAGATCTGACACCTGTTAACTGCATGTCACAGGTGCAGCACCGTCTGCATGCCCATGACTTGGGTAGAATCAAACAGAGCTGGGTTTGATAGTCTGCTCTGCAACTTGCTGGTTGTACGTCTTGGACATATCCACCTCCTTAGGCCTCAGTTCTCTCATTTGTAAAATGAATAGTTTACTCAACTGTACAGGGTAACTGTGAGGATTAAGTGGAGGTTATGGATGTAAATTGGTGGTTCTCAACCATGACTGAACATTGCAAACACCAGCACGAAAGGTTGAGACCAGCTCCCAGCCCAGGTGTTCTTATTTAACTGGTAGTTTTGGCATAGGAAGCTTGATCATCTTCCTGGTGATGTGTCTGTCCAGCTGGGGCTGAGAGGTGCTGATAAAAATGCTAAATGCTTCACAAACTGTAAAGCTCTGGACAGATACAAGGATTATTACTGTGATGACTTGTGATACCAAGAGAAGAATGCCCAGGGCCAGCACCCTGTCAGCTCCAGCCACGAAGGGGTCCTTTAACATTTGCTCACATTCTTCCCAGGTCCATTGTCTTGGTCCATTGTCTCTACCAGCTGCCAGGTCACAGAAGCAGGAACAAACTCCTCTGGTTCATTGGCATCGATGAGGATCACTTGACTCCCTCGAGGGATCATTTCGGAATTCTTTGCAACGGTAATGGCTGTTTGCAAGTTGTCACCTAGTTGACAAAGAAAGTCAGTTGGCTTTACATATAAACCTCTCAGCAATGAGACTTGAGCCCCCCCCGCCCCGAGTGTCCATACTACTTGATTGGTGCTTTTGGGGAGCATTTACTGCTTTCTGCCTTTTTTAATAACCCTTTCTCTTCCCCTCTGCCTCAGCCTGTCTGCCCCTAGTGGTCAACTACCATGTCTGCATTTCCCTCCCACCACAGTGAGCGTCCTGCTATCCTGAATACTGCATGTTTCCAAAACATGCACAAATGAATAAATAAACATTTGTCACTTCATGACTAATCATCAGGAAACTGACAGCTCTTAGTGGTGAAGGTAGTATGACCCAATCTGATAGCATCAAACCACCCTTGGGATCTGGACTCCAGGTGAGCGGAAGAAAGAACACTCAGTGCTGGCTGGGCCACGCTTGTGTTGGAGCATCCCGTGCCATGCCTGCCTCACTGCCCCAAAGGACAGTCAGGCTGAGCTTCTCACCCTTTACACAGAGGTCCTATTGGGGTTACTGATGCAAACACATCCATTCTCGTGTTTGAACATTTACTGCGAGCCCCTAGCAGTGTGCTTCTAGGGTGGGAAGAGTGGGCATTAGACAAAGAAAATACGATATGGCTGCTGCCTCCCAAACTCACGGTGGTGTTGGGGGAGCCACACGTTTCCAGATAACTGTACCGCAGGGTAACAAACTTGGCAGCAAAGCATTCTTCTTTCTGCTTCAGTCACATAAACTCACTCAGCTCACACTGTATTCTTCTTATGCCTGAGACACATTCAACTTACCAGGCCTCCAGAAACACATACCTACCAGTAATCATCACTGTCCTGATACGGGCCTCACTCAGCTCCTTCAAGACTGGTTTGGTTTCCTTTTTCAACCGATTCTCCATTATGAGAAGTCCCAGAAATGTTAACTCGGACTCCACCTTCTCTCTTTAGATTCAGGAAAATTGACATTAAAGTTTATTCATATAGTCTCAAGAGCTGGATTCATTTCTTCTTCTTAAGATTTCTAAGTTTTATCAATGTAATATATGTCCATATTTAATTAATTTTAAAAAACCTAGAGGCTTACAACACAAACCAAGAGATCATGTCCTCATACCACCCGTATTCTTAGTGGCAGCAACCACTTTTACATCTTTAAGTTTAGCTCCTTGTAGTTTTCAACTCCATTTTTTTTAAAACATTGTGCTTATCTTGCAACTCTTCTGTTGGTTGTAAAAACTTTTTTTAATCATTTGTATTTTTATATCCAAGGCATTTTTAGAGCTTGTAATAATCAATTTATTATGCATTTATTAAGTGTATAATGCCTAGAAGATACTATAGCAATTGTCAAATATGATGTCATTCATTTCAGCTTCTGTCTATAAACTCCAGTATAAACGTGATATCAGCCAAGAATTTGAACAGTTTTCAGAATTTGAAATTGGAGGCTTGGAAATACAATTCAAATTTGAATGGGAACATTACTCTCTGGAGTAGAGTCTAAATTGCTACATATTTCAGGCAAAAAGTTCATTCACTGGATAACTACTTTATTTTAGATCTTATATCAGGCACTTAGGGAATACTCAGATAATCAGATATAAATCCTGTCTTAGACATCTCAGAAAATATTATTTAAAAAATGTACCTCAGTATAGAACTTGTTAAAATCCCATCATTTGACCTCATTAATTTCCATTTTTAATTGGAGTCATATTTTCTCATTAACTTGAATTAAAAGAACGATCCAAAAACCTTCTCACCAGTTGGTTCTGGCTTTCAACTCTGTTTTAGAACTCTTCCCTTCGTTCACCTTTTCAGGCCTTGTGGCTTCTGTGATTCCACAACATTTCTAGCAAAATCCTGCATCAGGGTCCTTGGGTCACGATTCCTGTTGCCGGCAAGCCTTCCCCCTCTCTGGATATCTGCGCTCCTTCCTCCCCCACTTTACCCAAATCTCTGTTCAAAGGCCACCTCCTCAGAGGACTTTCCTGATCACCCCGTGTAAAATGGTGTCTTCTGGTGGTTGTTTTTTTTTAAATCCTCTCAACCTGCTTTATTTTTTCCTTCAGGGAATTTGTCAGTACTTGACAATATTGTATAGATTTATTTTATTACCTGTTTCCCCAATTAGGTTATAAGCTCAGGAGGACAAGGATTTTATTTTATTCACTTCTGACTCCTCAGTGCCTCAAAGACCATCTCACACAGTCCAGCTCCACAGAACTTTGCTAAACCAATGGAAGGGGAAATCTTGATAAAATATTTCTTCTATTTTTTAGCTTTTTTTTTTTTTTTTGGTCATCTCACAAAGCTCTCCTACTTCCTTTCTGATGGCAGTTTTTCAGATTTTTTTTTTTTGTAGCTTCTAATTGCAAAACTTTGCTAAATAGAATTTGAATCTAAAGAATATCGAAACTCTATTCCTTTATCCTATTTGAAAATAGTAACTGAATTGCAAGAAGGAGAATAGGCTCCTGGAAAATCTGAGATGGTTAGAAATCTAGCACATTTAATCCTCATTTCTTAAATTTTGGTATATTTATAATAATGTCTATCTCACTAGCGGCTTTTAAATAAGAGAACATCACAGCTGCATTTGCATGTGGCAGCTGGGGGGTAGCTACACTCCATGTCCAGCTACATAGATATTCTCTTCACACATGGTCTTAATGTTTGTTATTAAAACTTGCCTTGAAACATTATAAAATCCTGAGTGTGATGGGTTCTTATGCTTGCTCAAGAATAGCTAACACCTTGAATGTGAAATCTGAGAGTGACATTCATATATTTCAAAATGAGCTTTGTAATTCTATTTAGAAGATTAAAATGTTGTAGCTGAAAAGGCTCCTTAAAGATCATCCAATCCTACATTTTGAAGATGGGAAACTGACACTGTAATAAAGGGACAATGACTACCGATTATATTGGAGTGGATGGACTTAAGTTGTAAATACTAACGTTGAGTAAAGAATATCCATATTTTATGCAGGGGAGCTAATTTTACATAAAAGTATCTCCATCAGCAACACAAAATCAAAGATAACTGATGCATAGGTAATTCATTATTCAAATTTTTTACAGTGTTTCTCTACTTCTTTGTTATAAACAATTCAAAAACAACCTTTAAAAACTGAGAAATGTCAAAAGGAAGAATAACCCTCTAATGAGGACCATTGATCCCCTTAACATAATTAAGGATACCGAGTTCTAGTTTGTTTAAGGAACTCAGTTTGCACCCACTGTCTCTCCAGACCTGAGGCAGGTGTATTACTGAGCCCTGAAAGAAGCCAAGTCTGAAGATTCCGGAGGACTTTCAAGGTGCCGACTCTCTCCTTCCTCTTTGTGTGTACGCCTCCCAAGTCAGTTAGCCATGTAGTGTTCCAAGGCTGAAGAAGGGCTGGTCATTTTGGTGGGATAATGGAATTCAGGAGAAGGAGAACTTACGAGCATCTGGAAGTTAGGAGATCTCACCTACCATCCGTGTTCTGCCACTGACCAGCACAGTGACCTAATCAAGTCCTCCCACGTGTGGCTCACATTTAGCAGTCTCTGAATTAGGGGACTAGAAGAGATTGACTCTTCACCTCTAAGAGTTTCCTTAATGATTTGAGCTCTCCATCAACCCATCATCTCTGGGGCTCCTTCTCTTCATTCCCACAGAGCCAGCTTCTGAGTTTCTTACCTGGATAAACTCTCCACTTCCAAAAGCTTCCCCACGCTCAAGGCTTTATGGGCCAGGGCAATGACACGAAAGCCTTGTTTGGTGTAATTTCTCAGCTGCTGTGGGAAATCCTTGGGCACTGCCAGGAGAGAAGAGAGAGGTAAATGTAAAGTCACACTGAAGGTCACCCAACTCCTAAGCAAGACTTTGGCATGCAGTCACTGTACCTTGTTTTGACTTTCACTGTATAAAAATGCTTCAGTAGAAATGTGGAATCACAAAAATTTGTTTGCCAAATCAAAAATTCAGTGCACAAGTTGATGGATATCAGTCATCATAATGAGAATAGAGATGAAAGTCAGAAGGAAAAGGCCAATTTTATCCAAATGAACCCATTTGAATGTAACAGTATCCTTATAAATCTGGGCTGTTGCTTAGAAGGGGCATATGTCTGTAACACTGAGAAACAATACAAATCAGCTCAAAATCTGGCCCAGGGAGATGAAATTGCTGTGAAAATGATCAATTACCTTGCTCTAATACTACCTAATTTAAACACTCTCTTTTTCCTAACAGATTTCTCTTTTCTACATTCTCCTCCCATCAATGTCTCTGAGACTCCTTAAGCGGAGCCAGTTCCCCAGGAGCTGACAGAACACCTCTGCTGTAGAATCAGTCTAGTGTCCCAGCCTGTCCTTTGGTTTCCTCTTCCAAATGCTCCTCACTCTCACCCACCCTGGTTCTCAAAACCCTGAGTAGCTTCCTATTCTGGCTCCTGATGCTCACTTCACATCTCCTTCCCTGATACCCCATCATAGATGAACCACAGCTGGGTGTTTACTCTCTGCATCTTTGCTTTGAAATTATCCCGTCTGCCTTATCAAATCTTCCAGTCCCACTTCGCACCCACCAAGAAGACAACCACCTGCACATGTATTGGCTTAGCCTTGTCTGCTTTATGTGTGAACTTTAAAACTACTTTCCCTCCTGAAAGAGAAAGGCACCCGCTAGTACCTGTTTCCGATCTGCAGAACTGGGCCAACATCTCCGGGGCGCCCTTCATGTAGACATGGAGGTGCTCCTCCCCTGCCAGCCGAGCCACCACGGACATCCTCTGCAGGCTCGATGAAAATGGAAACTGGCGCAAGACGGCGATGGCTTCCACGGGACTCTGTGGTGGACAAGACAGGGGCGTTTATGAAGCTTTTCAGTGAGATGGATTAGATACACACCAACAAATAGGCTGTCCTCTACAATGAGCTCAGGCACATCACGAAGTATCACAACACTGGTATTTTTCTGGCTTCCTCTAAGGCAATTTCCTCTTCAAGTTGTCTGGCCTGCAAGGCCCTTTCCTTCGGCTGCCTGGAGAAATCCTGGTCATCTCAGGCCAAGCTCACAGGTCTCCCCTCCTTTGTGGTGCTTCTCTCCCAGAAACAGCATTCACCCCCACCTCTGGACTCCTTCGGCTCTGTCTCCAGCCTTTATTATAGCACTTGGTACATTATATTATATTTATTTGTGCCTCTTTTGATCTTTTGTACCAGCCCATGTGCTCCTCCCACACAGAGACCAGCACATCTAGCTTTGAAATCACTCTATCCCTGAGTACCTAGCACAGTTCTCTAGCATATGTAGGTACTGAGTGAGTGTTGAATAAATTAGTGGATAAATTCAGGAATTAAGGAATGAGCAAACCAACTGTGGACATTGTTAGGATAAGGCAAAATAATAGGAATATAAAAATATGTGAAAGTCAGGAGAATTTCATCAGTTTTCAGGGAAAGAGCTATATGATTTAAAGAAGCAAATCATACCTGACTAGCTTTTGGTCCTGGTTTTATTATTACGTTTGAGTCTGACATCCTAAATTTGCAGTAGTCTGCATTGCGATCTTCCATTACCTGTTTTAAAATTAAAAAAAAAAAACCCATAAGATTCCTTAGAGAAAAATTTTTTAAAAAATTCTCATTTGCATAGCACTTTAATCTTTTCAAAGCCCTTTTCATACTTTCTCTTCTAGACCAATTATTTTAATACCATCATTGTCAAATTTCTATTGTATTGATTTACATTAAAGGACCTTATTCTAGAATGTCAAAAAGCCAGAAATATTGTGACTGCATTTTAAGTAGTAACTGATGGAAGCAGCACGAGCTACAGGCCAATGCTCTTCCTAAATGGTATCTCTAGTGACTGAAGGAGACTGCGGTGGAGATCTACTCTCCAACAACGCTGAGCCCATTAGCTCGCAGAGGAGTTGGGGTTGGATCTTGAGCTAAATACAGGACTACTTCTTATGCTATGTCTATGCTACTAGCCTAATTGGTCAGTGAGAGAGTTAGCAAGTTAGCTGCCAGCCAATTAGAAAGCATTACTTAAAATGGTTTGTTTTCTTTGTATATTATAACATTGTAAGTCATAGCACCTGAAAAACTAATATTAACTTAATATATGGGGAAAGCAGCTATATATATATACACACATATATATATGAGTCAAATATATAGAGAGTCATATATATGTATAGTTATATACATATATGAGAAAGAGAGAGAGAGAGAGAGAGAGAGAGAGAGAGAGAGAGAGAGAGAGAGAGAGAGAGAGAGAATCAGAAAATAGGAGACAACTATTGGTTTCCACTCTGTCACTTGCTTGTTTAATTTTGGGAACATCATTTCATTTTTCTCAGACTCAAGATCTGAGAAACTCCGATCTCAGTTTCTTTTGAAAAATGCTCTTAACATCCCTTCTAGTGCTAAAATTTCTACAGTCTGTAAGGACTGTTTCCCACCCCCTTAACGTTTAGTGAAAGGTTCCGACTACCAAAAGACGTTTAACTCAAGGCTGCTTCTCATCCAGCTTTAAACTCAGTGTATAATCTTGCACTTTTATGCTTTGTTTGGAGTGGCTATAACTGTTCATAAAAACAGTTCTTTCAGAGCTACTACTAAAGATTTGTGTTCCCACACAAGCCCCTAACTTGCCTGCCATTTGTGCAGATAGATCCACCCTCCTCTGAAGGGAAAGGGTGCAGCACTGAAACCAGGATCAAAGTCCCATACAGTAATAATGGTCCTCCACCATCCATGATGGTGTCACCTCTAATGATACTGGTAAGATATTGCAGATAATAATTACACTGATTCCTCTCTACTAAGATCCAGTAAAGTGGGTATATTCTGTCTTGGTGTCAAAAATTTCTGCAAAACAAATACTCTAATTACAACTTAGTGATATCAGAAAGTCCCCTGTTTGCCAGGTTTATTGTTTTTCCTTTGGCCTCTAGAAAGCCACAGTTTTTCTACTATACATCTTTAAATTAAACTTTTTGTCAGATGTACTTCATGTCCCTACAATCTGGTGTTTCCATTTCTTTACAACTCTGTTTAAAATGCTGCCTTCTGTTTGGTGTATCATTGTAAGTAGCTTTGAACATTTTTTTGAAGGGTAACAGAATGTACGTAAGTAAGTAACTAATTAATTAATTAATGCCTTCCGTTTGTTGGGCAGTTCACACAGGGCCCTTTTAGGCTAATAGTCTCTGTGCTCACCACAAGTCCATGAGGGAGGCTTTGTCATCTCAAATGCACAGAGGAGGCACAGATTCGGAGTCTCAGTTCTGAGTTTGGGGTCACACATCTAGAGAGTGGGGGAGTTGAGGGATCTTCCCACCTTGTCACGCAGCTGCCAGGATGAGTTTGTGACCTTCTACTGCCATTTACACTCAGCTCAGAAAACTGAACCACTTGGACTGAGAGCCCTCCAGTTTGGTATGTAGATTTATGCTGTTGGTTAGATACCAACCACTCGTGTCTATTACAACTTAAACTTATAAAATACAATACAATACAATTTTGATCCTCAGTCACACGGCCACATTTCAAATGCTCATTAGCCACATGTGGTAAGTGGGTACTACATTGGACAACGCTGCTTTAGTCTACTGTTTCTGAGGATGTTTTAAAGAATATTTTTCTCCAAAACATGTTTTGCCCTGTCAATAAGGGTTCTGTGGTCAAATAGGTTTGGTAAATGCAGCATTTCCTAGTCTCTCTTGAATACTCCCAGTGACCTACAACATATTAAAGAAATCTGGCAGTCAAATCGAGTTAACTTTGAACAGCAGCTCCCAAGTTCATTTGATAAGGCAACCCTATTTCCTGCTGACTCGTTAACAGAGTTCTTTGGTACAGAGGTTGGGAAATTTGGATAAGATTAGATTTTCATTTGTGCATTATTAGGAATCTTCTCTGGGTTTCAACCAAAGTTACAATAGAAAAGCTTTAGCATTCCCAGTAAGAATTTCTTGAAGTTTTCCTTGTTCCGTTGAAGCAAGAAACTATCACCTTACCCAGGCGGTACCCTCAAACATCTTGAGGTCCAGAGGGTCTCCTTGGATGGTTCCATCCAGAAGGATCAGAGAGTGGCAGCTGGCCATGGCGGCACACAGTGGACCCCACGGCAAAACTCTGCCAGAGGCAAAGCTGTGGACTTCCTGAAAACTGGTAGAGAAGATGCTTAACAAGTTAAGGTCTTCAACAAAATCATTTTGCACACTGCCCCTTAAATCTTACTAACACAGTACTTTAATAATACCTAACCTCTATCCTGAACACCTTCAATACTCCCCATGTGCTGTACAATAATGTCCAGACTCCTGGTATTCAAGGCTCTGTCTGCTCTGGTTCTACATCGCCTTACAGAGTCTACTCTTACTAGTGTCTTTTACGCAGTTTTTCCAGAGCTAAGTTAAACTTCTTGCTATTTTTATATTTGTACAAGTATTGCCCTACCCTTCAACTTTGGGGAGTTTGCAAGTGTCAGCTCACTTGGCTTCATCATGTTCTGACTGGAGTATTTTGCCTGCAAATTGCTTTTCATAAAACCTTCCTTTGAGAGGGATGTGAATTTCCTTTGCAGCAGTTTACCACTGGTCAATCAACACTATAATTGTGTATATAGAACCACAGCGACTTCTGTCAGATTACTTGCAGCCAGCCCACCTGACGGCAGTGTGGCGGGCAAGCACATGCTGGTAAGGCTCAGAGCAGGCTCCTGCGAACTCCCAGAGCTGGCTCTAGAAAGCCACACAACCCAGGCAAGATTGGTCTCAAGGCCAATGAGGTAGCAGGGATAAAAAGGAAGCCTGCCCAGCGGTTCCTTTTCTATTAAGTAAAAGCATGCATAGACTCTGAAATATTTCTCTCAGCCTTTTGGCCTTTGCCCCTATTTCCTGAAACTCTTGGTAAAGACGTCCAGCATCTAAAGTTCATTTTCCTCTTTGGTAGTGGACTGGCTTTGTTTACCTTCCTCGCCTCTAGTCTTAGAGCTAAATAGTCATTGTATGTAGTCAAGTTTACTCTTCCAAAATTTTTGGAGTCCTAGGGCAACTGGGAGGGAGGCAGGTGGAAACTGTAAACATCCTTCTCCTCTTTTTATGACTCTGACCAACAGAGGCCCTGCCTGTCTGGACAAAGACCTGGTCCAGGCATCTAAGCAGCCAAGAGCGGAGAGGCAGGAGTGAGCCTAGAGTCCGGTAATACTCTGAGGCCCAGACGAAGGATCTGCTGCAACACGGCACTGCCTGCCTGTTGCTACCGTGTGTCAGTATTGCATCTGGCCCTGTCACCATCTTGAGGGGCCCCACCGTGACTTGTCTTCAATGACAGCAGCTGCAGCCACTGTTGGGAGCCAAAGCTTAGAAGCAGAGGCTTCTCCACTCAGACTAAGAATACAGGTCTCAGCCTGGCAGAAAGGGATCAAGAAGCTCTGGGGCACTCCCTGTGGGTAAGGGGGACATGCCCTCTACCCTCTAGCTCTGTTCTGGGGTAGCATCTCTGTGATTATCTTCTTGCTTTTAGCCCATGCCGGTAAAGGTTCTAGCCACACACCCTTCAAAACCTCTCTTTAATGCTGTCTCCTTCATTCTCTTGATCTACTCATGTTCAAAATTAATTTCTATCTTTTATCCACTATGTTATAAAAACCAGGACTGTGTATTATATCAAGCAATTATTATTACCTTTTCTCTATTCTGATTTTGTGCCTTAATGGCCACCCTTTTCACAGTCTGTGTTGCATACTGAAGGTGAGTGCATTTGTACCTTTTTTCCTATTTAAGTGGGAACTGTGCGGGAAGGGATAGAGCTCTTCTTTTCTGGATTCCCCGCCACACTAGCTGCCTAGGGAGTCTTAGCAGCTTTTGATTAAACACAGTTCTGATTTCACTTCTTGCTTCTCTGTTTTATTCATTCAGTAACTCAATCATCCAGCTTATTCTGTTCCATTGTTCATGTAGAGTTCAAAGGCCTATTTTTCCTGTCTGATTCCAAAATTAGAACCCATTTAATTTAAAAAATTTAAATAATTGGGAGCTGGTTCCAGCCAATAATTATACATATTTTATGTGACATTTATCCCTCAACTCTGGAAAGACAGGTTTGAGTAGCCCCAAGGCAGCCTCACCAGTCACACATTCCTTCTTCACTAAGGTGCCTACCAGTTGTCTGCAGTAGGGACAGTCCCCCAGAGGTCCAGCCCATCTTCGGTAAGTGTGCCAGTCTGGGGGAAAAATTAGAATTGGTATTAGCATAAGATTTAGAGCTTTTAATGATATCATGACTTAATAAAAACCAAGCTCCCAAGAAATTAAAGTAGATCTGGTTGTCCAAAGCCCTTCTCTTTGTAAACATCAGATGTTAGATCAGAGAAGGGCACCTAAGAAAACAGGTTCAGAAGGTGACAAATGATTCCCAAAAGACTGTGTTGATAATTAGATTCCAATTACTAGCCATTGCAACACAGTGGAAATGATCTGTTTCAGTGTGTGAATGTTCGGATTCGTTCAACAAGAGAGGTTCAGTGAGTGCACATCAAATAGGAATCGGCTTTGACACTCAGTTGACACTTGCTATCTCTCTGAAGCAGAGCTCAGATTTTTTTTTTTTTTTTTTGTCTTTTAAGACTATTTAGTTCACAGTCTTCCATCTGGTTCACACAATTTCCTAAAATGTTGGTGACATGGTGACTTTCCAGATTGATAATAAAATGTTGCTAAAGGGCTTTGAGACTAAAAAGAGCAACAAAGTGCTAAGCAAACATTAATTAAGTCCATGAATGAGTTTGATCAAGAGGAAAATGGTGGAAGATTTGATTTGCTGTATTATGAAAGAGTGTTTATCAGAAGATGTAACAGATAATTCAAAATAGAACTGAATACACCATAGCACTTTTAATTTGCTCATTGCTTCACAATTGATCATTCATTATGGAGCCCAGCGTCTTTACCAGGTAGGCTAGCAGCCGCAGGCCTGCTTAACACCCAGCCCGGGGAAGGAGTTGGCTACCGCGGTGTCGGCACCGTCAAGGCAGGGCAGAGCACGAGCGAGCGTCCGGAAGCACCCTGTTTCAGCACTGACTCCCAGCTCTCTGACAGAACTTTTTAAAGGTCACCTCTGTATAGGATGCTGAATTTTGTAGTATTTTATTAACTGACACCTTCTGTCACTACAGCACATGATATTAGCAGAGGGTTTTACAGTGAAGTGCGCACAGTGCTTTCAACTCATAGCTGAGTGAATAGGGTAGAGACGGTCTCAAGGCTGCAGGTGAGTGGAGTAGCCTCAGCGCACAGCGGCCTGTGAGTTGGACAGCAAGAACCAGAATCCAGCCGTGCGTGGTCTTCTACTAGACGACAAATGTCAAACGAATTTGCCAAAGCACATGGAAGCATAAAGCCCATACTGACTTCCAGACTAAAGAATTAGGGAAGCTGTGTTTTATGAATTCAATTGGACTTTATAGGAAGCTAACATATTGGTGTGAATTATTCCTTGAAGAACAGCAAGAAAAACAATTTGCTTCATTTCCCTCCTATATTTTATAAGGGCCCCAACCTGCATGTTTCCAAATCCCCTTGAGTTGTTTCATTCCAAAAAGACTTAGCAACTTCATCTACACTGAGATGTTTTCCTGGTGATGACATTATGTCTTTAAACACCAATATTTGGAACATGAAAACAGAGATGACACAGCAGCAGACAGAAAAGGGGCCGTGTTACATGTCTGCATGAAAACGACCATTATCCAGTAAAATTGTCCATAAAATAGAAAGAAAACTAAACTATAACTGAGGTTCTGAAGACAGTAAAATAAACAGCATAAATACTAGCACAGGCTTCGCTGAATTGAATAGAAAATAGAGAACTTGTTTTAGAAAACTTACCACAAACCAACGTCAACTAGAGCTACACATGGGAACAAATGTACTCAGAGGCCCAGTGGTAAATATCTTCTAAAGTGAAATAGCGCTAGATGGAATTTCAATTAACTGTAGAGTGCTTTATTCCAACATCACTCTGGTAGAGCTTAAAATGTGAAAGCCAGGAAGAAACTTAGAGATAATTGTAGTTCAATCTTCTTATTTTTGAAGTCATGCAGAAACTTAGTATTATTCGGGATTACTTTCCCCATTTTGCCAGTTCCCAATCAAGAGTTCTTTGCACTATAAGATGGTATCCTTCCAGCAGAGTTTGGCCAAGCATGCTGAGGAGCGGTCCCTAACAGACTAGCAAAGGAGCACATGAAGATGTGGAGGAAAAGCTTTACATGGGCACTAAGACAAACACCCTATGGAAAATTAGCTCTAGAAATAGCCAAATATGTAATGAACATATTTTACAAATCTCCCTCTTATATTCTATACACAAGTGAGGCCACTGGGTAAGTAATGGGAATCCCTATCAAAATATCCAAAGGGCTGTTACCTGGCCCTGAATCTAAAAGGAAGCAGCTGTTAAGTTAATTCTACTGGTTCCCCACTGGTGGCAATAGAGGACTTTCTTTGCTAAAGGATATTCAAAGAGAACAGAACTAAAATAATCTAAAATCTATGCCAATTCCAGTTGGGGATGAAGACTTGTCAAGTCTGCTCATGATGTCCCTTCCCGTTTATCCTCTGCTCTTCCGCCTTGTCCCCATTGTCTAGGACAATGAGCGAGTTCTTCCGTTGCCCCCAGACAGCCTCCTGCTTCAATGGTATCTCCCTTCTATTCCTTCTCACCAATCCCCCCTATTGGAATAACTAAAGCACACCTATAAAAACGTCTCTGGTCCCCAACTCCTTAGCTTCGCACACCAGGCCCTGAGCAACTGGGCTCCCCCTCTCCAGCTGCATTGCCTGCAAACAGCCCACATCACAGCCTCACCCCAGGGAACCTCACCCCCACTCCATGCAGGTCTTCACATATCTATGCTTCTGAGCTGCTCAGCTCTGAGCAAAGCCAAGTTCAGAGGTGATCTCCCACCTGTGGCAGGTAACTGCGTCTCATACCTGTATAAAACATGCATCTTACTGCATTATCGTTATCTGCATTTCCATTTACCTGCTTCCTCAGCTAGACCCTGAACTTCTCAATAGCCAGGAACATTTCATTAATGGTGCTCTCTGCCAATATGGTTAATTAGAAAGTGGCAAAGTGGCTTTCATCGATTATTCAAATACAAATGAACTCAAGAGGTGGAGGGAACAAGCCAGGCCCATTGCATTATAGCAGTGAAACCGGCCTGCCTGAGCTGAGGGCAGGACTGAAGAGCAAGCAGGCAGGTGACTCCAAAGTCCCATCAGGTCCCCTATAGGAGAAAGAAGTGGTCTCAGGACCTGTCAGCAGGAGCGTGTCCCATATGAACCTACTCCTCTTCTGTTACCTTTCCAAGGCCTTAAGCACAGAGACAACCTTCCCTAATCCTGAGTCCTGATAGCCCAAGGAACAAATGAGAAAAGACAGGCCAGAGTGCATAACCACGGTCATGTCCACTCCCTCCCTTTCCTTAGAAGAAGTAGACAAGGAGAGAGGAGTATGTTCACTTAAGCTCAGGATAAGGCATCTCAGGGAACCAAAGGGTTCCTTATATTTTTCTTGTCTGAAAAAGCCAGGGAGTTCTACAAGTTATTACAGTGAGAGATCATTTTGAAACCTAAAACAGGAAAAAATATTACATTTCTCAGGAAAGAAATTCATGATGGAACGGCTGACCCCACTTCCTCAGGACTCAGTAGACCAGGCTTCTAGACCATGACCTCGCACCAGCTCACTACGCGGCCTTCCCTGGCCTCAGTGTCCCTATCCGTAAAATGAGCGTGCCTGACTAGACATGCTCTGAGGCCCTTCCCCGCCCTTGTTGTGCCTTAAAACCATCCACCTCCCACCTGGAAAGTAGATCATACTTTGTCAAAGCACACGAGGTTTATCTGCCCACACATATTGATTCTCTGTGGGGAGATACAGAAGATTTTCTTTCTCGTCAGCCTCTTTTGTGCATACACGATGCCTGTGGTCAGGGCAGCTGGCAGCACCGGAGGGACCGTCACGGTGAGGAGGAGCAGGGCCATGGTTGCAGTATCTCTTAGAGAGACCTGGGGAGGGGAGGGACATACAGGTTAGCCTGGCAGAGGAGGCTGCACCCCTTCCTGGCACCATCTCCTGCAATACCACAGGAGCTCTGGAAACTAAAGAATATTCCTAGTGAGTTGGCTCTCCTGGTGGGGCTGAGTGTTCTCCTGGCTGTGCCTAATGAATGAACAAAATGACTCCCACCACAGAACAAAGGAGACTCTGATCCTTACTCCAGAGCTGCCATGCCCTTTTCTGACTCAGTTTTTCCTCCACTTAGCATTCCTTCCACTCAGAGCGCCATCCCTTCTTCACCCGCCAACATGCCCTCTGGACTCCCAGGGCGCTGGGACTCTTCTTGAGTTGTAATATTTCACACAGTGGCTTAGCTGTCAGATTATAAATCTCTCTCCCCTTCTAGCCTACAGACTCCTTGGGCACAGCAGCTGTAGCTTATTCACTCTGGAATTTATCTTATCCATCTCCAGAGAGCTCAGCACAGGTTCTGACACAGAGGAGGTGTTCGGCACACACAATGAATGAACAGCAGCTTAATAAACACTGTGACTGAGACTCTGACAAGATCTCAGTGAATATTATGTGCTGGGCGGGGGGGGGGGGAGCCAACAGGAAAAGGAAAAAAAGCTTGCACTCACTGGACACACTCTCTGGGACAGGCTCTGTGTTCAGCTGCCTGCATTACTTAGTTTCTCCACAACCTTGTGATGGAAATACCATTATTTTTTCTTAAGCACTTAACAAGTGAGGAAATCAAGGCTTAAATTATTTAAAACTTCCCCCAGGCTACATGCTAGTTAAGGGGTGGGGATCTAACCCCGAGGCTGTCTGACTCCAGGGCACAAATGCATAACCAGAGTGTTGTATGATCAAGCCAGTGCTCACAGAGTCAAGATTTCAGGTAAGTCTGAAACAGTTCACAAGACAGATAAGGGCAGGGCCAAGATCAAATCACGGGGTGGCTTGTTTTATTTTTCACATGCTCTAGATGTTAATGGCTCTATCCTCTCCAACCTTGCCTGGGTTTTTATGAAATTAACCATAATTTTGGTCATAAAGTCCTCTTTTGAGTACTGGAATCACAGGTTCAAGTTCAACAGCAATGCTTGCTAGATGCATCTTTGGTCCAATCTCGGTTTATTATGAAATCCATCATACTCTGCTTTCCCCATCCACAGCACAGAGGAGTTTTGACCCTGAGGACTCAGCCCTGTCTAAACCAGAGCCAGAGCAGATAGAGGCAGCCAACAGTGCCACAGGTTTTGACCCACAAGAAGATGGGCTCTGTGATTAGCTTTGTTTCTTTGGTGCACATTGGATGTCGAGTCCTACCCACAAAAGCTTCCTTCCTAATCACTGCCAGCACCACCTGGTCCATGGGACAAGGCTTTTTGCTTGTTTTCCTACTCAACACTTCTGCTCCCAGATAAACTGGCACACTGCCTCAAAGTACATCCCCACTGCCTCGCTCTTTCAGAGTCCATTCTACTAGTGCCAGTGTGTTCCAGCCTCCTCTAGACGTGCTCCCTGGGGACAGACTTCAGATTGAAATGACTACTCAGAGCTCAAGTGAGAACACGAACATTGCCTGAAATTCTTGTGATGGTGTCTCTTCCCACCAATATTCACCTGCTCCCCTCTAACACACATGCAGAATGGACTTGATGCTTCCAGTTGGGGCACTGTAATTAGGTCACCCACAGCCAGTTTCATGCCTATGTTTGAAACCTTCTATTCACATTGTTTTCTTCTTCCCTATGAGCCCACACTTCTGAGCTCCCAGTATATCTCACAGATGAGACAGCATGGCTCATAAGAGAATAAGGCTTTCAGGACCAGGAAGGACCTCAGAGGTCATTTGTGACAACCTTTCCCTCTCCCACCATCACAACTATCGAGAGAGAGAAATCCAAATGAAACAGACACCCTGAAGCCTAAAAGGCAGTTGGCATCCATGCAGCATGCATCCCCTTAAACGTAGACATTAAATTTCATTTCTAAACCTAATGAAACACAGTGCGAAACTTTTTGACTACATGGTATGTTGGGTATGCCCTGGATAACGTACACACTCAAATATGTCAACACTTGCTAATAGTTCACATTTGTAGACATGACATTCAAGATCTCCTTCAATCGAATCTCTTTCTATCTTGCTAGACTTCATCTCTTAATTGCTTGCTGGTTCCAGAAGACCCCTGTACATTTCTTCCTGTGTGTTTGCTCACTAAATTAGTATGCCCTTCCTGCTCTCTGATTTGATTGACTAAATCTTCCCCATCCTATCAGGCAAGGAAACATATTTCCTCTGAGGCTATTTGGGATCAGGTATCACCTCGCCACACATGCAGTCACCTCTCAGTCCCATCCCGGTGGTGATAGGAGCTGTGAATTTTGCAACGTTTCATAACTGTACCATCTAATATAATTTTTACTAACCACATATGGCTATTTAAACTTGAATTAATTAAACAACTAAATTATTTTGATTAATTGATTAAAATAATTAATGAAAATGAAAGAAAATTGAAGTTCATTTCCTCACTTACACTAGCCACACTTTAGGTGCTCAGTAGGTTCACACAGGTAGGGGATTACAAAGTGGGAGGTGTTTATATTTATAGAGGATTTCCATTATCTTAGCGGGCTCTCCTGGACAGCTGAAATTCACAGAATAATGGGACTCAGGGGTAACTTTATCTAACTAATCCTTTTGAGTTAGGTAAAACTCCTTGACAAAACTATGATATTAAAAAGCCTTACCCCCAGTACTTACTCCATGATACATATACACACCAAGAGCATAGAAAAAACCCACAACTCCAAGGCAAGCCAGGAATACTATGAACTTGAAGGCATCACTGTATAGTTTGAAGTTCAGAGGCCGAGGGTAAAGGATGGATCTCACCAAGTCCCCTTTGGCTGTATTGTAACCTGCATGAAGATAGGTAATCACAGGCAGAGTAAGACCCTTTTATACCATTTCTCCCAAACCAAGATTAGTTTACATTGAATTAAGGACTGATTGAGGGTCATTTGAACATGGAATGAAAACAGCACTGCTACGACCTAACAGTGTATTTCCATTCATTCTCCTCATAATTCACTGAGAACAATTAATAGCTCTCCCTCAGCCCTGCTCAGTTTCTCTTGCTCCTGGAGTTGGGGCTTCAGTGGCTTGCACGGCGATACCCACTCACACGTGGGCTTGGGGAAAAGGAGAACAAGGAGCTGATGAATGCAATGGCCAGAGTAGATGAGCTGCCAAGAAAAGAAGACTTTGAAGTGCAAATGTGTGTTGAAAATAATAAAAAATTAAGAGAAAAGGAAAACACAAGGTAAGTAATTTCTTAAATATATATGCCTCTGATCACATCATTTTTATGCTCAAAAGCCTACCTGAACCCCCATTTTTTATAATAAAGTTCACATTTGTAGGCATGGCATTTGAGGTCTATCCCTTCCTTGCTAGACTTCTCTCCTAACTGTTTGCTGGTCCCGGAAGACCCTGTGCTTTCCTTCCTTTGTGTTTTGCAGACACAAATTAACATGTCTCTCCAGCTCTCCGATATGATTGACTAAACCATTCCTATCCTAGCGGGCTTGGCTCAAAATGCTACTTCACTGAATAATGTTTCCAGAGTTCTACTTTTGTACATCATATCAAAATTAATCTCTCCCCTTTTTGGAGTCCCTCTAACACTTGGCCATATGACACCTATCACTGCTCTGTGTTTTAGTCAGCTGTAAATCCATCTGTCCCCCACCCCATGCCATAAATCTCCTTTAAGGGCAAGGAGTGAGTCCCTCATGATTTTTTTCTTTAGCTCTCAGTGTATAACATTTAGTAGATACTCATTAATATTTAAAGTTGACTGCTATATATTCTAGATATGAGTCAGCATCAGTATAAAACATGCCTTAATGCCACTACTTGATGAGCATCTTGTCTCCTGAAACATGGCTTTGTCAGCTTTGGAGAAAAGGAGCAGAGTTTTCTCTAATTTGTTACCTGAGCATTATACAAGCTCAGATCCTGCAATTTCCATGATCTCTACCCATTTGCTTCTACCTATCAACAGGCTGAGAGATGTTCTCTTGCCTGCTGACTACTTTAAAGAAAACATAACATTTTTTAGTTAAAAAAGTAGGTAGAACAACGGAATCATAACCTAAACTAAAGCAGAGAGATATCAAACTGCAAGGTGTGTTTTAGATCCATGAACATGTCTGTGGCAGAAACACAGGTCGGGGGTGAACGCCAGAACTGGGACAGAGCATGCAAGGTGCTGGCTGGGTGATATCATGTGAAAGATGGCGACTGATTCTAACACACTTGAAAAGTTTTTGAATGTGATGTTCATAGACTGCTGCAAGTCATGTTTTATACATGCAACTTGGTGACAGATTAGGAGGACTAGGTTAGAGAAAGGTTGGACAAAATACAAGAAAGGTATTTGAGGTGAAAATTGAAAATGAACAGAGTGTTTCTGTTGTAATAGTTTAGACAGGCATGATGAAGGCTTGGACAAAGTCGGAGAGAAGGAGAAGGAGAGGGAGATAGGGCTCAGGAGATATTCTTAGAATGGCCAGGATGTGCTGTGTTTGGTACGGAACAAAGCAGGGAGTAAAGATGACATGAGGCTAGCCGGATAGTGCTGTTATTAACAGAAAGAAGCGATAGAGGAGAATGTGTTCATGTCTAGACGCCTTGACTTTGAAGTGTCTGTGAGACACCCAGGCGGAGATGTCCAGCAGGGACCTTGACATTACAGCCTGGCAACAACTCATTGAAAGGAAAATGTCCTCAAGTGATAGTGGTTGAAACTGTCCTCTGGGAAATCACTTAGAGTGGGTACAGAAAAGAGAGGATGCCTATGGACACAAGAAAAAACAAAAACATGGTTTTGGCTTTGAGGAAATGTACTTTATCCCTGTATCTGCTTCATCTTCTGCAAGGGTTTTAATAATGAGTTATTCAGTTAAAAATGGTGGCAAAATTGTGGCAACTTAGAATAATAAAGGCCTGATTGGAAAGGAGTGGGGCTGTTATTACCAGAATGTGGCAAACTCCATAATCCTTAATAGATTTCCCCAAATCCGACTCCCCCACCTTCAATCATAGACTAAATTTGCAAAAGTGGAGTTGACTAACCTGTTTGCAAAACAACCGCTCTTACTGGCCCCTGTGCAGAGGGCTTGACCTGGACCACTTCTGTTCCACAGAAAAGGACGTGCTTCCGATAGTCCTCTGAGCTGTGGGCTTTCCAGGGCATCGTATTCTCCATAGTGGGCAATGGTGTCTTTGTAACAGGTATACTCTCTCCTAGAGAAGATTATATTTTCTGATTCTGTGTGGACTGTAGTTAATTATTTAGAGCTGGTGCTTGCTAGTTTCAAGAAAGTATACAAGCCACAGCTAATCCCGTCTGAATGACTATTCCTTGAGTCAGATGACTACTCTTAGGGATGGATGTTGGTGATACAAAGCATGGTGCACTTGATTATATTTCAACTATTTATTTAAGACCTGCCTATCTTTTCCACACCCATCCTATATGGTTTGCTGTTATAATTTTTTTAAATGGCCCATTTTAGCAAAAAGAGTTGTTATAATCATTCCCACAAGTGTTCTCAAATTAAGCCCAACACTATTCTAGGCAATAAAAGAGCAAGGAAGCATGTGTATAATTATTATTGTTTTCCTTTCATTCACCCATTTATCTGCCCATTCATTCATTCAACAATTATTTTTAAGTGCTTACTCTGTGCCAGGCACTGTTATAAGTGCTGAGAATATAGTAATGAACAAGACAGATAGAAATCCTGCCCTCACAAAGCTCAGGGAGTCAGGCAAGTAAATAGCACTAAATATTCAAACACAATAAGGTGAATATTTTGATGGTAGTACCAGGTGGTCTGAAGATTGCACCTCAACTGAGGTGAGAGATTTCCTGGATGATTAAGAAATGACAGTTTCAAAGGAGAGTGAGGCCAGCCAGATCACAGAGAGCAAGGAGAGAAAAGTGTGCTTGGATGAAGTGAGAGAAAGAGCATGGTGTGCCCTGGGCACTACACAGTTGAGGTTGTTTAGAGCACTGATTGTGAGGGTAGAGGGAAGCAGTTCAGGAGTACAGAGATGAGTGAGAAGTGATACCTTCATAAAATCTGTAAAACACTCCTCATGGTCTTTTTGGAGCTGGATGTAAAAGATAGAAACCAATATAACAAGACGGGATCTTCTCTTTTCTCCTTCTGAATGCCTTCTCAGCTCTACACTCATGAACTAGCACTTAACCGCGTGGATACGTCGGTAATGTCCATCTTCATGTTGCCTCTCTCCCAGGCTCCTGTTTTGTATATCCCGACTGTGGGCTGCTCCTCCCAGCCTGGACATCCTGCTAGCTTCTCAACTCAACAAATCTAAAGTTCATATTAGTATCTTTGTCCTTAAACTTCCACTTGGCTTTCCTACTTCTTTATGGTACCATTCTTTTTCTAAATCACAGTTTTATACTCCCCAAATCATCTTTACTTCCTTCTCTTCTCATACTCTGCTCCACTCTCTCAGGAAATCATTCTCCAAGCCCTGCTGCTTTTCCTTGTGAGTGTGCCTCACTGGGTCCTTCCTGAACTCTTGCATCTAGGTCTGAATGACTTCACTGGTGATTGCTGTCTGATTCACAGTAGTTGCATTAACAATGGATCAGCTGTGATTTGTTTGCCTCTTTGAAGTGCAAACACATTCTCTGGATGATCTGAGGTTACAGTGGGTCTAATTGATCTTTTTTATTAACAAGTTTTGAACCACAATCTGCTTTGACTTCCTGAGTTTAAAAAAAAAGCCTCCAGTCCTTCCTTTTGTATTTCTCCTTCACTCTCATGCTACTACCATACTCACAACACTTTGGACTCCACAACAAGGCAATTCTTTGACACTTGCTAGTTGTCCTACAATTTAACTCAATTCAAATCAATTCTGACACTATCTACCTAGAGATAGCACCAGATAGCAACAAGTTAGGAGCTCAGTCCCACAAGACTGCTCCCAACTCACTTGAGATGCCAACTGCAAATCTATATTGTCACCTGTGCTTCTGACCAATACATCTGAGGTTCCCACTACACCCTCTTCTGGGGTTTATTTTGCTAAGCGACTCACAGAACTGAAGCAAACTCTTACATTTACCAGCTTATTAAAGAATGTGAAAAAGGGTACAAATGAATAGCCAGATGAAGAGATACATAGGGTGAGGTCTGACATGGTCCCTCGTGCAGGAGTTGGGGTGCATCACCCCACTACAAGGGAGGTGTTCACCCACCTGGAAACTCTCTGCACCTGTATTGTTAGGATTTTATGGAGGTTTCCTCATACAGACATGATCAGTGATCAGTTCTATTTCTATCCCCTGTCCCTTCTCTGGCAGATGCGGGGCAGGTGGCTGAGAAGTCCAAGCTTCTAACCATGGGTTGGTCTTTCTGGTGATCAGCTCCCACCGCAGAGCCCACCCATAGCCACTTTATGAAAACAAAAGATGCTTCTATTGCTCTTAATCACTTAGAAAATTATCATAAGGATTTCAGGAGCCTTGTGCCAGGAACCAGGGATATATGTAGGTAAATGTGTATAAATTATATAGTATATATCAAAACACATAAATTTAATTATAATATAATTAACATATAATTTATTAATTTATTATATGATCATATATAATATTTCCATATCTTTCCTGACACATAGGAAGTTTGTGGAAACTAATATACAAATTTATATATTATAGAAATATATAATATATTACATATAAATCATAAGTATATGATTTATATAATATATAAAATATCATAATTTATAACTTCATAAAAATCACAAATCATAATTATATTATAATTAAATTATATTGCATATTACTATAGTAACAAATAATATAAATTATTATATCATATGATCATATAATACACAATATTATATCACATATTTTATTATATTATATTATCATACATTATATGTTGTGTTATATTGTGTTATATATGAAATATATAACATGTCATTTATAATATATGGTAATGTAATATGATACATAATAATATATCATGTATGGTGTGTGTGATATGTAGTGTGTGTCATGATATATCATATTATAACATGTAATTTTATATGTAATATTATATATTAGATGATAGGTAATGTTACATATATTATAGCATATATATGATATAAAATATTATATATTATCTGTTGTATTGTGGCATATATTATAATATATTATAATATGTATTATATATTATGATAAATGATATATTATGATACCATACATATGATGTTGTATAATCATATGATATAATAAATTATATTATTTATTATATTAATATGTATTATAATTTGATTGCAATATAATTATAATTTATAATTTTATACAGTTATAAATTATATAATATTTTATATATCATATAAGTCATACACTTATGATTTATATGTAATATGTTGTATATTTCTATATTATATAAATGTATATAAAATGTTTATATGAATGAGTAAATATATACAATATATATAGAGAGAGATTTATATCCGTACATATATAAAGAGGGATTTTTTCCTATTATGTCAGACCTCTGAACGGGTCTCTCCACTCCAGCCCCTTCCCTTTACTCATCCCATACCACTTCCAGATGAAGCTTATCAAAAACCCCTTTTACATTTTATTTTTCTCAAAACTCCTTAGGCTTTTCCATTGCCATTACTAATAAATTTCAAATTCTCTTGCTGGGCTGTCAAAGCCACCACATCTGAGCATTATTGGCTGCTGTTTCCAACCCGAGCTCCAGCTCCCCAGGGCCACTCGCACATCCTGTTGTTACTGACTCCCAGGCTCCGCGGGTGCCTGTCCTCTCCTTTCTCTGATGGCTGGAAGGCAGGCTGTGTAATGTACGAGGACAATTAGCTCAGGCTTCAGAAAAGATACATTTGGGGCACAAAATAAAAATGTTAATAATGCTTCCTGGCTCCCAGATTTAAAAAGCACTAGAATCAATTTAAATTCCACCAGTTTTGTGCTAAATGTTTAATTAGCAAGAAACCATGTCCTATTTCTAATTTGAAAATACTATTATATTGATTATAGTCATACAACTTTAGGTTCTATCACTCCCTCTAGGTAATAACTGAGGGCAGGAGCTTTAACATGTATAACTTTTTATATTCCTTATTCTCACTACTGGTATGTAATAGGTGCAAAATATCTACTTTTGCTGAGTGCTGGATTGGTAAAAAAAATTACCCAGGTTTTTTTTATGATCGGTCATTCAAAAACTAGTTTTCTACCAGGGTACATTTTTT
Source organism: Anoura caudifer (assembly GCA_004027475.1). Lineage (NCBI taxonomy): Eukaryota > Metazoa > Chordata > Mammalia > Chiroptera > Phyllostomidae > Anoura > Anoura caudifer. The sequence continues at coordinate 434,379 of PVKU01000301.1, forward strand.
ACATCCTAAGGTGCAAGAAGCTATAAAGGTTTCATTATTGATCCTGAATATTCTTCAGGAAATTCCTTTATCGAAGTACTATTCTTGTCATTTTCATTAGAACAAGTATGGTATCCATCCATCATGTAGGTTTATTACCTGGATTCTAAATGGCTTTGTAAAAGGGATAGAATCTCTTGACAAATCTCCAAATTGTTGTCCACATTGTTTTTAATTCAGCCTTTGTAAAGGCAGATACTTATAGATAATTACAAATGTTGTTCTGCCTTTATCAGAGAATATTAACCCATGATTTATAGTTAAACTAATATTAATGAATAGTTTCTGCACACACAACCTACAGTTTCAGAAACAAGCAGCTGTTCAATCACCAGAGGTGGAAGTCATTGGAGATAGCGTTCCAGAGATAAGTTCAAATCCGATGATTTTTAAGTCCCTTTTACCCTATTCACATATTAATAAGGAGTCTTGTGCTTGGACTTTCTTGGGATCCTGAGAAAGAAGGGACTCTTCTACAAAAGTGTGGAGGTCTAAGTAGGCTAGAGAGGATTTCAAAAGGAAGTTATACTCACCATCAATTGTTCAGCTTGCTTCCAAGACCTGGAAGTCCTGTCTGCTGTGAAAGGGAGATTCTCTCCCTTGTCCCCAGTGAGCCAGATGCCTCTGTGTGATGACGGCATTTGAAATGCCATGTCCTTGTTTATTTTTATTTCTGGGACCATTAGGCAATGAACTGTTGGAGGGTGGGGACTATTTCTCATTTGTCTTGCTGACTTCAGCACACAACACAGTGCCTGACACATAGTGGGCACTGCCGAACCTTTGTAGAGTTAATGGATAAGTAAGAGAGTAAATGAAAGAAAAGGAAGGAGAAGATCTAATGGCCATAGACAGCAGTGTGGTGACTGCAGCGGGGAGGCAGGTCAGGGAGGTGGAAGAGGGTATAGGGGGATAAATGGTAATGGCAAAAATACAATAAAAATAAACTACTAAAAACATTTAAAAAGGAAAAAAGGTTGAGAGGAGAAAAGGAAGAAAGAAGAGAGAAGACCCGACCTATCAACTGATTATGAGTTTATTTGACAAGATATAAACGTGAACTAACTAACCACTTAGGGAAATTCCTAGGTTCCAACTTGAAACAGAGCCTACTTTCCACAAGCACATTCCAAATAAATCAGCAATTCTAAAACGCAGAGGGAGATGGAAGGAGATGGTGGCGGAGTGACTACTTCCCCTCTCGCCCGCAATTATCCCTGAGACAACGAGGAGCCAGTAGTTATGAGCATAGGTTCTGAGGTGAAAATGCCCTGGTTTAAGTGTTTTATTTTTTCCTTGAACTTAAAGCTGTTGGAAGCTTATATCATTTACTTATTTTCATATCTCCTGTCTCCCCACTATAATGTCAGCTTCATGGGAACAGAAATCTTATCTGCCTTGCTCACTGCTGTATCCCCAGAATCCAGTAGAGTGTCTGCTCCAAAGTGAGGACTAACAAAACATGTGTGGAATGAATGAACAAATGAATGAATGAACAAATAAACAAATGGATTTAAATCTCAGCTTGACTACTTTTAAGCTATGTGACCTTAGGTAAATTACTTACCTTCTCTGGGCTTTATATTCTCCCACGTTTATAGGGTTGTGGATTGAAAGAAATTATATATATATATATAATTTCTATAATTATATATATATATATAAAATGTTGGCACAGTGCCTAATACATATAAGAACAAAGTATAATTAGCTATTGTGCCAAGAGAAAACTTCAAAATAATAATAGAATTTCCCCCATGGTATTCCTTTTCACCAATTGATCACCTTGTGAGGAGCTGGACCTTGAAAGAGATCATTGCCTTAGGAGGAATTTAAAAAGGACAAAGGAGTTGAAAACTAGCTTTTCAGTTTCAAAAGTCATTCATAAGTTTGATCATGAATTTTAGAGACTTCTTGAGAGTAAAAACAAAGCTATCCCATTCACCACGCCCCTCTACTACTTTTCTAGCTAACTAGAAATCCCTGGGCTGGTAGTTGAAAGGAAATCCAAAGGAAACTCAAATATCGTGTGTCTTTGAAAACAAGGGGCCTGCACCAAAGTAGGGTATAGAAACATTCTGGAACTTTGTGGAAACAGAGCCAAAGGCACCTGGTTCTGCCTCCTTTTCCAGGTACATAGGCCTGCTTCATTTCCCAAGTCCAGAGTGAAGTGGGGGCACCAGAAAGAAGGGCTGCCCTTCTTCAGAGCCCCCTCCATAGGCCTTGCACACATCAGGCAGCCAGACCAGATCTGGAGGACCTGCACATCAATGGGGATAGTTGTCCGACTTATACCGGCCACTTCACACTGCACGTTTCCAACGGTGGTGATACTTGGAGCCAACATAAAAATGAAATGTAGTCATAAAACAAAGTGGAGCTTCTTGCATAGTCAAGCTTCATGCAACAGAACGAGGCTAAGGAGATGAGGAGGAAGAAGCTCTTGTGACGGGCACTTGCTATGGATAGGAATACCCAGTGGCAAGAAAAAGGAGATGAGGCACAAAAAGTGACAGCACAGTGTCACTCCCCTTAGAATCACCCTCCTCACTCCGATGGTCCCAAATGGCACCTCTTGTTCTAATTCTCTCATTCGCTAGCTGAGCAGCTCTGGCCCCTTTTCACTTCGATTCCCTCATCTGTAAATTGGGTATTATAACAGCTCCTACTGTAATTTGTCTTGTGCTATAATAAAGTGAGATACAAAAGTTATTATAACATGTAAACTGCTATATAGATACTAGGAGTATTTGCTGTTCTGGTTCTTACATAATTAAAGACTTCTCTCTATATATAAAGGTCTATTTTGCATAAGGAGGAAAAATACCTGAGTCACATTTGTAGGCAAATGCTCTAGGAATACATTTTCAGTTTTAGGAACCTAACCTTCATCTGTTTTTTCAGCCAGGGTCTTTTTCACAAACATGTGCATGAGTGGAAGGATCTTTGTAGGCTGTGAAATCAAGTATTCAGAGCATGGTGATACTTAGATCTTTTTGAAGAAATGAATGAGAAAGAAATATTTCTGTTTTATGTGTCTGTCTCTGAAATCCACTTTTATCAGTACTCAGGTGACATGGATATTAATTCTGGTGACTTTATTTTTCCAGAAACACCCCTAGAAAAAGCCATTTATGATTTAAGTTCATTTTACGTCAATTTTGCACATTTGTTGAAAGAGTCTTGTTTACCATTTCTACTTCTCTGGAACTCTCTGAGTTTTTCCCCAGAATCAAGGCAAGAACTGTGCACCCAAGTCAGACTCAGGTGAGCAGATACTGCTTCCGGTCCTCCCTGTTTTCTCAAACTGTGCTCTCTGTCCCCAGTGAGAGCGGCCATTCCTCACTGTCAGGCTTCTGGGGAACGTGAGACAGCCTCTGCCTTCGAGTGAGGAGGACAGCTCTTCTCGGGCTTGAGGTTTGCACATTGGGTACTATGGCAACGCTCTGGATGAAGGATATGATTAGCATGCAGATCCTCATCACTGTCATTATAAGAAAGTTAGATTTCAGCACATTAAAGGGGTATTTTGCAATTACACTGAACATATTTATGTTTACCACATTTTCTTGTCTCAATCTTAAATTAAGCAGACCCATTTTTAATTTGAAATCTGCTTGTGTTGAACAATTTAGGGGTAGATAATGACTGCCTTTACATTTAGGTGATATTAAAAAGGGGGGGGTGCGTGTGTGTGTGTTGCTGTCTTCAGCTATTTGGAAACAGAAAAATGCAACAATTTGTAAACACAAAAGACAGACAGTTTCTATTTTTGTGTTGCTGTATAGTCTCTTCTTCTGTCATTAGGGTGTCCTGTGTTGTTGTTGTTGCTGTTGCTGTTGTTGTTTTGCCTAAAGAATATTTTGCAAATAGTGCCTTACTAATTACACAAGTTCCATTGGATTTTACAAGTGGCAATGAGAACAAGGACAGTTTAAAACCATAACTAAAAAACTGGCTTTCTGCCCGGTGAGGTCACCTAGAAATAATATTTTAGAGAACAGAACTATTGTACCATTTTTCCCAGAGGTTCAACCCAGTCTCCTTCCCAGTGACACCTGGGACTGGGGCTTCCATTCATAGAGAGCAGGGCTGGATGCACTCTGCGCTCTGACAGCTGTGAGAGTTGGTAGGCTTAGGCTGTGTCTTGTTTGGATAAAAATAAAAACCATTCTCTTATTTATGAAGAGATTGTGCATCACATAATGGTCCCACTCTCCTTGGAACCCAAAACACCCTGTTCGCCCCACCCACCAGGCTTGATTCTTTCATTGTTACCTGTTTCCTATTTACATATATTGTGTCTCCCTTGCCCATCTCTCTACACCTTACACTGGGCCTGGAATAAGCAGGTAAGTACACATTGATCTGCTCTGCTAACACTTGGCCTAGATTTTAGACAGGAAAGAAGAAGCTCCATGGCAACTGCCTACCTGTGAGCATGCCTTCATTCACCACACAGCTTCCTTCAATCAGAACAGCATCACATGGCAACGAAAACTTGCCTGGGAGAATAAGGACATCTCCAGGAACCAAGAGATGGGATTCCAACTCCTGCAAACCTACACAACAGCACAGTTTTCATGACTATCTGAGCTTTTCCTGTGTTTACTTTAAAATGAAAGTGACTGAAAACTCTAGTCAACCTGTTGGCAATGGCCGCCCTGCATGCTCACCTGCCCCACTCAACCTGATTCCCAGAAACCAGGGTCGGGGAATTGATTCCTGGGCCATAGCAAAGGATTAGCTCAGCAGCAAGACCCCATCTTGACCCTAGTCCCTGGGACAGTGCTCTGCCCACAGAAGACACTCCAGGACCTTGCTCAACAGAAGACTGCCCCTTTGCTGCCGCTTACTCTCTTTGGCTGAGTTTCTGACCCCCTGTGGCACAATCCATCCTTTGAATAAGACCTAATGTGAAACATCTGGTGCCCTGGGGTACAGCTCCACATTGTTCACAGAGAGCCGTGACCACCTCCTGCCCCCCAGGCTAGGTCAAGAGCAAATGCCAGTGTCCAACTAGCCATCCACAAGCCTCATTCAAGCTTGCATTCTGGATAACAGGTCAAAATGTATAATGCAGGGTCTGTTTGATATGGTTAGTTAGGGAAATCAAAAAGCCATAAGAAGGCTTACCCAGTAACATTCAAATGAATGAAATATGGAGGGCAGAGGAAATTTGAAGCAACCACGCACTGCGTGACAATGGTTTCATCAAGGCTGAGACGAGGATAAGCCATGGGAGGTACACAGGATACAAAATTCAACAAAGTCCTCATTCTCAGGGTTCCTGCAGGTACAGGTCAGCCTTTGCATGATCTTGTCTTCTTAACTTTTCATCTCAGATGCCCTGTTTGCCTCACCTTAGCCCCAGTCCTGCGTTCAATCAGCAAAGCCTGTTTCTCATGGACTAATAGCAATAAATGAGATAGAATTCACCCTGAAATATTAGGATGCTAAAGATGACAGAATACATATCTCTTACCTTTGCCTTTTACAGTGATCGTAACCTGGACTTTGTTGTGATCCTCCACAAGGTTGTGTAGCTTCACCGATTGCTATCAATTGAAAGTCAGCATTTAAATGTTAGATAGTCCATAACCAGAAAACCACATGATCTCAAAACAGTAAATGGCAAACTGATTCTGAGCAAAGACCCAAGTTCCACTCTTGATGCTCCTGCTTCCCTTCTCCAACCCCTACTTTATCGAACCTCCTATTTACAGAAGAAGATATGTTCATTAGTTTAATGCTATTTCAATCCAAGGAAAAATAATGCACAGCCACAGCCTCCAAGGACCTGAGCTAAAGCACATAGGCTTCACCTCTGGAGGATGTTGGGTTAAGCTGGAGAAGAATGAGGTCACACACAGGTCACTGCCCCCGCCCTCCATGCCTCTGTTTCCCTGCCATAAAACAACAAAGCTGAATGTGATTTGTAAGTGGCATGCCATTGTGAGAGTCTGTGAAGACTCAGGTTGTGTTTTGACTGCATGTGGAACAGGCATCCCCTCCTTTATGACCTGGTGGTTGTTTATGTTGGGTAAGTCTGCAGAGTGGACTCACACCGCTCTGCTGGTATCCTGATGCTTCCACTTATGAGTTCTTTAGCTTATTTAACGCCTTTTTCTGCATCTGAAAGTGGAGATAACTGTATCTATTTTATAGAGTTGTTTTAATTAGTTAATTTTCATCTTAATTATCCCTTTGGATGGTACTGACTAGTAGGGTAAGAGCTCGGAGAGTGTTAATGATTAATACGTTGCCGGAAAAACAGTTGTCCGAGTATACCAGATGGAAACATTTGCTTGAGGTGGAATTGGTTGAGGTATGACCCTGTGCAAAGCAGGGGAAATGGAAGCATCCTGGAGAAGTGGAGGCAGCTTCTCCTAGGAGAACTCAAGAGATAGGAAGGCAGAGGTGAGAGGACTGTGGTGTTCATACAGTTCCCCACACTGACCGTGGTGCTGTCAGCTGGAGGGAGTGGGCCGCTGCCCCAGCGGGGGCCCTGGAAGGCACTGCCCGTCTCTGTGGGTGTCAGCCACGTGGGTGCCTCTAAGCAGAAGAGGTCTGAACACTGTCAACAGGACTTAAACACAGCTTGAGCTAATTCAAATATAAACTTTTTCCTGTTAGATGTTTGAGTAAATTATCCTTATCTGTTCTGTGGATGATTTTTAACATTACAAATGTCACCAGGCTAAGACAAGCATTATACATAATTATGCAACTTTCCTCTTGAGAGAACATAATGAATTCTGTGTTAATATTTATACAGAATGATTTATTATTTATTTCAGTTTTGCATGAAAAGCTAAACTTCAATCATTTGGACCAATTGAGTGGAAGGAGTGATATTACCATTAGGCACATTCTCATTGCCCTAACGTGCCTTCCTGAGGCTGGCCTGTCGGGACATCCATTTAATGATGGGTGACACAGTGAGGAAGTCAGCGGCGGTGCTGGGTGCTGCAGCAGGAGCACTGGATCCCGTCAGGATTCCTGAGGTGTGGCTCAGGCTTCCCCACTAACCAGCTACGTACCAGATATCAGAAATTTCTCCTTGTAAGTTAGTTGTTCTGTAGACAAATTAAGTTGGGTCATTTTCCAGTTCCCTTCAAGCTCTAAAATGGCATTATATTGATTTATTTTGTATATCAGACTTTTATTAAAAACCTCCAAGACTTCATAGAAGAAATATCCAGGAAGTAATAGAAGTAATAAAATGACTTAAATTATCATTCTTTTTTGAAACAGTTTAAAACTTCTTATACAACTACTTTGTGCCAAGCACTATTATAAGCACATGGAACATACTGATTGATTTTTTAAAAATTTTTAAAGTAATCCTATAAAGAAATGTTATTATCTCCAATGTACATATAACAAAACAAAAGCAGAAAAAACAGGGGTTTGAAAATGTTCAAGTAACTTACCCACAATCAAATACTTACTAAGTATTAAGAATGACAATCAAACCCAGTTCATCTGGCTCTAAAGCCTTTTCTATTGATGAATATGTTTTCCTAAAGTGCTTGGAAACAGCTCTTTTTCCTTTAAGAAGATAAACATCCTTCATGAGAAATTAAGTTATTTTCTTGCTTAGCAAACTCTTTTAGTCAATGCCATGACAACTTCCACCTAGCTTAAGAGGATGATAATGAACACATTTGAAAGTGATGAAGTACAAGTTAAGAATACTTGACTGTAATTCTCAACACTCATTAGGGCATGAAGCTGGATTTGTTTATCAGACTTAGCATTCTTTATAACCTGCCTTGCTTCCATGACTTTGCTCAAGCTATTCCCTAGCACGTTCACCACAGATTTCTACCAGCAAACTCTTGCTAATCCTTCACATGAAGCCCTACTCCAATGCCACCTCCACTTCAAAAGTCCTTCACATCCCCAGGAAGGATGGATTGCCCTGCTCTCTGTGGTCCCACCTGTACTAGTGTACTGATCACATTCCATTATAGCTATCTGTCTCTTTGTCGGGGCTCCCCTGCAGGTCAGGCACTTCAAAGAAGGGACCATGTGTTCACCTATGTATCCCCTGAAGTTTATTACACAGTAGACCCTCGGAAAATATTTCTTTAATAGAACTGAATTGTTCTACTTCTCCAGCAATATTGGAATAGGATAATGTAAGCATCATCTTTGAGCTAATATACTCAGAAGCTCTACAAACACGGGTTTCTATGACAACCAACCAGCTAGGAGAAAGCAAGTGCAGTGATGCTTGCCTGATACTGAAGTTCGCTGCCTGATTTTCATTAGGGCCCCCTCTGGTTCTCTCGTCCCTGTTCAGTAGGGTCAGAATCAGTTTCCAAGACTAATTTTCATAGTGTTATTATTTGGCATTTGTTGCTGTGCTTCCTCGTGTTTGCTATGGCCAAATTTCTTCCAGAGATAAGTAACCAGGTCAGGTGTCTCTTGAGCCTGGCTCTGTCCTGAATGACACAGAATGGGTTGGATACTCTCGGCACTATTTCTAGCAGCCACCCGTGGAGCCAGCATTGGAGTATGCGATACAGTTCAATGGACATACAGTTGAGTGCCAAGGTCTACATTCAAACCTGTACCAAATTTGTTGGAAAGGGACTGCACAGGGTGTTTCTGGCTTAGGCAAGATAAAATCTCTCTGTGCAGCTTGATTCAGGGCTACATGAGATGCAGGAAGATATTTTATTCCACTCCTGGACATACCTCCCTTATAATTTTAAAAAGCATGTATTTGTTTAGCATAGTAGGGGATGGAAGCACATGTCTTTCATTCTTACCAACATCCTTCTCCAAATCTGCTCTTTGTTATAAAATTATCAATCATTTATGAGCCTAAGGAAGCTCATGTGTCTCTGAAATTGTGCTCAATGGGACTGGAATGATGGAATACTGTAACTGTGGGAAATTGTAACCCACCCTACCATTCTTTTGATATTGTTTCTGTAACTGCTGACTCTAATATGTAGCTTGTAGATAAACAGCATGTTTGTATAAGAATCCTAGGAAATAACCTCAAAGAATACAGACTCTGACCTTCAGGCAAGGCATGCCAGCTCCAAGAGATTTGGGGCCCTTCATCCATGGAGCCAGGATGACGTGAAGCCAGGATGCTGCACACTGGACCATCACTGGCCTTATCAGAAATGGACTGTGCTCATCTGCATGCAGAGAACTTTCAGCCCCCTCCCTCGATCTCATTGTTCTGTTCCTCTCTCCCTCCTTATAAAAACCTCTGCTTCCATTCAGAGGTAGAAATGGGCTTTGAGACAAGTCTCCCCCATCTTCCAGGTGGGAGGCACCTAAAAATAAACCACTTTCTATTACATCAGCACCTGCCTCTTGAGGTTTGGCTTTCATAGCAGCAGGTAGCCAGACCTGCATTCAGTTCCAGGACAGTTTGTTGTTCTTGACCTGGAGTCAGGAAACTTGTGGCTAAGGTCTAGGGCATGAGCAGGTCACTCCACCTCTCTGAATGCCCTGTCCTTCCCTTTCAGGTGATGAGAGGCAGAACAATTGTGCGTGTATCATTTTTGTGTTTGCCATGCCCCACACAGCACAAACATTATGGATGTGAGAGCCATTGCAAACTATGAAGTGCTAAGTAGATATTGACTACTGAGGATTTGTGATTTAAATTGCAAAGATACAGTTTCAGGAAGCTGGCCCATTTTGTATAGTGTCACAAGATGCTTTACAGGTTAGGTTGGATAAGCTCCTATTCATAAATACTAACTGCTAATAGGATTAGTGTCTGCTTCTTGAAAAAGTCTTTTGCAACACTGCCATCAAATCTGCAGTTCCCCTGTTAGTCAGCGTTTTAAGCACAGGCATTTCGGAATTCTGTTAAAATGTGGATCTTAAATGTTTAAAGTCCTTTTTAAAAGGATTTGAAAATAAATATTTAAAAAGTTACAAATAGGAAAAAATCATGGAAGAGGACATACATAGAAGCAGATCAGGAAAACCAAAAACCATAAAGAAGAGAGAAATATATTTGATTAGACACATTTTAAATATCTGACAAACGTCAAGGTCAAGAAAAGAAAAAAAAGACTAAAAAATAAAAATTTTCACCCTGACTGGTTTGGCTCAGCGGATTGAGTGCCAGTCTGCCAACCAAAGAAAGGGTCGCCACTTTGATTCCCAGTCAGGGCACATGCCTAGGTTGCGGGCCAGGTCCCCAGATGGGGCCATGTGAGAGGCAACCACACATTGATGTTTCTCTCCCTCTCTTTCTCCCTTCCTCTCTCTCTAAAACTACGTAAATAAAATCTTTTTAAAAAAACGTTTTTTCCACATACATGATGGATATAAAGAGGCAGTAAACAGAAAAATATGAATCATTATTAGACAAAGAAAAGTGTATCTCTTTTCACTAGTAATTAGGGAAATGTAAATTAAAACATCAATGAGATATAATTTTTTAAAAGCATATTAGATGGAAAAATTTTAAATATCAACAAATAACACCAAATACTGGGGAAGATCTGGGGAAAGGAATACTCTCATATGTTTCTGAAAGGAGAATAAATGATTTAATTTGGGAAAAATAATATCATATCTATTAGCATACAAAATATACATGTTTTGGATTTAGCAACTGGGCTAAAATATAAACATTAATATATAAGGACACACCTATATAGTAGTTAGGTTTAATTCAAAATATTTGTGGTGGAAAAAATTGAAGATGAAACTCATTATTTTTCATAAATAAGAGAATGGTTGAGTAAATTATGGTACCATGAAATATTACATCATTATTTTTAAACATCATCTAGAAGTATTTGCTTACTTGGTGGATGGCCATTTTGTATGTTGTAAAGGAAAAAAAAATTCAACTTCCAAATTAATGTCCATAGTAAGATCCTCCTTTAGTAAAACAAATTAATAAGTACATAAATTAATCTCCATAAAAACTTATATTTCTGTGTATTTTAGAGAGTAAAAACAATGAAGCAATGTGTTTAGATGATAATTAAATAAGTAGATAGATAAATAAATAAATAAATAAATAAATAAATAAATAAATTGATAGATGTATTCGAGATCTCAGTGCTTGAATTTGTCTTTTTGTGGATTCCCCTAAAACAATAGCTCTTAAACTTTAGAATGCATAAAAATCATCTGTTATGAAACAGTTAAAAAGTGAAAACTCCCGTTATTACCCTGGATATTTTGATTTAATAGGTCAAGAACTCAGGAAATCCCAAGTAATTCTGTCACTAAAATATGGCTTTCTAGAGTACAGAATCAACCCTATTTTTTTTCTACAACCCTTCCCCTAACTCTTACACATAAATTTCTATATTTATTTTTGGTTTCCTTAAAGAAAGGTAGACCTGAGCTCCAAATGAAGGCATGGACATTGTGAAAGGATTTGCAAAGAGAGACTGAAATTTGTCATAAATGCAGAGATGGGAAATGTGTAGGACAAAGACAGTATTTAACTTAGGGGAAATATATAGGAACATTCTAGGGGGCCTAATGGATCATTTACTTTGGATTCATTGATTGTAAGTTACAGAAACTTATTCATCTGGTTTAGGCGGAAGATGAGAATTTATGAGGCTGCAGAGATGTCTTAGGAACCTAAGGTGGAAGGTGCAGCCAAATCTCCTGAGGGCTCTGAGCAGGAGCAGGAAATGCCATGAGGGCCGGGCTACTCTTTCTGTCTTCGCTGGACTGCGAATTGCTCACCTCTGTGTCTCACCGCATTTTTGGTTCATTCTTTTGCTCTTTCTGTGCCAAAGTTTTTTCTCTGCTTGTCCATACCCAGGGAACAAGTATGGCCACCCTGGTCCTGGCTATACATCATTTCTCAGATTCTGGTCCTAACAGGCTATGAGCAGCAGCTTTAAGCTCTTATTTTAAGATCTTAGGCAAAAAGATATGTTGGCCTCACTCCTGTTGATGGATTGGATTTCACTGGTTCAAGTGCCCTTGGCACCAATAAACTGTGGCAGTGGAGGGACAGAGCCATATGGAACAAACTAGTTGCAGGCTGCCACAGCTCTGGGAGCACTCAATTTTCAGAGAAGAGGAGTGAAGGTAGAGCATTTTTCCCAAAACATGTGTACTTCATGCCATCTTTGTCATAGGCTTGGAAGCTGGAGGGAGTAACCCAAGTTCTTGGGTTCAGCCTTTGGTAAAGTCCCTCTGTACTTGGGTTCCATGAGCTACTGATGCATATTTATAATATATATGCCTTTTGTGATTAAGGCAGTTTCAGTAGATTTCTATTATGTGCACAAATCCTGATTGAGTAGTTTGTCTGGATAGTCAGTTCAGCATCTAATAGTGCCCTACAGTAATTGACTGAAGTCTGTAACACATGCTCCCAGACTTCCAGTGGCCAGAAAGTTTCTTAGTATTATTTTAAAGTTTTCAAGGATTCTATTTTTGAATTCCTTATTGGTGGCTGTGGAAAAATGATAGAATCCTAAAGCAGTGGGACCTAAAGAAAAAGAATTTATAGCTGAGAAAGTGAGCCCAAGCAGGAGAGGCAAGTCTACAGAGTCACACAACAAATGAGTCACTGATCATTAGAAGCCCTGTCACGTGATGCTTCCTTGTTCAAGTTATGTGTAGGGCTCTTCCTTCAATCTCTGTGCATCCTCCCATCTTTTCATCACTTACTTTCCCCACTCCGGGAGTAATAGTGTAAACAGCAACAGCAACATCAAGGATAGCAAGAACTAACATTTGGCAAGTGCCCACAATGTTCTGGGCACATAAGTTGCAGCTATAACATTAAACACACACACACACACACACACACACACACACACACACACACACAAACTTATCTTATAGATAAGGAAGCTGATTGTTAAAGTGTCGAGTAACAAAGAGTACCAAGTAACACAAATAGGAGGGGTCGGGGGAGATTTTTAACTTGACTAGATTAACATCTCCCTGCTAATAGTTCTCAGAGTGTTCTGTATTTTTTCTCAGGACCCTGAGACGGTGTGTGATCATGTATTTTGGTGATGGTGTGCACATGTCTTCCCAACAGAATAAAACACAGGGCAGGAAGTGCTGTGTGGACTAAGGTTTGACTTAAGCCAGAAAACATGAGTGACTTGCAGATATCAAATGAAATATTCTATTAAAGCAAAGATTTCTCAAAAACCAGGAGCTAGAAATTTGATTTGTGGACTTCACATTATATGCCTTTATCAAATGACAAAGGTAAAAGTGTGGGACACTATGATTTCCCACGGTGGCTGAGTAAAACATGTCCAATCCTGTATTGTCCCGTATTGTCCCAGTGTCTGTTTTCATGCCTTTGCTCCAATGGTCAGCATTCACCAGGGCATTCACTCTGCCCCCTGACTTGACAGCCAGACAGAGAGGATTTGCAAGCATCAAAGGGAGGTTACTGGACACTGTTAATATTTTTGTGATTTAAATTAGTTCATGAACAAAAACACTCAGTGGCTCATTCAAATAAGGAAACAAACAAACAAATAAACAAATAATTAAACTGGCAAACAAATAATTAAACTAGGTTAAACTGGCTCCATTCATTTACCCTTTCATTTTCAGTGCCTGTTCCTAACTCTTTAAATATATTGACTTTCTTTTATTTCTCATCAAACACTTAATAACTCCACATTTGTAGGATAGAACACCAGATAAAAAGCCAATATTAGATCTAATATTTATCAAGCAACTGAAATAGGGTGGGAATAAGGCTTCTTCCAGTTAGGCTTGTTTAAATGCCTCCATGTCTGCCTTCCTAACATGTGGCCAGAGTTTACCTTGCCAACAGCTAGGACTCATCTCTCCTCTCACACTTATGTTTGACTCGAACCCCAGCTATACTACTGCTTTGGAAAGGGCTTTCTGCTAAGGAAATAATGCACACACAGTAGAATTTCATTTCAGGAGAAGCCAGAAGCTCCGAGTCTGTCACCAACACAGTTTATGATCTGGACAATCTCCTGGTACCTTAGTTTCCTCTTCCCTATGAAGATTGAGGTTTGAGACTGGAAGGTTTCAACAGTTCAACAGCATTGACAGGCTGACACAAGTACCATTGCTCACCTTGTCTAAAGAGTGATTCTACAGCCAGGCTTTCAACATGTACAACAGATACAGTCAGACATTCCTTTGGGGTTGCCTCATGATTCAGTCTAATGAATTCTAAGCAAAGTAGCAGAACATTTGCTCAAAAGATGTGGCAGAAATCTGAGATTTAGAGGGGCTGTGGAATTATAAGATATTCGGCTAAATACTCTTTCAGAATGTGTTGCTATGTCATATATAAAACTTTTTTAAAAAAGAAGATTTTAAATGGCTATAAGATGAACAAAGATGGTAAGAGAGAGGGAGAGGTTACAAACCATGAACTTACTATCACCGATGAGGATTTGCATTACACAGGAATCTAGGAATTAGCAGGACAGCCCAAGAGGGGTTTCAGGAGTGAAGGGAACTGTGAAGCTCTCAAAAAACCATGTTCCTATTAAGAATGTGCTTTCATGGAAAACATAAAACACCTAGTGGAAACTAAATTGGAGTCCACAATCAGAAAACATTTAGTCACAAAGAAAAGCAGCATATCTTACCACATGAAGAAACATGGATTGAAATACTGAATTAAAAGAGCTCAAAGAAAGAGGGTTTGGAGGCAGATGAAAGCATTTGGCACTATCTTCTACTTCCAGCTGTCCCAACCAGGGTCTTCGGGGGGATATGGACATGGATATTAGTAAAAAAGACCTTTCTCTTCATCTGAGATCATGAGCCCTGAAGAGAATATACGGAGACTGCTATGGCCACCTGTGCCACTGTGCAGAGAGTCTCTATCTAGGTGTAAAGACCAAGTATAGTAAAACATTAATTCTCAAACCATAATTTATAGAAAAATGTTGGGACAATATCAAATTACTATAAAATACTCATAAGTGCCTACTGTGGAGTTCAGTAGGACTTGTTGAACCACAGACAGATAGCGAAGAGGCTGCAGATTAGCCCCAGTCCACAGACCACGGCGAGGAGCACTCTGGTAAAGCAGGGTGAAGAGAAGACAAGAAACAGCTTCCTAATCATTGTTGAGTACGGTACCTGAATCTACCCTCACCCAAATGAAAACAACCCTAACAAGCCTTATACGAGTTGCTTAATTTAGTTCAAGTTGGGTTTCTATCACCACGAACTTGAAACAGCCTTGACTAAAACGCATGTTTAGGATGTTGACAATCATTCTCTTCGAACTATGGCTGATGTCGTTAATCCATCATGACATTCTTTCCCATAATATTCAGACCCAGCCTCAGAGCCCCTCTGAACACAGTATTCAATGCAGCCTTCAGCTGCTAATCAGAGTCTGCAAAGACATTTAAATCTACCTAGGATTCCCAAAGCCCTCTTCCCGAGTTCTCACATTTAGTAAGTCCTTGCTTTTTTCTTTGTTATGTCACATGTTTAACAAAGCAACTCCTTTCTGTCAGTGGAAATGTCATAGGTTTTGCTTCTTATTTGGACAGAAACCAAATAGCATCCAACAGCAATTTCAGCTCTTACCTGTCTCAGATCATACACACTTAAGACAATGGAGAGGACAGTCAAGATGATGATGGCCACAGAGTATTCTATGTAACCTTGAGACAGCCACAACGTTAAGGTGAAGGCTTGGAACACATAAAATGGATTTAAAACCTGCAGGTACAAAAATAACATTCAGGTCACTTGCATGGAACTTAGTAGCAATTGAGATGATATCATTTCTTTATAGAATGGCATTTCCCATTTTTTATAACACACAACCTCTGATATTTAAGAATGCACGTAGAACCCCATTAATTTTGGTGGAAACAATGTCAAGCACAAAGAGTGTAACATGGTAGAAACAAAATTATTTTAAGCACTCAAAACCATGGCCGCAGACTGATCATTCTTATTATTTTGAATTTTCAGAAATATGTTACCAATAGCAAAAACCAACAAGTTACCTTTTTAAACAGATTTACCCATAGTGCTGAGGAAACATGATTTAGTTTCTTTTAAAATCCAACTTCCATTTTGAAGATTTTTATTGCAGTGTTTTTTTTTTTTCTTTTCACATATCACATACTATGGTTCAGTCAAGTTGTATAATAAAAATTAAAGAACCCACTTTTATGCAGGTCACTTTTTCAAATAGCACACTGGTATGTCACGGGTCTTAACAAGATCCCCCGAGAGTCAGCCAAGCCAGCTTAGGCCTTCCCTTGAACAGGAAGAACAGCGAAGAGAAAGGTCTCATCCCCGTCTGCAGCAAAAGTCACAGGCAGAACGTATTGCCAGCCCCAAAGCTGGCCATCGCGCAGGTGTTTTTTGGTAATGTGCACAATTGTTTTCACTCCCTCATTTCCCCCGCGTTGGTCCTGCAGACTCCCCTCTTAATAGTGGTAGCAGAGAGGGCACCCTGATGCGGTGGAGCACGGGACAGTCTCGTGACGTAGACAGGTCCTGAGAACAAAGAGCCCATCTGAGAGGAGCAAGGACCGTTGTCTTGGTGAAGGGCTCTTTATGAGGGTTATAAATTACATGAAATACCTCAAACCAGCGCTGTTCTCTCTTACCTCTACCTCCTATAATTCTCCAATTATTAAATAAATTTCTATATTAGTGCTAAAAATGAACTGATATCTAGTTAATATGGTAATAGCTTGTATCTTAAGAATTTCTTAAACCCTTGGATATATTTTATACATTAAAAAAGTTTTTGTTCTTTAATGGTTCTTATTATTTCCATTGCATCAGGGTTTTCTTACAAATTATAGCTTTTCTGTCTGCTTGGCATAAAATGCTGTAATTGTAGATTATGCACTAATAATAATACAATTTTCAATTTTCTACAAACTCAGTAGAAAATTGGTTAAATACTTCTTGTAGAAGAAATGGCACCATCATAATCAATGTCATGCCCTTATTCAATATTCTTTTGAAATCAAATATGAAAAACAGTTTTCTTCTACTAAAGGCCTGTTAAATTTAAATTTGTGCCAGAAAATACTAGCACTCCTTTCAAAATACACCAACTGACACCTGGGAGAGTCTTTGGCAATTTGAAAATGTACTTGAATAAGAAGTTGGAAAAGGAGCCTGCTTTTCCGAAGTGGCAAAGACTGTCTCTGTGGGGACATGTGTTACGTGGGAAATCTCTGTACCTTCCACTCACTTTTGCTGTGAACCTTAGAGAAAAAGTCTAACAAAAAATATATTTTATAAAAGATATGATCATCTTCAAAAGTAAAATAACCATCTTTGTGGACTATAACTAGACTAGAAATATGCAACTGAGTGGGAGCTGATGTGATCAGCCTACTGGATTCCAGACAAAGACAAAGAGTGATCACTGGAAGCTTGGGTCTAGGGGGAATGAGACAGAAAGTGTCCTATGAGTGGCAGTGCACAGAACCCAACCTTGCAGGTGAGAACAGGGGTAGCAGTGGGGTCCCCTGCCCAAGAGTAGAGGCTGAGGAAAGTCACAGCAAGCAGTGGCTCACCAGCGGAGAGTGAAGTAGGAGAGAACAGGGCTGGTGGTGCAATTGTGAACTTCCCAAAGCCCCAACCTGGCTCAGAGCCTGCATCTAACGGGAGATCCCCAGAGGGCAGAGCCCCATCTCCAGTGTGGACCTGAGTTCTGAGCTGGGGACCTGAGGGAACCACCAGTAAATGGCAAAGGCAGAGCCACCGAAGAGGGAGGGTGAGATGAAAATGAAGGGGGGAAATCCGACTTGAGGTGAGTTTAGCAAAAAGATAAAATAAAGTAGCTTCAAAGCATACAAAGAAAATACTTAAAAAGTAAGTTAATTAATTAATTTAATAACCCTGCTAATAAAGGAAGAAGTCATTCTCAGGAAATGGAAACAGCAGAGAAATATAAAAAAGACCTAAATAAAACATCTAAAATCCTCAAAGACATGATAGAAATCATAACATTGCCCCCTACCATTACCACCATCAAAAATTTAAGAAAACAAATAGGAAATTATGAAATAGAACTCTTCCATCACACTAGGAAGGGATTTTTAAAAAGTAGAATTGGATTTAAAACAAATGATTATTTAAAAAGACCATTTAGAAATTCTGCGACCATATATATATTTTAAATAAAGGAAACCCCAACAGGTAAGAAAAATGTAGGCTAAAGGCAATTGGGGAATAACAAAAAGAATTCACATAAAACAGATTTTGTTCACATCAAAGAACCCACATGTTGCTTAGGGTTCCCCTGAGCAGTAGAAAGTAAAAAGTAAAGGATGGGATAAGAAGAGGCAGAACTGAATGTTTGGAAAGACAGCCAAAGTAAGCTGTAAAAAAATAAAAGATAAAAAGGCTATTGTAATGGTTCATTTTATGTGTAAACTTGGCTACAGTGTTCGGTTTGGTCAAACAGTGGACTACATGTCGCTACGAAGGTATTTTGTGAAAGCGATTAACCTTTACAATCAGTTGACTGTAAGTAAAAGAGATTGGCCCTGATAATGTTGTTGGGCCTCATTAAATTAGTTGAAGGCCTTAAGAGCAAAAACCGAGATTTCCCAGGGGGGAAGGAATTCTTCCTTAAGACAGTAACGTAGAAATACAGCCTGAGTTTCTCGCCTACCAGCTGCCCTGAACATTTGAGACGCAAGCCTGCAACACCAACTCTTGCCTCGCTCAGGGACTGTCACCTCCCCTCCAGATTTCAGGTCTGCAAGCCCCCACAGTTGTGAACCAACTCCTCAAAATAAATCTGCATCTATATCCACCAAAAAAAAAGTAAAGAATGGGAGTGGATGGGAGCTTCCCTCCCACCCCCCCAAAAAGAAAAGCAAACCGTTAGTAGTTACCTGTTTAACAAGCAGCTTCCATATGGGTTGGATTTCAACCTCAATGGCATTGGGCCCACACACTAGTCTTCTGTAGAGGATGGATCGTCTGTTAGTGTCACATCTGCGAACTCATGAATAAATGAATATAGGCCAAGCAGAAGTCACTTGTCTACCTTTTGGAGGATTTTGTGCTTTCAGTGAACAATTAATGTGTAAATCCTAAAACACTAGTATATTTTTAAAATGAAAGTCAGTGGGTGAGGAGCTAAGTTATTTTCCTGGTTAAAAAAATATCTTAAGTACAGTATAGTGTAGCGCAAGAGCCAAAATGAAGTTAGAAAGGTATCTTGCATTATTTTTTAAATAATTTTATTGTACTCTAAGAGCAGCTAAAACAACACAGATATGAAGATGCTCCTGGAATGTTCAGGCATTCTAGATTGCTCTTGCTGCGAGAGATCATGTCTATCTTACCTTGGTATCTCCAGCACCTTGCAACAGGCCCTTAGGATATGAACTCAACAAATACATGAGTGAATGAGCTAACAAACCAGAAGATCATATATGGTCTCCATGACTAACACCTTGTAAGTCCATACATACGCACATTACAAAAAGGAAGCCCTTGTGTTTGTGTAGCATTTTACAATCTACAAAGCTCTTGTGAAAGACTCTCTCGTTTGGTCCTCACAATAGTTCAAAACAAAAAAAGGACTAATGTCCCCATTTTGCCAAAAGGAAAAACCATTCAGTTTGCGTGTTTTGTCAAAGGTGAATAAATCTATCATTCATCATGACAGTGTGACTTTTAAGCAGAGATGACAGTGTCAGAACCTGAGGTGAGCCTTTTATACATTATCTCCTTTAATTACCATGTTATCCCATGGAGCTGCACATTACCATCTTTATTTAAATACAACTGAAGTTCAGAAAAACTAAGTAATTTTCCCAGAATCTCAGAGCTAGGAAGAAGCAGAGCCACACTTCACAGCATGTCTCTGGGACTCCACTTCTGATTCTGCCTCAGGGAAGGAAGGACCAGAGGTCAAAATCTGCAGGATGGATCTTTGGTCTAAGGTTTCAGAGGGAGTAAGCCCAAGTCTGTCTGACTTCTAGGACTTGTTGCTCCAAGTACACTTGTCACTTGCGGTGGTCAGAGAGAACTCAGTCCAAGGTCTTCTGACCCTGTGCTATGGGCGCACTGAGGCTCAGGGATGTTGGGAAGCAGCGAGGCCAAACTGCACGTGCTGCTGTTTGGCTTCACAAGTCTCTAAACCTCACACTGGGAAGAGACTATCACTTAAGTCACTTTGGTGTTCAGGGCTCTTTTCCAGGATCCATGAAAATACCTCGTTGTTGGCCAAGGATCAGAACTTCTCATAATCCTGAACTTGGTCTTCTATCATTCTTTCTCTGCTGAGAATGCCCTTCCCACATTTTTCACTTTGAAAATGCCTTCTCAGCCTTTGAGAGCCAAATCTGACAATAGAGTCTAGTGGTTGGAAAAATTCGAGATCTAACAGACTTGGGTTTGAATCCAGCCAAGCCTTTGTACTTGCTGCTTCTGCCAAATGAAACAAATTTCCCCCACATCTTTGCATGATTCAAATAACACCTCCTTATTGGAGCTTCCCCTAATGATTCTGTTTAAAATAGCTACCCTAACCCCAAGTCACATTCTCTATATCTCCTTAACCTATCTCATCTTTCTTTAAAGTGCATTTGATAATCTGAAATTACATCTTACTTTTTTACAGTTAATAAGAAGGCAAGCAATAGACCGTACCCTCCTCTATAATATAAGCTTCCACAGGACACTGTCAAATCCTGAATGCATAAAACAGGGTTGAATACATATCCTATAATCAAGAATCATTTGCTGAATGAACAAATAGATGACTGAGGGATGAGCCTTGGTTCCTTATGTATAAAATGGGGTTGATAATACATGCCCAATAAAATTGCTATCAATAACATGTGAGATAAATATGTAAAGCATTTAGCACAACTGCCTAGGACATGACCAGTTCTCAGTAAATAGCAGCTGTTGCCCTGGCCAGGTAGCTCAGTTGGTTAGAATGTCATCTCAACATACCAAGGTTGCAGGTTTGATCTCTGGTCAGGGCACATAGAAGAAGCAACCAATGAATGAATAAACAAATACAACAAAAAATCAATCTCTCTCTCCCTCCCTCCCTCTCTCTTTAAAAATAAATAAATAAATAAATAAATAAATAAATAAAAGTTTTTTTTTTAATAGCAGCTATCTTTGAAGTCTTTTCTACTCCCTTAGGCACAATTAACTGTATTTTTCTCTCCACCAAACAACCCTTCTTTTCTTAATAACAGCACATGCCTCCTTGAATCATTACCTATAATTGTGTCTTTCCCCTTAAATTTCCTAGATCCTCTTTAATGGCAGGGATGGAGCTCTTTCAACTCTGTGTATCTAGCACCTAGTGGCACAGTATCTGACACCGAATGTTCCTTAAATGTTGGACTTAATCATCGAGGATTGTCTCTTTGTGACCCATGCCTACCCTTACCCCCAACAGGGCTAAAACTCAGTTTACAGAGCTACAGAAGCACACAGGCTGTGTAAAGTCAGTTTAGAAAGGAACAAGCCAAAGGCCTGATGCAATTCTGCTTTCTCTGTATGGTGAGATGGTTTCTTATGGTAATCTTAATTCATTGAGCCTCGCCAGCCAGGACTGGTCTCTATCTCTTTAAATTTGATCATTCATTCATGTGTTTATTCATTTATCAATTTATTAACCAAATTATTGTTGAGAATATGCCATGTGCTAGACACTTTAGGCTCCCGATGGTGAAGACTGGAGTGGTCCTCAAGGGAGAAGGATTGTGTCAGAGCCACTGATGAGCTTTTTCAAGCCACACATGACTGCTCTGCTTCCAAACTGGTGAGTCGCCAACAGAGTGGAAAGGAGATCCGTAGTATTCCAAACTGTTAATGCTGTGCCAGGGGATTCTGGAATGAATTCTGGAATTCTTAGGGAGCAGATTTATAGAATTTAAAAAAAAAAAATCCCAGGCATGAGGATCTAGAAAGCAGAGGGCCAGAAGGACATAAGGTGCAGGTAGGTGGGAGCCGAGGAAACCCAGGCAGGACCTTGCCAGGGAGACCCAGGACTTAGGCTTACTGGTGACATCAGGGGCCTTTGCTCTAGACAAGGCATTGGAGTTAAGTGATTTCATACATTGAATGGATCCAGATCCACAGAACCAAGAGTATGATGAAACAATTTATTTTTAAAAATGTTCATCTCAGTGGTTCATTTCATTTGTATTAAATGCTCCATGCAAATTGTAATATTTAAGTCATTTACTAACCACTAACTGAACACTAAACACTGCCTCTCTCCTCTACTCCAACCATCCCTTCCTTCCTCTTCCCGAGCACTGGCCTGTTGGAAGAATGTCTACAACAGCAGTGTTTTCTAGGGGTGGAGCTTTCAAAGGGGACAAAGGTCATGGTATGCCAGCATGGTTTCTTTTCTGATTTGGCTCCCCAGAAGACCTGAGGGGTGAGAAAGTAGGTTCTCAGAACAGCCCTACTCTCTTTCTCTCTCCTGCCTCCCTTTTGATCCTTCTTTCACTCTGTTTCAATATCTCTTTTCTCCTGAAGTTTCCACCAGCTTGGAGCTGAGTATTAACGGAATTTCCTCCTCTGATACTAACAGTCATGCCTTTTCATCAATGTTGTGACAAATGTTGAGAATTAAGGTTGGCCCTGCAGAATCACTGAGCTTATGGTGAGCACCTCCTTCCAGCTCCACACTCAGTGACATCAAAACAGTGGCTTGAAATCAGCCATGATTGGAGAAGGCCCATGATAGAAACTGGCAGTCTCTACCCATCGAAGCTTTTTCTTTTTCCCAGAGAGCTGGGCTACCAACAAGGTAATTTGTCTGTAGTTAATGCCATTAGGAGGAGCTGGCTATCCCCTCTGCTAGAAAATCCCCTTTTTCTTTTCAGGAGATTAAACAAAGGAGGCCAGAGGAGGGTGTCCTGAATAAAAAGAAGCTGAAGAAATCCTCAATTTAAAAACTATCCTAATAGGAAGACTTTTGGATGAATGGGGAATGAGATAGGTTTGTTTTTCCATGGGACCCTGTTTCCATGAGATAAGAGAACTACCTCAAGTGTCCATGGGCCTGTCTAGGTCAGGTTCTAAGAGGGAAAGCTGCATTGAGTTCATGAATGAGTGAAACTAGGAACAGAAAGCGTCCTGGAATAACCTTCCTTTCTTTCTGATGCCCTCTGACAGTTTCTCTCCAGGATAAAAGTATCTATTCTGATGTCCTGATTTGTCTTTTGCTACTAAAAAATGAGAACTATGTGAATCTGTGTATTTTTCCTCTTTTCCTGGCTACTAGGAAGCCTAAAGAGAAGGTTGTAGTTAGAATCTGTGGCTTTCATCATCAGAGATTTTTATGTATTTTCCTTTCTTTCTTCATATCTCATGCCCTTACTTTTCATGCAAGCAAGCTCAAGGAAATTAACATCACTCAATCCATCATATTTTTAAAGAGTTAATCTTACACTGAAAAATAAGGAAAAAATAGGGGGAAAAAACTCCACATTCTACTTACTATCTTTACCCTCCAAATAGCCAAGTCCATAAAATAAAATGTGCCTACATGTTTATCAGTATATTATCTCCTCTATTCTTCATATTTGAAAAACTATACTCTCTGTCTTGCTTATTAGATTGTCAAGTTCTTTATTGTGTAGACCAGATTTAAATTTAATTATGTATGATGTTTATTAAAGCCTTGGCACTTGATAAATAAGGACAAACATGAGGTGGCTGCACTGATGGAAATCTTTCCTGCAGAAATGCTTTTCTAGACAGTATATCTATGTTTATCAACTAGATTTCCTAAATGTCCTATATCAATCTTTTAAAGTCTTGTGCTTAATGCTACTAAACCAATATATTTTTAATGACTTTGAAAACTTTTTGTGTTTCAATATATTAAGCATTGAAATCTTATATAATGCTACCATTTCTAAGGCATTTTGCAATGTTGTCACAGTCTAGATGCTTGCTTCATTTTTTCATTATGTTCAGGCAAAGACAAAACTTAAAAACAACAACAGATCGGTAACTCTCAGACTTGGTGTGCATCAGAATTATGGGGGTGCCTGCTAATTATGCAGAGTTTCTTCTCTCATCACTACCCCTAGCTCCTACCTACTAAATCAGAATTGTGGAAAGACTCCAAGAACCTGTATTTTAAGTACTGGATTGCTTCTTAGCTTGTGAAGTAGTGTTTCTGGCTGACTATAAAGAAGGCCCAGCAGATAGTGTCCCTAAAATTGGTCAAGAGATGAATCTGATTATTAAAATTCAGGGGAAAGCTTGCAATGGTTTCCTTTCAGCTTTGTCAAGATTCATCACTTCAAATTATAGGCGAGGAAAGTGAGGATTCTAGATCACTGTGAGTTAATGAGTCGTATAAGCATTTTCGTTGCTACTACTACTATTTCTTAACCTATGTGCCCCTAGACATGTCACTTTCACAATTATATAACAATTCTTTACCTCTCTTTCCCACTAGTTAGCAAACGTCTTTTTTATCCTGACATCCCTAGTGTTTTGCAAAGTGCCTGGCATATTAGAGGCATTTAGTTAATAGCTCTATGAATGCATTCATTTACTCATTCATTCCACAAATATCTATTGAGCTCCTATCACAAATCAGGCACTATCCTAGAGGTGTGGTGAATGCTATGGTGAATGACACACCTAACTGAACAAACAAAATCCTCATCTCCAAGGGCTGTTCTTTAAAGTAAAATGCAATCAGAATATTGTCTTTTTCTAAGGATTTGGAGGATTAAGAAGCTGATGTTTATGAAATGACTCAAGATTTTCTTGAGGAAAAAAATTCAAAAGACAACACAGAGAAAACCGTTGTACAATCCTGAAAGAAAAGATCAAATGTTATTTGATTGCATTGTTCTTTTAGTCTTTTCTTTTTAATAAGTTTGCCTATGATGTAAATAATTCAGAATATCTTTCCCAATGCTGGTAAATGAGCTGGGATGATATGAAGTTCATGAAGCTTTATGCCAACAATTCGCTGATCGCAAGCCATATGATGTTTCAATCTCTGCTGGCAAAATTCACTCAGGGATTATTGCAAATCCTACCTGATCTCCTGCTCTTCACTGGTCAGACCCAGTCCGAACATGTGATGAATGTCGTAGCAGGAGTGGCTGTCCTCCAGCAACCTGGGATGTAGTCAGGATAGGAACCACACTTTAGTTCACAGCATACAACAAATCAGTGTTCTTCCCTTATATCCTGATGTAGAACTGAGTAAAAGTTGGACTCACCCAACTTTCTGAAACCTCTTCTCCAAGTTGTCCCAAACATACTTGATTTTCTGCACTTGGATACATCGTAGCTGCGATGACAGATGTGATAAGATATCAGTCATTCATGAAGTGAAGCTCATCTGGGAAGGAGAGAGCTGTGCAACGCAGGGCACGCACACAGCTCTAGCTTTCCCTGATACATAGCTGTGATTCCTGGCCCAGCAGTGTGAGACCCAAGCTTTCATCTAGTAAACATTCACAGTACTCTTTTCTAGCAAAAGTGTACCACAGCAATTCACTCTCAAATGTCACTTACTTTTAATTCCGGTTTCAGTACAGCTTGGTTTATGACAGAGTGGCGGTCAGCTACCAGGGGCTGTTCCGGGTTTTTGCTGATAGGAAATGTTAGTGCTGATAAGTAGAGGCAGATCACTTTCTTCCTCATGTATCTTTGAAATTCATCCTAGAAAAGACACTCCAGCCTGTGAAATTCTCAAATGGTATTCCATAAGGCACTCAATCAACGAAAAATCTGCCAAGTGCTAGGCCAGTGCTTCCCAAAGTTTGGGCTGCAGACAACAGCATTAGCATTATCTTGGAACTTGCTAGAAATGCAAATGCTCAGCCCCAGGCAGACCTACTGAACCAGGAAGCCTGGGGCCATGGCCAGCAGCCTGCACTTTAAAGAGCCCTCCAGGCAATTCTGATTGCACTAAAATTTGAGAACATTGTGCTGGAGAATAAAGGGAAAAATGCACTTTTCAGGAAAGCTTTATATTCAGAAAATAGTTTCTGGCCTTCTTAAAATCACATCTAGATGTTTAAAATGTCCAATTTCCCTCAAAGTACACATTTTGAAAAATTGAGTGATCATTCCCACGTTATGTTTCTACGAGTCACAGCACTGACGGCTGCTGTTCCCGTACAAGCCAAGAGTGCTGGCCATTGGCCTGGCATAGTGGAAATTTCCTTAGTCTGATGTGGAAGAAATGTCCTTTGTTCCTGGGTGAAACCAAGAGGCGGCAAATAGATCACAAAGATAGTATCCCCATCTCCTATTTTGGGACAGGAAAATTCTTTCAGGGGTGTCCAACCTTTTGGTGTCTCTGGGCCACACTGGAAGAGGAGTTGTCTTGGGCCACACATTAAATACACAAACACTAATGAAAACTGATGAGCAAAACAAAAGGGCTTTAAGGAAATTTACCATTTTGCGTTGGGCCGCATGCGGCCCGGGGCAGGTGTCGGTTGGACACCCCTGCAAGTTCTCCCCTCTGGAATGCTAGCCAGTCATTGGTTGTGCCACAAATGCAGCATGATAGGACACACACGTACCGTTGTCCTTAGCAAAAGAGTATCTGCTTCTTGCAAGGGGCACGGGACGCAGGTGGCCCACACCCTCCATTGGGGCCGCCAGTAGAGCACCAGCAGGAGGGCCCCGCAGGTCAGTACAGAGGCTATAAGGCAGAGCGCTCTACGCAGATTCTGGGTCTGGAAACCAAACACTTCCTGGAGAGAAAATAAAAGATCACTCTATTTTTCTTTTTCACATAAGCATATCATTTTGTTCCAAGAAATACAGACTTCAGAGGCAGGGGTGTTAACTGGGAGAGAAATTTGGCTTTGGCTGTTTGAATCAGATTGATTGCTTACAGCTGTCAGCTGATAGCATGAAAAAGGACTCATCTTACTATCCTGGCGCACGAGCTAAGATACCAGGCAGGAGAAGCAAGTAACAGTCAGAATTATTTGCTTCTAAGTACTCTTAAGAGTCACCTCATAATTTTATAAAGTGTTTTATGCTTTGAACAAGTTCTACTTTCTTTAAAAATAAGTTTTTAAAAAATTGTTAATGTGAATTTACTAGAGGAAGATGATAAAATCATGACGGAATATAGTCCACACTTAATATCCAGCTTTATTCAAATTCAGCTTTGTTTAATAATAACATGATTGAGAAGAATTGAAAGTATTAATAACTGTACTGCTTGCTGAACCAGCAAGATGCTGTAAATTAAGAGACTATCTGTGGACATGAGAGGCTTTCAAAAGACAGCTGTCGGTATTTACCTGGGGAGGAACACGCTGGACAGTTCTATTTTCAGTAGTTGGTTAGTTAATATTTGCCATTCATTGAATAAAGACTTAAAATGTGGTTTGAAGGGAAAACAAATAGCCAAAAATAATATATTTGGGGTTTTTTTGAAGCCAATTTATAGTTTCCATCATATACAATAAAGATTCACAGCATTTTTTCATTTCAAAGCCTAGATTTTTCAGACAATAAAATGGTATTAACCAGGGAGTTGAGGGTGGGGAATAAAAGTGATGGTGTCTAAAGGTATAAATTTGCCACAAGTACTAAGGCAGTCCTGGAGATTTAATGAATGCAGATGATAATTTTGCACTGTAAGTCTGTAATGAGATAAATATTGATACATTGGAAACCATAGTACATTATATAAATATATCAAAGTAACATACTATACCTTAAATTTAGACAATGCTAGTTGTCAAATTTTTCCCATAAAAAAAAAAACACCTAGATTTTTGGTGTACTTGGAAGATCCAGAGGGATGCTGATTATGAATGACATCATTACTATAATTTGATTTTAGGTTCTGATATTACGTTTGGGCTTTTTCCCTATAACTCTGAACCACCATATCCAGATCACAGAGCTTTAATGTCAAGAAAAGAGGTTTTTACTGAGTTTCCATAGCACTTTGAAATAGTGGGATCTTCTGAATTTTATGCCAGTTTAGATCATGTTATAATAAATCTCTAGGCTTTACTCTTTGGGAAAGTTTTTGTCTTCATTATGGTTATTTTCATTATGTTTTTCTAATAAAGCACTGTGTGGTAGATCAAGATTTTAATAACAGTTGTTGAAAGTAATCCCTAAGCATAGTGGAAAGGTCACAGGTTTAAGAAGCAAAGATGTAAGTTGAGCCGCTGGTCTGCTAGTTCTCAGTTGCATGACCAGTATTCGTCTCTAGGGAATTCCAGTTTCTCCTCTACAGAGAAATTAGAAATATATGCCTTACGGCATATTTATGCTCAAATCAGAAAACGTCCCCTTAAGTGCTCTGCAAAGTAATTACAATTTTGAGAGTTCCTTTCCACAGTTCTTCCACACGATCACCCAACTGAGGAAAAACGTTAAGTTTAGTGATGCAGCCCCTGTATTTTGCGATTATTCACGCTAAGGTTTAAATGTTACTTAGAAGCATGTGTTCACTCTGCTTTGAAGCATGTTTTTGGTTGACCTGTCTTTCTAATTTTCTCTCTGATTCTATAAACCTGTTTTGGTATTACTTATGAATTTACTTATTTATAGTCTTATTAGACTCAAATAAAATGTATATGCCAGTTTACATACTATGTCAGAAATATTACTAAGTGGTGTATGGGAGCTTACTGCTAAAGTGCAAGTGTGTTCAGAATAGATGCAGAAGGGTTAGGAACCTTCGCTCAGTTTATGGTGGAAATGACATTCGTGCTTGACCTTCCTTCTTTCTGTTCACTTGCCCACAGCAACCACATTGTTCATCATAATTCTGATTCCTTTTCATTCCTTTTTATACAACAACTTTTATTAAAAAAGGAACTTGCAATGCTAGCAAGGCTGCAATAAAATCACTACAGCTCCACACTGCTAATAAGGGTATAAATTAGAATAGTTCTTTAGGGAAACCAAGGTGACAAATTCTATCAAGAATTATAAAGATGTTTCTATTTCTTGGATCTGTAATTCCCCACTTAGAAACATACCCTGAGGAATAATACATCAAGTAGAAAGTAATATATATCAAGATGTTCTGTGTAGCTTTATCTGTAACAGCACAGTTATTGAAAGAATGAAATGATAACTAATGGTGTGATAAGACATGAAACTTCCAAACATCGAAACAACAGGCTATTGAGGAGCCACTGAAAACAGAACACATGAAGTCTATGTGGACACACGGGACATTCTGTGATATAATGTTAAGTGAAGAAAAAGTAAAGAACAGATAGAATAGATGGAAAACAAATAGCAACATTTTGAACTTTAACCTAATTGTATCAGTAATTACATTAAATGTAAATGATCTTAATAGTATGATTGGAAAGCAAAGATTGTCAGACTAGAATAATGAAATAAGACCCACAATATGCTGCTAATAAGAGACATTTTAAATATAAAGAAGCAGAAGTTAATTAATTAAAAGAAGCAGATAGACTAAAAGGAGAAAAAGGAGGAAATATACCATGCAAAGACTAAGAAAATTGGCACAGCTATATTAATGTCAGACAAAATAGACTTTAAGAAAAGAAATATTATGAGAAAAAAAGACATTTCATAAGCTAAAAGATCAACAGGAATACAACAAATCCTAAATTTTTGTGCACCTATAAATGTACTTTCAAAATTTGTAAAGCAAAATTGATAGACCTTAAATCTATTCCTATAATTAGAGATTTTAACACACTTTTCTCACTAACTGATAAGTAGACAAAAAACATCAGTAAGAATACAGGAAGTTTGAACAACCTCATTATCTAAATTGCCCTAATTAATACAGAAAATCTCAGACCCAAACTGCATGATTCAAATTCTTTTCAAGTACACACAAAATATTTCCCTAAATTGACTGCATTATGTAATGCAAAGTATGATAACATTATAATTAAATTAGAAACTAACAACAAAATAACTTTAAAAATCCCAAATGTTTGCAAACTAAACAATATATTTCTAAATAACACATGTGTGTCAAATAAGAAATTACAATAAACATCAGGAAATATTTTGAACTGAATGAAAATAAAAATTGACAGTAGAGCCCCAAACTGGAAACATCTAAAAGTACATCACCAAGAGGAAAAAAAAAAAAAAACAAATTTTATGTTTCCATACAATGGAATGCCACAAAACAATAAAATGGAACTAACTTCTGATACACACAACATGAATAAATCTGACAGACATCACCTTAAGTAAATGAACTACATATAGCAATGCACGATTCTACCTATTTCAAGTTCAAAATGAGTACAACTGATGACAAAAGTTATTAAGTTATACACTTAAGACCAGTGAACTTTCTTTATATAAATTTATACAAATACACCCATTGACTTATATATTATTTTTTCAAATTGTTGACACTATTACAGATGTCTCCATTTCCTCCCACCCTTTGCCCACCTGAGTGAATTTTGTCAATAAAAACTTTTAAGAAATGGAGTAAATTTGTTTATTAGACACTCTGTTCCAAGCAAGTAGAAGGTATTTTAATTACTTTAATGAGATTAGATTGAGAAGGGAAAAAAAGGCTGCATAATATCAGAAATGAGTAAGAGAAAAGAGAGGGTGAGAGAGATAGAGAAGCGATTTCTGGGGAAACGGGAGGTTTGGTGTCCTAGAAGACTGTAGCTGCATCCTGGTGTGATGATCAGGAAGGATGAACGACTTCCACTGGAGCAGAGGGAAAAACTGCATCCCCGAGAACTGAGATAAGGGAAGAGGTTTCTCAGCATGACACGGCTTGTGGCTGGGGACACCTCAATCAAAATGTCAGCAGATTTTTTTCCTGTCTGTTCAAAAATGAAGTTGAAGTAAGTAAGTCAGAACTTGTACATGTCAGAGTACTTTTTAGAGATGTGTAGCTCATTGAGCAAAGTGAACAGAAGCTATAGTGTTGCTTCTTTCATAAACTGACCTCATAATCCTTGCTAAAATTCCTTCCTAGACCATTTCTCAGTTTTCCCAGAGATTATGGTGTCAGGTATGGGACTAGAGGTTTTGGCTAAAAGAATTACAAATTTATTTGGCATTCTTTTAACCAAACACTCTTAATCGGCTGGCCAGTGTCTGAGTGTTCAACGTTTGTGTGTTTCCACTTTGACTAGTTAATGTCAAGTGTAAGTTGATTGTTCTAAATGATTAGTCTTCTGATGCAGTAAGAGTCACTGAGCTTTCTCCTAAATATTTATACACCCCTGATAAAACCACTAAGAAATGCAGAGTAGAGGAGGCAGCCAGGGATAATGTTTATACTGTAAAAGAGGGAGGTAAGTAGAATCCAAAAGTCTTGTAAGTGTAAAGATAGATGCAGGGAACAGGAGCAAGAGGATCAGAATCTCAAACCCATTTGAAACCCATACATGGTTTCTTGTAGTAAAGTGAGTTTTGTCAACTATTACCTACGTGACCTCAGGATTGAACTCCTCTAAGTCTCAGTTTCCATACTGATACTTAGGGGATTTTAATGACACACACCTGGAAGAATAGTGGTGAAGAGACTAAATAAGAAGTCATGAGGGGCATCCAACCTGTGGCCCTAGGGCTGCATTTGGCCCAGGATGGCTATGTATGTGGCCCAACACAAAAGCATAAATTTACTTAAAACCCTTTTTTTGCTCATTAGTTTTCATTAGTGTTTGTGTATTTAATGTGTGGCCCAAGACAATTCTTCTTCCTCCAGTGTAGCCCAGACATGCCAAAAGGTTGGACACCGCTGTGAGGTGTGCGGCATAAAGCAAGCTCTCAGTCAATGCCAGCAGGTGGTTTGATAATAGGTCAACCAAAGGAGAAGAGAGGTGACTCTTTTAGTCTTGAAGTGGAATATACTAAGTTGAAGTTGGAAATGGAAACAGGCTCTGTTCCACAAGGAACCCAGATCTGCCACCGCCTATGAGTTGAGTTGAAAAGCATAGAGGTGATGCTCATCTTCATGGAGACTTGAACTGTATTCTCTCTAAGTAGTGATGTTCCCTCTCTTATTTCCCACCAGAACTCTCTATTCCAGATACCAGAAGTGGTACCACAGCCCTAATGACTTTTTCTAAACCCAGCATACAGAAGAAGCAGTGGCACTGGGAGTAACAATGAAAGATGCATGTGCCTTTTGACATGTTATTGCCTAAGGTCAATTTAGAGCCCTGCGGAGGTCTATCAGCAGAGTGTCTGTTCTTTATCCCCCACCCATTGCCTTCTAGAAGTTCTCACTTGTTTTTAGCTCCATCACTTACTAGTTAATGTGATCGCAGTAGATGACTTTAATTACCTAAATGTTAGATTCCTCATGTGAGAAATGTGACTGGTTGTAAAATGTAACAGCAGTAGTCTGGTGTAGCGTTAAAAGGTGGGGGTATGGCATTTAAAAAAAAGTTCAAATCCTCTACCATGTAACTGCAAAAATGACCTAGGGCAATCCACTTTACTTCTTCCAATGACTCCATTTTCTCCTCCATAAATGAGAATAACAGCAATAAGCATTTTCTAGGGTCACTGTGAGCAACTAATGGGATAATATATGCAAAGCATTTAGCTCAGTTCCTGAAACATTTTGAGCACACAGTATGTGTTAAGAGTTAATGTTTGCTTGGGTAATATGCAGTTCAACAAAATTTCAAACCAGTGTGAAATTATTTGACCACAGGCAATATTCAGAACTAAATGTTATTTGCCAAAACCACAAGTTGCATTTCTCAAAGTGATTGATCCAATGGCTTAAATGGAATTTTTGCTTTTTCCACAGAGCACAAACTGTCAAGCCTGAAGTCAATTAGAGGCCAAAAAGAAGACTGCTCACCTTGCAATAAGTGAAACTGAGAGAAGGGTTTTAAGGTAAATACCCAATTGATTCAAAGATTAATTAGATGTCATAACTATGCATATGAGTGTGCATGCACACACATGTATATATGCACACACACACAAACCAGCACAATCATTTTGCACTTGTGCAGGAGGAAAGCAGCGTAATCGAATAGCCTCTGATGTTATGTAATGTGATCTTATATGTTACATAACTGAGTCTTAATTTCCTCAGCTATAAAATGGATATTTGAGGGGCTAACTTATAGGGATTAAGTGAGAACATATAGAAAACCCTAGCACATAAAAAGCACTTTTTAAATGATCATTTTTCTTTCTTTTCTTTATAGGTACCTCCTATAGTTATCATCAAAGGTAAAACCAATTGGCTAAATCTCTCAGGAAAGAAGAACAATGAGGTGCTGCTTCACTAAATATACTCTTAGTCATATGGAGCCTCCCCTTGGATCTCCCCCTGTCCTGTTCATGAATTTTCGTCGGAGCCAGAGCACTAGCGTTTATGCATGAGAGCCTTGTGTGAACAGGTCATTTTTAGGTTTTGTAAATGCTTTTATTCTTAGCTTCACTGTGTGTTTATCCATCAAAAATACCTGTCATGTGCTCACCACGCACAGGCACAGTAGTGCGTGCTTCACGTCCTTGGGATGGGCTTTTGCATTGGGCAATCATAACACTTTCACTTACTCAAACAAAGGTTCACAAACCAAGGGTGACTTACGCACCCAGGACATAAATAACTCTCAGTATTACAATGATCTCCTGTGAATGGCAAGGCCAGGTTTTTGCTACGACATGTTAGGCTTTTCCATGGGTGAGAAGTTCCAATAACCTTAGAGTAAAAAAGTTTTTTCTTTGTAGGCCATAAGTTTCAGTCCCTTCGATCAGAGATGAGGAAATAATATTTCTGTGTCCTTTCGTGAGGCTAGAATGCATCATGCTTTATCTTCTTTCTTTTAAAAACAACCATGACAAAGCCAAGTTTCTATTCATTATTCACAATCTAGCCAATTGTTATTTTTATCTGGACATGCCTAATTGTGTTCCCCTATGTGTTAGACAGGAGGGCATTCTTAAAACTTTGCTCTCTTATCTGTAACTCTGCCATGCTTCCAGGTTCTTTTCTTTAATGCAAAGATAGCATAGTCTCTCCTGGTGAGCCGTGTTAGTGTGATCATTGTTCCTCACCCTTGATTACTGCTTGGGTTTGGCCACATGTACTCATTTGTGTTGAATATCACTAATAAGTAGGCATTGTTAATTACAGTTTTCTATATTTTGCCCTGTGTTCGTGCCATGGAGTGCCCTTTGAGTGGGATAAAATGTCTTGAATCACTTTCACTTTTGTCTATATTTAACAATAAGAATGAACTTTTCTAGCAGGGTGACTCATGGGTTCCTGGACCCGATTCTCACTATGCGTGTTTGTGTGTGTGTGTGTGTGTGTGTGTGTGTGTGTGTGTGTGTAGGAGCTTCTCACATAACATAAGACAATTCTTGAACACCAGCTGAATGTCCTACAATTCAACTCAATTCTGACACTATCGAACTAAAAATAGCACCTTATCCCATACATTGAGGGATCGGTGCTATAACGCTGCCTCCCCCCAACTCCAGACACCCGTCACAAGTCCAGGTAACAACCTATACTTCTATCCAGCTGGCTACAAATTGGAGTTTCCCAGAATCCCTACTTTAAATTTGTTTGACTTGCAAGAGCAGTTCACTGAACTCAGAGAAACGTTTTACTTACTAGAATACTGCTTTGTTGTAAAAGGATACAACTCAGGAACAGCCACATGGAAGAGATGCAAGGGCAAGGTATGGCAAGGAGCACTGAACTTCATGCTCTCTCCAGGTGGCCACACTCCCATCACCTCCTCGTGTTCACCAACCAGAAAGCTCTCTGAACCCAGGCCTTTTAGGTTCTTGTGGAGGCTTAGCAGTGACAGTTTCTGGAACCAGAATTTGCCCTAAACTAAGGACATGGGACAACATGGCATGCTCTTTTAAAGTTCATTCGTGGAATGTGAGCATCACTAAACAAGGGTGTCTCAGAAATTGTTCCGTTTCAAAATATTCCTTGAAAAAAATTGGTCACAATCCTTTGCAGACAAGCATCTGTTGTCTGCTTAAGACAGGCTGCTCACAGGGCTGCACCTTCCCTGTGGGACAGCTGTGACAGTGTCTTTGTTTACCATTGCTGTATAACAAATGTAGTGGCTTAAAACAACACAAATTAATTATCTCACAGTTTCCATGGGTTAGAAAGTCTGGTTAGCTGGGTCCTCTACTCAGCATCTCACAAGACTGAAATCAGGGTATTGCCGGGGTTACGTTCCTTCTGGAGGTCAAAGACCCCTTTTAAGCCCCATGGTTTTTGGTAGGATTCAGTTGCTCATAGCTTCAGGAGGCTCCATTCTTCTGCTGGTTGTCAGCCGGAAGCTACTCTCAGTTCTCAGTGCTCAGATACCATGCAGAGTTCCTGAACGTTAAATCCTCCATCATCAAAGATGCAATGGAAAACCTCCCTTGCATCAAATCCCTCTCATGCTTTAAGTTTCTTACTTCAGGAAGGGCTTGTCTCTTTCCCAGGGCCACCTAATTAGGTCAGGCTCACCAAACAATCTCCCTTTTGTTTAATTTATCTGAGCCTATCTTTATTAGATCTGTCAAATCCTCTTTTGCCGTATAAACATCATATAATCATAGGAATTGTAGCTCATCGTATTTGCAGATTCTACCCACACTCAGCTGGAGGAGAGTCTAATGGCAAAGGCCACTGGAGGGGGTCATGTGAAGATTCTGCCATGATAGACAGTTAGGAAGTTCTTCCATCAGGAAAACAAATCAGGCTGCCACCCTCTCCTCTGTCCTCCACATCAGCCACTCAACTACTGGAAGACAACAACCATGGCTGTTCTTTGGCAAACTGTTCCCAACGTCTTTTAAACAGTTGTTAATTGTGATATCCAGATATCCCTCCGAATACACTACATGTCTTAGAATTCAATGCCCTGGCTGGCATAGCTCAGTGGATTGAGCACGGGCCTGCAAATCATAGGGTTGCTGGTTTGATTCCCAGTCTAGGGCACATGTCTTGGTTGCAGGCCAGGTCCCCAGTGTGGGGGCACGTGAGAGGCAACCACACAGTGATGTTTCTATCTCTCTCTTTCTCCTTCCCTCCCCTCTCTCTAAAAATAAATAAAATATGTTTTTAAAAAAGAATGAACTATAACTTCCTAGAGGTTTCCTAAGTAATACAGACTATAGCAGGACTATTATTTTGTTCTTTACAACAGACTTCTGTGGAGACATCCAAGGACTGATGTGTTTTAGACCTATACCATATTGGCAACTAAGGCAGTCATAACTAAATGAAGCACTTGAATTGCTTTTTCATGAACATCTACTAAGCCCTAGTCATTAATACCCTCACTTTATATTTTAATAATAATTTTGAGCAAAAAAGGAGAAAAGACTCAGGGACATGGACAACAGTATGGTGATTGCAGGGGGAGAGGGGGTATAAGGGGACTAAACGGTAATGGAAAACAAATACAATAAAGATAAAAATGATAAATAATAACTCGAGGATTAATATGTGGATTGGGTGCTACTATACTGAGGCCTAATACATTGCATTTTGCCAGTTTCTCTCCTACAATCCAGCCTAGAGGACATTTTGAATGACGATTCTGTCACCTATATTGTTGTCTCTCCTTCATAGTGAGGTATCGTTTGAAGATTAGATAAGTTTTCCTTCGTCCAAGCTGTTAATATAAATTTGACTGAAGACAGGAATGGGCCCATAGGGCTTACTTTTTCATTTTAATGTTAATCTTGTGAGTGTTTTTTGTATGTTAATGGAAGATGAGGAATGCATGATATTGTTTAAAACAATTCAGATGTTTAAAGTTTCAGACTTTTCTCACCAACTCTTCATATATTAGTTGTTTCTATAATGGTAGACCTCATACAATTATCATTGCCCAAGTTTAGTCAGAGAAAGGGGAAATATTCTCAACATCAATTTCGCTTAATATATGTACCCCTGCATGTTTCAAACTGTACATCGTGATGCGCGACTGCCTGCATGTAAGTGAATGCTTCATACTTTTGCAGCTCTCTCCCGTTTTGTTTGTCACCCTCACAGACCTTGGGAGACAGGCACCTAGCGAGGCCCACAGAGGGGTCCACAGCTACACAGTTAGCAGAGTCTTGACTGAAGCCCACATCTGCTGTCTTAGAGTCCAGGGTTCCTCCCTGCTTTCTCAGAAAAAAAGGCACCCTGAGGTGAAGTGCTCTCCTATCAGTCCCATGTCTTCCATGTTGCCCCTGGGGCTGCTCCCACTTTTGGTTTTGACACTTAGTGGGGGTGAGCATGTGTGCAGAGCGGGGCACTGATGGAATGCTTGAGCTTTGCAACAGATACGAATAAAGCAGGACTTCTGCCTCAGGGGGCAGGTTTCAGGCCATCTCTCCAGAAAGTAATTGCAGCATGTGTGGCAAGAGCAGACCCCAAAACAGAGACTGATGCACACATAATGTGCACAGGGTCTGGCTAAACAGACATTTAAATGGCATTTTTCTCCTAGAAGGGTAATAATGATAAAACAACAGCTTTCACTCATTGAAAACATCCCACCCTTTCTTGTGGTGGTTCCATGGAACATCAGCCATAAAAAAATTGCACACATACTCATGGAGGAAAGATTCCATGCACACATAAGTGTGTCAAATGGGACACACTGTAATGCCCCTCTGAGAAATTCACAAAGGACCGAGATGTTATACTAGAGACTCTGAGAGGTCCTGCTGTTATCTGCCTTCCTGTTTCACCTCGTATTTCTCAAACCTAACTGATAGAATGAAAAAGGAGACGTTTTATATAATACCTAAGAACAACATTGTCCTAGAGAAGGTATTTTGGAAAGGCTGTGTTATCTCATTTAACCCTCACCACAATTCCGAATGGTAGGCATTACCCTCCACACTTTACAAGTGACTCAGAGAGGTCCAGTAACTTGCCCAACAGACTAGAATTCAAACCCAGGTCTGCCTGAGACCAAAGCCCAGTCCACGAGGCACTGGGCTCCACAGCCAGAAGGCTCCAGGATCATTTGAAGTCTGATGTGGTGAAGGATCTTATGGGTGGTTAGGGAAGTTGTGGATCCTGAGAAGATGCCAAGACACAACAAGAAGAGTTGACTGTGATCGGAGGGGCTGATGAAACATCTAGGCATGGCAAATGTTTAGGAAAATGACAGGTGAAGGAAAAGGAGACTCTTGGATCTTGTTAGCAGTGGGGGGGAGGAAGAGTGAGAGGGAGGAGTTAAGGAAAAACGATACAGACCTGTACAGTGAGGGTGTCCACCACATGGGCTGCTGTGAGGGTGACATGAAATACTGTTTGCCAAGTGCCTGGTGCAGTGCCCCGTGTGGTATTAGCGTCTCCCTCTCCTGAAGGAGGTAGGGCCAGAGAACAGCAGGCAGGGATGGCAACAAGGCTCAGCTCTGGAGGCTAGTACAGTGCTCTGTATCCACACTGAGCTCAGCAAAATGACTCTGACTGCACAGCCCTCCCCGCTGCTTAGGTTCTTTGTGGGTGTTTGATGGAAGGAATTTATTGTTTGCCTGAACAGTGCGTCCTTTTCACCTCAAATCCTTTCACACAATCACAAGTGATTGTCCACTTGAAACGATGAATGCAAATAGAAGTCAGAAAGGGTTGTGGGGAAACTTTGGGAAAGTAAGAACAAGTGGGGAGAGGCGGTAAAAGTCACGGACTGGCAGTTCCCAAAGCCGCGGACAAGACCAAGCCCAGGTTTCGTTCAGCACACGGATTATCATTTTTAATAAAAGGAATTTTGTTCCCAAAATTCCTAATAAGGCTGTTTCATATATGCATGCCGATTTCTGGCTTCCCTTTCAAACTAAAGAGCTGACAGCACGGGGCCTGTTGACTGCCGGACAGCCGCTGCCAGGATCTAGGCAGCAGCTTCCTCTTAGCTTGTGACCCCTGTTTCCCGCAGGCCTACCTAACTCCCCTGGGTTCTGATTCACCTGGATAGGACGTGGGTCTGTGCTCTGTGCCCAAGCTCACAAGTAATATTATGGAGGAGAAATCTACCTCCTCCCCAACATGCCCTGACTACTTGACATAAGCCTAGTGGGATTCCTAACAGGGTTTTTGGTGGATATCTCTAGAAGTGTTTGATCACCACCAGAAAAGTAAACTGTGGCACCTGGCCTGTTATTTAATGCTTTCATACCCATGCCTCTTCTGTGATTAAAAGATTAAAATACTAGGCTGTAAACTTTACAGATAGAACACCTAGTTAGAGAAAAATAAAGATCAAGGAAAGATTTTTATGAACACTCATCTACAAGTTGAACAAAAGATTGGTATCGGCACAGAGTTGTTCTGCTGTGAACATATTCTGTGAACCCATTCAGTCTGAAGATTTTAGAGCACCCTACCATTGTCAAAATCAACGGTAAACTGATGTGAGCCCCATTTGTTATTTAAACTCCCTAGGAGCCACAGTAAAGCAAAAAGAAGCAGGTGAAATTAATTTCCATAATAATTTTATTTAACCCAACAAATCCAAAATGTCATTTCAATGTGCTACCAATGTAAAATGAGACATTTTA
The DNA here is from genome assembly GCA_004027475.1 of Anoura caudifer. Lineage (NCBI taxonomy): Eukaryota > Metazoa > Chordata > Mammalia > Chiroptera > Phyllostomidae > Anoura > Anoura caudifer. Next base: position 473,847 of record PVKU01000301.1, read on the forward strand.
CACTTTTTAATGAAGTCTCCAAAGTCCTGTGTGTATTTTATACTACAGCACCTTTCATTTCGAAATAGCTACTTTTCTAATGCTCAGCCCCACATGTGGCCAGGGTTGCTGTACTGGACAATGCAAGTGATTAAATCACTTTTTTCCTTAGGTTAACAAACAAGGGTAGATGGATAACTATCCCACAGAATTCATAGGGATCGAGAAACCAGACAGGAAACTGACACCCTTTTGATGTATGAACGCTGACCTCTGGGCTCTCTTCTGCCCCCCAGGGTGCCCTCTGTGTCCTGTGCCCCTCTCTCTCGGTCTCCCTTCCTCCCTGCCTAACTAGATGCTGTTGCAGCAGCAGCACCTGGGCTGGGAAGAGGGAAGGAGTGGGCTGGATATCCAGCATGTCCCTTGCAGGCTGATGACCTTGCAAGTTATTCAACCTTCCTGGTCTCAGATTTCTTTTCTATGAAATAGGATTAATTTCTTCTCTGAGTTCTGCAGATCAAATAAAATAATAAAGGTCAACTTGTCAGCACCCAATAGACACTGTAGGAGTTTACAAGCTTTCAGTGATTATTTTTGAAGATTCGTATATGTTTGGTGAAAGAAGCAATGGAGGTAAAAGAATCACAGAAGTAAGAACATTTTTTTAAATATGTGCTAAATCCCAGACCACGCTCCTTTCCTTCTTCAGTCCTTGGTGCTTACAGCCTCTCTGTGCAGTGAGCATGACTTCCGCCTGAAGCACCCTGAGCTGGAGCTACACATGCACACCAAGAACATAAGAATAATGACAGATAGTTCAGTGTTTGCCTGAGTTTGTCCAGTTACATTAAGACCCAGAAGAACACCTCAATGAGCTCCACTTGAGAGTGTACCCTGATTACTCTGCATAATGTCCAAGGAGCAGGCTTCACACAGTCTGGTGCATGGAAGGATGGCAAGAGTGCCTTCATCTAGAATACACACATTCCCAGCCCCTGCAGATCTCCCCACTATAAAACTGTGCCCTGGGACCTCAAGGAGCCTTACCAGACTGAGACCTCTCCAGGTCCTAAAGCCAGCATCACTTCAATAGCCCCTGCCCACAGACTTGGGTACTTTGAAAAGACCGTAACATCACAAAGCCACTATTACATAAAATGTTAAAGGGACTATTTAAGAAAAAGAAGAAGATCAAAATCATGAACATTAAAAAGGCAACAAATTCACAGCTATCAATAACTGAATCTAAAAAAAAAAAAAAACTAAGTAAACAACCAGAACAGGAACAGAATCATAGGTATGGAGATCACTTGGAGGGTTATCAGCTGGAAGGGGGAAGGTGGAGAATGGGGGGAAAGGTGCAAAGATCAAGAAGCGTGATTGGTAGGAACAAAATAGACGAGGGAAGGTTAAGAACAGTACAGGAAAGGGAGAAGCCAAAGAACTTACGCACGTGACCCATGGACAAGAACTAAGGGGAGAATTGCTGAAGAGAAGGGGTGTACCATGTGGAGGGAGTACGGGGCGGGGGGGGGGGAATTAGGATGACAGTAATAGCATATTCAATAAAAAAAGCAGGGAAGACTCACCAGCTCATTCTCCTCTCCTTGGTTGAGCAAAGCCCGATGGTCTTTACTTTTCTCCTCCATCTAAACTGGACCACCTGGCTAATTCCCTGGGGAAATGTCAAACCCACTGAAGCCTATGTGAACCCTGTACAGTCGCTACTTGTCATTACTGTTCTCAGGTGATTAAAATCTCTTGGCACACACCTCATCTACCACGCTAACAAAGGAAAGAGAAGAAATACCGGTATTCTCCTGAACCACAGGATTAGTCTGTAGGGAACTGCGCAGTTCAGCCTCCACGTGGAAAACCAGTGGGGAGTGACTGGCACACAGGACCACGCCCACAGAGAGGTTTTCCCATGGTGAATCAGGCCTGCATTGTATCTAGATGGCTATGATACTTGCTTTTGCTAAAACTCCCTTACCCTGAATTGAGGCAGCAAGGGCTTACTGCAACTTCCTAAAATCTGAGCTAAACCTCCCAGACAGGGAGTGTGACCGGTTTAACCACTTTTCCCCCTGATCTGCAGCATCATTCTCTTTGAATTAGTTAGCAACATTCTTTCCTTTGTTATCTATAAAAGGTAATCACCTGCAGTGATCCTGTGCATAGTAAATGAGGACTACCCTCCATGAAATGTACCCAGAAAAGCAATAAAAGCCTGTCCAGGCAGGAACTGGGCCTCTCTGGCCCTCTTGCCCTCTCTCTCTGACTTAGAGAGCAGCCGTGCCATCCCTTTTTTCCCGCAGGGTTCCTGTAGTCCATGTGTGTTTGTTCTCTAGCAGCCACAACATACACAGATCCTGCTGGCCAGGATCTGCCGTATTAGTCTGTTAACCTATCGGCTTGTTATGTTTTTACTTTGTTTTTTTTTTTTTTTTATCCCTAGTGCTTATTGCTGAGCTAGATGTGAGTGTCTCCAGACTTAAGCTGCTGAACTAAATAGATAATGTCCTGTGCCGTCCACAAATGTCTCAGCCAATAAATGGAATGACCACTTCGCTGAAAACCTGAAACAACAGGATTAACCAGTGATAGATGAATAAAAACATCATGAAAAAAAAGGGGGGCATCTGGGGATGACGAGACAATAGAAGGAAGAGAGGCTGGCTCATGACTGGGAACGCAGGAGTCATTTTGGAATCAGAAAACTCTGAATTCTAGTCCCTGCTTTACTGCTGAACCTGGACAAGTAACTCAGAATATAAAGTTTAGGTTTCTTTGTAAAATGTCAATAATAACTATAGAGTTGATATGTGGATTTAAGATGATATTTGTAAAAATACTAACTGTAGCTCCTTTCACACTCAATAAGAGATCATCATCATCATCACCACAATCATAACACTAATTAGGAAGAGATAAGCTTTTAAATAGTAAACTATAATAATGATGACTTGACTTCTTTCACTTTCCCTTATTAGTTTATGAAAGTTTTCAATATGTAAAGTATATGGAGAGAGGAGGAGCTAAGACGGCTGAATATTGGGGATGTTATCTAAATTTCACAACCTTATAATCACACTTCTCTGTCTTTTTTTAAATTTTATTTTAATTGTTCTTACACAGTTTTCTGTCTTCTACTCCCATCCCAGCCCACCGCCCCAGCCCTCCCCAGCTCCCTCCCATTTCTACCCCCCACTAGCTTTTGCCCATGTGTCTTTCATACTTGTTGCTCTAAACACTTCCCCTTTTCCCTGGATATTCCTACCTCTCCTCTCTTATTCTCAATTTCAGTGTCTTTGGTTATATTTTGCTTGTTTGTTTGTTTTGTTGATTAGGTTCCTGTTAAAGGTGAGATCATATGGTATTTGTTTTTCACCTCCTGGCTTATTTCGCTTAGCATAATGCTCTCCAGTTCCATCCATGCTGTTGCAAAGGGTAGGAGCTCCTTCTTTCTTTCTGCTGCATAGAATTCCATTGTGTAAATGTACCATAGTTTCTTGATCCATTCATTTACTGATGGGCACCTAGGTTGCTTCCAACACTTGGCTACTGTAAATTGTGCTGCTATGAACATTGGGGTGCATAGGTTCTTTTGGATTGGTGTTTCAGGGTTTCTAAGATATAATCCTAGCAGTGGAATTGCTGGGTCAAAAGGTAGGTCCATTTTTAGTTTTCTTAGAAAATTCCATACTGCTTTCCATAGTGGTTGTACCAGTCTGCAGTCCCACCAACAGTGCACTAGGGTCCCCTTGTCTCCACAACCTCTCCAACACTTGTCTTTGTTGCTTTGTTTATGATGGCCATTCTGACTGGTGTGAGGTGGTATCTCATTGTGGTTTTAATTTGCATCTCTCTGAAAGCTAGAGATATCGAGCATCTTTTCATGTGTTTCTGGATCTTCTGTATGTCCTCCTTGTGGACCAGTGGAATAGAATAGAGAGCCCAGAAGTAAACCCAATTCTCTACAGTCAATTAATATTTGACAAAGGAGGCAGCAACATAAAATGGAGTAAAAGTAGCCTCTTTAACAAGTGGTGTTGGGAGAACTGGACAGCTACATGCAAAAAAATGAAACTTGGACATCAACTTACAGCATACACAAAAATAAATTCAAGGTGGATAAAAGATGTAAATATAAGCCATGACACCATTACAGTCCTAGAGGAGAACGTAGGCAGGAAAGTCTCAGATATTTCCGGCAGCAACATTTTTACTGATATGTCCCCTAAAGCAAGGGACATAAAGAAAGAATGAACAAATGGGATCTCATCAAAATAAAAAGCTTCTGCACGGCTAAAGAAAACAGTATTAAAATGAAAAGAGAATCAACTGTATGGGAAAACATATTTGCCAATGATACCTCAGACAAGGGTTTAATCTCCAAAATATATAAAGAACTTACACGACTCCACTCTAAGAAGACAAGCAACCCAATTTAAAAAAGGGCAAAAGACTTGAACAGACACTTCTCCAAGGGGGGCACTTCTCTGTCTTAACCATTCCTTTAATGGGTGAAAAATGTACCTATTTTGTTTACGGGCAGCAGGGAGGCAGGGGCAGAAGGCAGAAGGGGATAAAAGGGTTTCTTCTGCGAGAAGTAGCCTCAAAGTTGATGGGAGTGGCTTCCTCCAAGCTGTGAACTCACTAAGGGCAGGATTAGTGTCTGGTTTATGCCTCCCTTTAGTCCTAACCCTGTTCTCTTCATTAGTGGCCTAAAGAACTGGTGATCCCTCAGATGCCCGTGAACTTTAAAGAGCCTCCCATTCAGAATGAAACTAAAGGAAATGATTGAGAGTATCTCATCTCCCTTCATAATCTGACTCAAAACATAATTTCCAGAAAACAAAAAAAACACAGAGATGAAAAAGATGTTTGTTCAAAGCTACACAACAAAATAATGGCAGATCCAGGACGCAGAGCCAGGCCTCTTATCTCTAGTCCGGTTTATTCCCAACAGGAAATACTACCTTCTCTCCTGCTATATTTTCTCTAGAGCTCTGCTTTTATTCTAGAGTGGTAAAGGAACGGGGGATTATATGGATTAGAAGTGGTGGGGCGTCTTCACTTCTAGTCCATGAGGCTTATAAATGAAGAAGCAAGAGACAGGATGGAGTGTCTTCGAACCACAACACACCCTCCTACTTGGCAGGCACATGATTCCCTATCTTCACCTCCCTAGGACATAAACAAGAAACTGCACCAGATTTGGAGACTTATCTATATTTCAAAGCTCTTTTGCTATTTTTCTTGCTGACTACCAGAGCCTTATGGAGATTCCCATTTCACAAATGTTGTTGAATGTCTACATGGGCAAGACTGTTTAGTTAAGGTAAGCTGACTGCTATAACAACAACAAATAACAATTTTCAGTGGTTTAGCAAAAAAGTGTTGGCCTAAGTTTGTGGTGCTGGGGGGTCATTGGTGGGGCAGCAGAAAAGTGTGAGGAGGAGAGTGACAAATACAATGAAGACATGGTGGTCATGCTGTTCAGTTATTAATTTCAAGTGGGCTGAGACATAGTAAATTATTTTTCTCATTTTAACTGACACTGGGAACTTAAAACTTTTGAACTTGCCAGTCCTACATCAATACCTGGGTGCACATTAGAGGGGTATGTGTTAATGCATGGACATACACCAAACATCCAGCTAGTTACCTGAATGACCTCAAAGAAAATGTTCCATTGACTAGAGTGGGCATCTGATGAATATCATTGGACATCTGATGAATTCCACCTTGAACCAATCCATGGGCTAACAATGCAGAACTAATTCTTCACAAGAACATACTTTTTGCAATAAAACTCTCAGACTTTTATTTCTCCTTCAGAACACTGGGTATTGCCTAGTTGTGTTTCTGGTTTGCAAACTCTAAGACCCTTAAGTACATCTTTGTCATCTGTTTCTAGTCAAAGCTTCCTGACTCTCTTTCAATACTTTTTGACAATGGTGGATGGGTGCCTCCTCCAAACAGAGATTCAGAGGCCTAGGGACATTTCATCTTGTGTCTCCACCATCTTCAACATGTGAGTTCTGAGCTGCTAAAATTTTATAAAAAGGTTCTTGCCTGAGAATCAGTGAAAATTTCTGTGGACAGTCCTAGAAGAGATACTGTGTGTTGTGCTAGAATAATGGCTAGAACTCAGATGACCAAACCTAGCTGCATGATTGTTGGGATATGTGGTTCACCTGTGTGTCAGGAAGAAGAGGAAATGGATTTGGTGGTCATCCAGCAGTCTCTCCCACACAGACCCTATAATGATCTCAGTGAGAGGTAAAGAGATGGGTCAGATTGGATCCTATTCCTTAAGGGACTCAGCATCTGGTAGAAAAGACAAAAACCATGCAGAGGTGACTGCTACACAAGGTGGAAAAGAGAAAGGCTTGGGTGATTACACACTAAGGAGAAGCACACCTTAGAGGCCCTAATATCATGTAACAGGGTGGGGGGTGGACTATGCTATTTGCGTGACCTTGTGAGCTCTTTGCAACAACCACAGGGTGGGAAAATACTGTACTGTCAATATATGACTAATCCTTTCTCTGAAATATGGATTCAAAGATATGATCAAATTTCTACTCTTTAATTGCACTTAATCAGTTTATAAGGAGAGCCAAACATACCCCTTCTGATCCTAATCACCACTGCACCAAAACAACCCACACTAATTTATTACTAAACTAATTTTGTATGGACTAAAATAATGTTTAGTATGAACTAAGATTTGTACTTATCATACAAAAATATTTCAACTTGCAACGCATGCTGTTTCATCCTTTTTAGAAAAGAGCCTTGGGATGGGGGAGGAAACTAAACAATTAAGTTGGAACCAGGGAATGGAAATCTGAATGGTCTAGCTAAGGAATTAGGTTTTGTACAGTTCACAGAAAACATCCCTGGGAGATGTCATAGTAGTTCACCAAACTCTTCAGCTCTCCTCAGTTCAATTCTGCTCATATGTGTGAACTTTTCTAGGCTCTAAAAGGAGAATGACTGAGATGACTGAGTCTAGAACTCTGCCTTTGAGCTCAGCCTACCGGAGCCACACTCCAGAGTATAAATTTCTGGGTTCTGTGCTTTCCTTCAGCTAGTCTTGTGACCCATATTACAAAATGGCCTTGACAAGCTCTTCTCTCACTAATGGGGTCAAGGCTGGCTGGTCACAGATATGTAAACTGTTCATTGCTTAGCTGGATCCATTGAGGTGTCTGCCTTCCTCCTACAGAAACTGGATGGTTCAGAATCTGTTGGCAGAAATTATGACGTTTGAAAGTGATCAATTGTCAGAATATGAGAACTGGTAATAGAAACAAGTCATCTCAGAGACTTCTGATTAGAGCATGTGAAGCAGAGGAAAGAAATATTCTACCTCGTCCGCTTATAGCTGACTCCTGCCCAATGATGAAAAGGCTTCCTTCTTCTATCAATGACTCTTCCCTGAGGTTCTCACTTCTGCTCCTGTTCTGGGCATGGCTGCTACTCCAGCTGCCCTCTGAAGGGGCAGAGGCACAAGTTAAGAAGCAGAGCCAGCTCTTTCCTGGCCCTCATGGGAGTCAAATCCTAGGCTCTACTTGATCTTTATTATAAAATTAGCTTTATGCACTACAGAGAATGTAATTTGGTGTGGACCATTGAAGCAATTGTTCTTTTATATTTAATTGCTTCTGCTTAGAATTTTAAAAACATACTCTCTAGACATCAAATGAGTATTCATTGTCTTACTTTATTATGCAGAATTCTATGTCCTAATGCTTTATGTGTCCAAGGCTTGGTGGTCCTCACTGCCCTTTGGGTTCACCAACTTTGCTTTGGGGACTCTTCCCATAGCTTTTTATACATAAGTGAAAAATGGCCCTTATCACATTCAAGGGAAAGAACCATTCATCTTCAAATCCAAGCACTTACCTCAGGGAGTGGCAGATAAGCCAGGTGCTCAACAAACACCTGTAAATGAATAAGTCACTTTTTCTACCTAAAGACTCTGCTTCACAATTCCATCTTTCAGATTAGGTGGGTGTTCATTAGTTTTTCCTTTAGGATGGCCAGGGGCAGAGTGGAAAATAGGACTAGAGCAGATTATGTCTGTGGTCTGTTCAAATCCCTGTGGGTGACTTCAAAGTCTCCGCAGGCACTTGCGTGCTTTCTTCTAATGACCTGGACCTGCAACTCTGCAGAGGACTGCCCTGGAGCCCCTTTGCCCACCCCAGCAAAGACTTACAAGCGCCCGGGGTTTCCTCCGCACTGCCACCCTGCCCAAGCAGCCCTGAGCCCAGGACTCAGCCTAGAGCCTGAAGTGCTTCTCCCTTGCAGAGATTTGGGAGACTCGGGTGAAGATTACATTCCAAAGCTCCCTGACAGCATTGGGTTGAGGTTAAGACTTTTCCCAAAATCACATTCTTATTTGTCTCTTCTACCATCCCCTTACCAATTTTTCCTAGGAATATTTCCTTTATAAAGTAAACCCATTCTCAGTGTCTGTTTCTGGGGAACCCAACTTCAGAAAAGAACTAAGTGTTTCTAGTATTTGTGTACTGCCCTAGATCTACACAGGCACTTATTTCCCTTTTGGCAAAAGGGAGACCACTTGTTATATATATAAGCAGATTTCTTCTTTTCATTCTCTCACCCGGTTGTTACTCACTACTCTCACTTCAAAGCCTCCAGCGTCCTCTCTCCTTCATTTAAAATTTTCCATGCAACCACCCTGAATTTGTTCTAACCATTCTTTCTGCCTAAGATTTTAAGATTGTTCCAGGGCAATTCAATAGCTCATTTCACACTGCTGGAATGTGTTGAATATTGCCAAAGCTTATGCCACATTGCCATGGTACGCTGTGTATTTAGTAGCTGCATAGAAACCAAATGTTTGCCGAATATTCTGGAAGGCTTTTCAGATGACTGACCACAAAAACAAATCTACACAGACTGCCAGTTGTATGGCTTGTTGGCTGAGAGCACTAAGTGGCAGCAAGAATGACTCAAGTGTTAACCGTGTTTGTCAGGTAAGTCACCAACTGGAGTCTGAGTGGTGGCCAAAAATGCCCCAGTGCTGTCAGATCAAGACCTTGGTGAACATGAAATTCGCATCCCTGCTGCTGAAAATGCTGATGGCCATGGAGCCCAATGAAGAAGGCCAAACAGAAGGGGAAAGACTTTTTCCTGATCAAATTGGTGTTGCCTCTGATCAAAGCAAGGGTTCAGTTCTATTTGTCAACCCAAGCGGCTTCCCCAAGAAGAAAAAAAAAACTGGGATGAGGTAGGATGGTTACAAAAATGCAGGATAGATTTAGGTATTACAGAGTGAACCAGATCCCAAGATCTATTCTAAGAACATTAACCACCAAACTGATGGTCTGAAGCTGGTTGATTTCTTACTAATCACTTTCAGATGATCGAACATGGTTGGAGAGATGAGGATTCCTTTGAGTTACTCAGACCTGCCTGTGGTCCAGGATTGATTATTCTTTTTTTCCCCTTAGCTGAAGGGTAGACTAGATTGAATATCTGAAGGAGCAGAACGGGTTTTTTTTTTTTTTTCATAAATTTTTAAATAGCTTCTAGAATAGAAGAAACACCATCCTATGTTTTTGCCTTTGGCTGGTGGCAATGTTTCCACGTTGAACTTAGCCATCAGGTGATTGTTTTGTCAAGGATGCAGTACTGAGAGCTGTGACAAAGAGCAGGGTCACTGTGCTCACCTCAAGGGAGAGAAGTCCATCAGCAGGGCTTCTTTCCACCGTGGGCAGATTTTATAACACAAAGTAGAGAATGACCAAGACAAACGTAGCATTTCCAAAGGAAGCATCCCACAAAATGTTCTGTGAACACTGTGGAAGTTGGTAGGAAAAAATTGTAGATGAGTCTATAAAAACAAGTGCAAGATAGCACATCTAGGGAAATAATCTAAGTTATTGTTTGAGAAGTACAGTTCCTCAACTTGGTTCAGCATCAAAATCACCTGATTTTGAGAGTGTGATGAAGGTACCGCTCCCCAGGACCCATCTCAGAGATCCTGACGGAGGATGTCCAAGGACTTCATTTCTAATAAGCTCCTTGGGGATTTTCATGATGGGTCAAGCTGGAGAACCATGTTCCAGAAAGAGGCTTATGGACTGCTGTGGGTTATTCCCCAGAGATACGGGCTAACAGGATGGGACAGCAAAAAGACCAACTGCATACCACCCACAAATACGTCTAAATCTGGACCATTTTATACAGGTCTTTGCATCTCAGGGGAGACCTTGAAGACTAGGCATTCATCCAAGAAAGGCCCACTTATAAAGCAATTTTTGGGGATAGGCAGATGATGAGACACAAAGGGCTGCAAAATGAAATCTAAAAAAAAGTTGCCTTTTTTGAAATGGAAGTAATTGATTCAGTAAGCAAAGGCTGGAGCTAGAGCTATCTTATTCTAAATAAATAAAAATAAGCAGATTAACTAAAAAAGAATAATTTTAAATAGTAAATCATAGATAATTACATTATAACTAAAATAGAATTATATTCATTCAACTGCTAGAAGTGTGTAGTGTGTTCATTAGTTCGTTCATTCTCCACTTATACATTCTTTTATTTACTTCTGTACTGATTCGCTCAACACATTTAATAGTTATGCTATGTGCAAGAACAAGACTTAAGAATTCTCCTTAAAGCTTGAGACTTGCAGAGAAGGAAATTATGTGTCACATTTAATCTCCTTTGATTTTTTGCAGTTATACATGAAGTAATAAATAATATTCTCATGAGAATAGCCTAGGAAACTAAGATGCAGACATAGTGACTAATTTGCTCAAAGCCACAAATCGAAGAAGTCAGGATCAGAGCTCAGACCAGTACAACGCCTAGATTGACTTTCAAGTGCTCTGTGTTTCCTGATGATGTGATCAGACGTGGGGTACTGGTTGAGAGCTCATCGCTTCAACTAGCGCAGCTGCTCCTACGCCCCAAAAGGCCACCCTGGTACAGGCTCCAGATGCAGTCTTAGACTTCTGCCGAGCTGAGCCACCCACTCTATCCTGGGATGCCTGTGAGCCTTCCTATCTGCTGTGCTAGGGTGAAGTGTAGGCAGATACAAAGTTTGGACCTTTCCCAAATACGATCTTGGCATCCAGACCAGATCAGATTCAGGATTCATCTAGGGAGAATCCAAACCTACAAAATTATCTCCAGATCAAATCAGTTTCTACTTAGTCATGGATTGTGGCTGAGTTCTTGAGACTAAGTCTTTATCAAATTCTCAAAGCTGAAGGGTGGCTTTGGGGCTTTATGTCACTTCCTCATAGTGTTGTCCCTTAAGTGTTCCTGCATGGACTTTCATCAAATGGGCATTTGCCTAATGAGGAGGTATCTTTTCTACTTTATAACATATGTTTACTGGTCACACAAACGTGGGCAGTAGTGAAAAACAGGATCACAGAAGCCCTGCCACTCTGAAGTCCCTCTTGACTCCCGAAGAACGTCTACAGAGTGTTGCCTGCAGGAGTCCTGGTCACAGCGTGCTCTTGCCTCCTGCAACCTGTATCGGCTGTACGGGCCACAGGCCACCACCCCGAGATGATTCCTGCTACTTCCTCCTTGAGGCCTCTGTGCGCCTTGTCTGACCCTAAGATTGGTCGCAGAATACCCCAGGCCTCTATGGTTACATGCCATTGTGTCACCCCTGGTCATTTGCCATCTCTTTTGACCATTTTCTATCTCCTTTATCCACTTAGAGACAGCCTCAGACTATCCATGTCCCCTTTGTCTCTGTGTACTACCCTCAGCCACCAGCAGCATGCATCTTCCACCTGTGCTCCCAGAGTCACACCATTGCCAGGTAACAGGCCACAGGTGTATCCTCTCCACCCAGCTTTTGCTATACCCTGACACACAGACCACGGAGTGGGCCTCAATGTACTTCTCTCTCTCCCCACCCCATTTTATCATAGATTTCTTTTACTTAGGCCCTGGCAAAAGTTCCCAGAAGTAGCATAAAAGTAGATAGGTTGGAAAATACACACCCAGTTGTACTTAAATTTTGCTTCTGTGCCGTAAAATCTAGAGTTTGGTTTTTAAACAAGTTTGCTTGCTTCCACTGTCTCTTCTCTTGGGTTGAGTATCTTCCTAGCAGAGTCTTTGCACATGTGTGCAAATAAGCCTTAAGTCTCTCTACATATTGAGATAGTCTTTGTAGCATATACCCACCCCTCTAATTTCACAGCCCACCTCCACACGCCCACTGTATAAATGGACAGTCAAACTCACAAAGCACAACACTGGAATCACTATACTTTGTACTTTTGGTTGTTTTTATTCATAGTCCTATTGTTTTAGTTCGGCTTCTTTGTACTGAATGGAAAAACAGATGTTCACAGACAAAGGAGGAAAAATAAATTAACAGTGATTATACTTCTTTTTATTCAATCACGTCACAGCTGCTTGCTGTGCCCCAACCATGACCTCGTGCTAGACGCCGAGTAGGAAGATAAAACGCGTGAGGCTTCGTCTCTACCCTCAGAGAAAGTAGCCTCAGGTTAAAGGAAGGTTGCACAGTAGTTGGAGGAAGCTGAAATACTGCAGGACCATAATGCAAGGCAAAAAGAGCTGCACACCACACAAAAGCAGGGCATGCGGAGTGCGATGTGTGTGCAGATAAAGGGCTGTCCCTCTGGCTTGGCAGACCAGTGGTATTCTAACTGGATCTTGAGAAGTGGGTGGATTTTGATATGTGGAGATAAGAGTAGTAATTATTGATGCCCCCAAAGAGGAAATGGGATAAGCAAAGGTATTGATGTGAGAAAATGACTGTGTGATGGGAATAAGTGACTTAGTAATTGCTGGGAATAACAGTTTGTCGCATTACTGAGAACAAGGAGAAATGTCTAAGATGAGGCCAGATGTGGTCAGTGCAGAGAGCCTTGAAATCTTCAGTAAGCATTCTGCACTTTATTTGGTAGATAATGAGTGGCTTCTGACCACGGATGTGAAAAGATCAGGGTTTGGCAATAGAATCCAAAGAGACCTTGAGAAGGAAAGATAGGGGACCTCGGTTGGGAAGAGCAGTTGAGAGGCTCTTATAATCACCCAGGTGGTGGCCGAGGGTCCTGGAGAAGAGGAGAATCTGCGTGAGACACTGGCAAGAGACAGTGCAGGGACTTGGGAACCGATTGGAGGGGGGACAGGTGGGACTCTTCGCTGCATAACTATGTTTGTGGTTACAAGAGCAAAAGTCCTCACTTACCCATAGAGCCTTCTTGATGTCACACAGATTCATCATTTTGGGCTTGCAACATAATATGAAGGGTGCCCCCTTGAGTTGTGCAGAGTACAGTATGTGCAATATATAAGAGAACTTTCAACAGGTTTTAGCAGCATCCACAACTTCAACAAAGTTTCCAGAGTTGATGTGTGTGCAGCTTTCATCACTGGTGCTTTGTCAGATTTTTCATGGTTTTGAAACACTCAGGAGACAGAGTCAGGACAATACAGGAAGGAAATAAAACTGGGAGTCTGGATGACCTTCTGAGTGCTTTACAATCAACCGTGGACTTTGCCCCATAACTTCCTACATTCTTTCTCCCAATGGATTAACTAATTTGCTTAGCAGTGTCTAACCAGGTGTGAAGATCATAAAGGCCTCTGATTTGGAAATCAGGGGACTTGGATTTTAGACTTGAGTCTCCCATGTCCTAAGTGTGTGATCTTGAACAAGTATAACTCTTTTAACCTCAACCACATAAAGTGTTCCCCAAGTACTATGTTTAAAACAAATAGCCTAGTGGGGCAAGGAGACCATTACATGAAGTAGTCAAGAAAGGGTTCTTTGAAGAAGGGGCATGTGAGCTGAAACCCGAAGGAGAAGAACTCAGCCGTGAGGGTGGGGACCTGGTGGTGCAGGGGAGGCATTCAAGGCAGAAAGGATGGCAAAGGCAGTCTTCCCGAGGAAAGAACAAGCTTGGGGTGTTGGAGGAGGCCAAGGCTCTCTCAGCAAGTCTGGGAGAGGTGTATTTTGTTGTTGCTATCTGTATGTCTGCTCAATTTTGAGGAAAGTCATTTTTCTGATAGAGTTTTAAAGGGTCATTTAACAAACCTAATGGAGACCAAAGTGCCGACAGAATGCTGTGTGGCAGCAGTTTTCCAGTTTTTATACATAAAGAAGTGAGCATAGTTCAAACCAAGGGAGACGCTACATAACCCTACAATGCTGTACAAAGCAGAGGCTGAGCAAAGTTCAAGCAGAGATTTGGTTTCTCTGGTTTCAGGATTTTACTCTCTCAGCAGTGGGAGTTGACTGGTTCTGGGAATGATGGTCAGGTTTAAGAGAACGTATATGAAAACTAAACACTCTTTCTAAGGGAAACCACATTCATGATGGCAATCTGTTGGATGCTTGCCTTTCTTGCCTCCTTGTACTTCAGGGCTACAAACATTTCATCCAGAGGTAACAACAAGGGAGAGACACAGCAGGGAACTTGCAGGCAGCGATCCTGGACCTGAATCCAGCTCCTGCTCCCCCACTCACTAGCTGTGTACCCTTAGACAGGTTACTGAGCATTTTGAAGGGTCTGGTTCCTCATCAAAATAAGGAAGGCAGTAATCCTTGCCCTGCCTTTCTCCTAGTGTCATGATGAGGCTTAAATGAGAGAACAAATATACAAATATTTTGTATACTATTAATGCCCTGTGTACAAAGCAAGAAATAATAGCATCTGCAGTGTTAAGAAATGAGTAGAATTTCATAAAGATGTTGCTTTGATTCAAAGTTACTGGAATAGACCATATCATTTTATTAGCCAGGGTGAAAGAATCCACTACAGGAAAAGTAAGAGACTGATTTTAAAACAACAGAACTATAGATTTTATTTGCCTTTTTTGTACAGAATAATTTATTGTAGCATAAACTAAATACATGGCTCTGAATAAATAATCACTTTTTACAGTCACCACACCGACAAGTGGGCACATGCACACTTGTGTGAGTGCACAAGGACACAGATGACACAAGGACATTTCCACTCTCGGGTCACTACATGTTTTGTGAGGGGAGCCCTGAGTCAGGGTTCTCCTCTGCGGATAAGAGCTGTTTACCTTGCAGTGGACATACAGGGACCCTCTCAATTGATTTGGATCAGATGGCTGTGTCCTTTTCTCCTCCAGGCCCTGATCAGAAAAGTATTTAGGGCACAGGTAATTCTGCCTTTGGGTTGGGGCACTCTCCCATGTCCTTTTTCTCAAAAATTTCAAACACTTATTTCTAAGAAAATACACACATCAGAAGAATTCCACAGCTGGCCATTTAGCAGGAAGGACCCCTGCACCTCCTTTTTAGGCTTTTCTCCCATTAAAAGCCACTTTCCAAGGTACAGAGCTGTCAAGTCTATTTGTCCACATGGGGGGACCTCACAGGGCTTGGAGCTATCCTCCCCAGCCCATCTCCTCGAGTGGGCCAGTTTGATGTTCCAGGTGGGCAGCAGTAGTAACTGACTTACATCACAGTGTACAACGGAGACACAGGGCACATCCAGTCAGACAAAGGATCTTGCAAGCAGTTGAGTTGCATCTGACACTTGACTTCTTTCTGTAATTGGTTTTGACCATCCACTTGCATATCCCCTGTCACAGAGCACACACCTTGGGAGGTCACCAGCTCCCTCTTCCATCAGTGCTGTAAAGACAGTGGTCTTCGTGTCCACCCAAAGTCATTCCCACTGTGCTCTTTACATGCTGGTCATGCCACTGGGCACAGTTCTGAGCCTTCTTTCCCACAGTAATCTTTCAAGTATTTAAATACAAATCTCACATGCCTGGACCCCCCATTTTTCCAGAGTCAGCACTACCTGCTCCTTCATTTATTGCCTCTGAGATATAATTAGTCTCAAGTACAGTCTTCAGAATGAGTCCCTTTTGGCAAAGATTTTGGGACTGTTTGGCTGGTGGGGGACTGAAGTCCTCTATCCTACTCCCTGTCAACCCTGTGTGAATGGCAGAGGAGGTAATCACTTAGGACCAAGGCAAGAGCAACTTAATCTCAGAAAGAAAAACAGACACTCAGAAGTGGTGGTTTTGTGTTGTCTTGACACATCTCTAGTCCAAGTCTGGTAGGAATTTATCTGAACAAAAGGTCCTGGTATTAGCACAAGATTTCCTCCTTCCATCTGTCAAGCAAGAAGCTCATTCTTTGTTTGACTGGGATCATACCAAGCACCCTGCCCTGCTGGAGCTTTGAAACAGATTTGCTGAGAAGCTTGTGTCTGAGACTCAGGTCTGCTCTCCTCAGCTTCAGTATCATTTCTCATGTGGAAGGTGGGGATGGGAAGCCCTTCCTTGTCTGAGTCCAGAAACTGTGCGATTCAGATGAGCTGGTGGAAGTGATATTGTCTGGTGAGGGATTCTTCTGCGTATGAGCTGGTGCATCTGCTCTTTTTATGTTTCTTTTTTAATCTTTGTTGAATTTATTGGGGTAAAATTGGTTAATAAAATTACACAGATTTCAGGTGTACAATTTTATAATATGTCATCTGTATATTGTATTATGTGTCTATGACCACAAGCCAAGTCTCCTTTTGTCATTATTTATCCTCCCTTTCCTCCCTTCTACTTTCCCCTCCCTTTTCTTCTGATCCCTAATATCTGTGTCTTTAAGGGATTTTTCCTTTGCTTGATAACCTCACCTTTTTCACTCACCTTTTTCACCCAGCTGCAAAACCTCCTCCCCTTGACAACTGTCAGTCTGTTCTCTAAGAGTCTGTTCCTATTCAGTTTCTTATTTTGTTCATTAGATTTCACATGTAAGTGAAATCATGTGGTACTTGTCTTTCTCTGACTGGCTTAACTCACTTAGCATAATATTCTCCAGGTCCATCTGTGCTATCACAAAAGGTAAGATTTCCTTCTTTTTTTATACACCTGAGTCGTATTCCATTGTATAAGTTTACTACAGCTTTTTGATCTTCTCATCTACTGATGGGCACTTGAGCTGCTTCCAAATCTTGCCTATTATGAATAACGCTGCCATGAACATGAGTGCATATATTGTTTTGAATTAGTGTTTTGGGTTTCTTCAGATATATTCCCAAAAATGGAATTGCTGGGTCCTAAGGCAGTTTCATTTTTAGTTTATTGTGGTATCTCCATACTGCTTTCCACAGTGGCTGCATCAGCCTGCATTCCCACCAAGCATGCACGAGGGTTTCCTTTTCTGTACATCCTCACCAACACTTGTTGTTTGTTGATTTATTGATGTCCATGCTGCTCTTGCTCATCACTGTGTTGTAGACCATCTCCATCTTGCCCTGTCCACAGCCACCACTTTTGAAAAGTAAGAAAAACTATCCATTTTAGGAAAAGATATTCAGAGTTGTCATATCATTGCTGAGGCTGACTTCGTAAATGGAAACATCTCTTTCTGTACCAAGGAAGACAATAATCCTGCAGTCCATTTTAATGATTCTTCACATCTTATTTTATTTTTTTAATTTTTATTTATTTTTTAAAACAGTCACCTCCCACACACCCCCAACCAGGGACCTGATCCACAACCCAGGCGTGTGCCCTGACTGGGAACGGAACCAGCGACCCTTCAGTTTGCAGGCCGGCATTCAATCCACTGAGCCACACCAGCCAGGGCTTCACACCTTATTTGAAAACCAGAAGCAACAAGGTGCCTTCATGGCTGGGAAAATACCATGTTCTCAGCATTATCTGCAGTCACAGAGCCACCATAGTCAGGAGTTCACCCAAGGAAGGGAACGACTGCAGATGCTGCTGACAGTCGCAAAGCCAGCATCCTGTCCTGGGCCAGGACATCCATCCCCGCCCACCACATTCACCTGGGACTTGATGTTCACAATAAAAATTTTGCTTTTGCTTTAAAATAGTGTTTATAGATTTTCTCCTAGAGTTCAGTAGTGTCTGCTGAGCTAACAGAAACCTAGGTGTTTTCTGTGCTGAATAAATCCAGTCTAACCAAATTGTAGTAGTGATGAAATAGAGGGAATTTTTTGCTTCTGAAAACTGAAGCCTCAAACCTAAGAAGTGTATAAGTTATACAAAGACTTACATCAATGGTAACATAGTATTTTGTGGCACAAGACTAAATTTTGTCAAAAATGAGAAAGCAGAGGAGTAAAGATTCCTGGAGTTGGGCTTGTGAGATGAGGGTTCTTAATACTCCAGAGTTCCTGGGGTCAGGAGGCGCAGAGACCAGTGACAGCACCAGCGCCCTCTGACATGTGCTATGTCCCCGTCTTTCCCAGGAGTACAAGCTGGACCCACTACGTACTGTGTGGGGCCCAGTGCAAAATGAAAATGTGGGGACATTTATTCAAAGAACTTTAAGATGGCAACAGCAGAACATTAAATCAAGACTGGGGCCCTTCGAAATATGGGCCCTGTGCAATAGCACAGGTCATGTGCCCATGAAGCCAGCCCTAAACACAGGGGACTGTGCTCCCCAGGTCCTCTGCCAATCCCTGGTTAATGAGATGTGAGTGGGGCAGGAGATACATGCCACTCTGGGGGTCAGGCAGGGGAGAACCCCTACGTGATCTGCAGTCTCCTCTTTCCCTACAACAGTAAACGTGGAGTCCTGGCGTGGAGGGGGTGGAGCCATCCAATGGAAGCAGTCACCACTCCGAGAACTATTCTAAAGAATCACCTGGACCAAAGGAGAAGTTCTTATGTGTTAAGCCACTGAGATATGGAAGTTGTTTGTTACTGCAGCATCAGCTTAGGATATCCTGACTAATATGTAGAGAAAGGCCAGAAGTGGCAGGAAATGTCTCAACTCGGAGAAGTACTACAAAGGAAAATAAACTTGACAGTGAAGATTAGTGTGATGGTTCCCATGTCTTCATTTTTCTATCAATGACATAAGAGTTCAAAAACGATCTCTAACGTGTTACAATTCTATGACTACCTGTTGCACTACTTCCCCTCAACTCATTTAAAAAACATGTTACCTAAGAAGAAAGAGTCCATCTTCTCCTTTAGCCTTCCAAGTCTCTTGGCCCATTGCCATCCTTGGCCCAGTCTTGATTCACTGAACACCTCTCATACTTTCAGAGGCCAGGAGGAAAGCACTCTCCTGGGGCAGTGCTCTGCTCTGTGGAAAGTATTTTATCAAACAGACTTTACTTTGCCACCATGATTGAATAAGTTTTTGATTCCAAAAATCCTCTCTGGTATTTTAAGAGTCTCATAGCTTTAAAAAAAATCACCAAAAACTGTTCCCTTTTGTCAGTTTTTCTATGTTTTATCCACTTGGATATCCCGTTGCTTTCAGAGATGTTCCTCGTTGCTCTCAAACACGGGATTGCTGTACGACACTCCCCTGCCGCACCCCGGCAGGTCGGGGTGGGACGTTTGGTTGAGTGGGGGCCAACTGGGGTCATTTGCCAAGGCCCTGTGCCATATCCGATACTGGCTTTTTGATCGATAGCCAAAACACCTTTTGATCATTATCCACAAGGCTCGGTTTTCAATGATGGCCTCCTGCAAAATAAAAGAGTTGCTCTTAACAACCAGAGGTCAAGTGCTTCCCGGTTAGGGCCCTCATCAACTCTAACAGGGCACTTCTGCACATGCTGCTTAGGTTCCACTTGACGAACAGACTCAGCCCTGGACCAGCAAATCCAAGGAGGTTTTACACAACAGGTCTTAGCCTCTCAAACTTTTCCACTTGAAAAATGCTTCTGGGAGAAGAGGGAAGTACATACTTTCAAGAACTTCAGCCCTGGACAAACAAATCCAAGGAGGTTTTATATGACAAATGTTAGCCTCTCAAACTTTTCCACTTAAGGAACTCTTCTGGGAGAAGAGAGAGGTACATAATTTCAAGAAGCACATAGCTTGAAGTAGCCTGCCTCAAGAATGACATTTCTTCTGAATCTCATATATAAATTAGGTTTATAATCATTCAAATGTTGCAGCCCGTTCCATAACACATGCATATGTAATTTCATAGAAAATGACTTGTGAAATTACTCACCACCGAATGAAACTGACTCTATAGAAAGATGTGCCACACGTATGATGTGGCTTTGGTATATACAGTGGCACATCGCTGCATAGTTATAAACAGAGTTAAGTAAAATTAGAGTGGGCCATAGTCTTGAAGTTGAACAAATCTGGTTTTGAATTCCGGTTCTAACACCTACTCTGGGCAAATTAACCTATCTGAGCTTCGGTGATTAGAGATAATAATTCCTTTCTCTGAGGTTTGTCATGAGGGTTATATAACCTCCTGCAGAGTGCAGGGCATGGGTGGCTTATCTGCCTCTGTTTCCTACCCTTCTGAACTACGCTGTGCCCTGTTTGCATATACCTCTAACCTTCGACTACAAGTAATTGCAACGTATTCTTTTAAGATTATAAGCTATGTCTCTTTGGAAAAGTTTTGGACTGTTATTTTATTTCATGAGTTAGCCTTAAAAAGAGCCCATGAGTTGCAATACAGATTGAGAGGTTGTTATGTCAATTTTTCATTTTTATCATGTTTAGTCATAAAACAAATGGTTCTTATGATTTTGATTAAATTTCATTTTAAATCCTAGCTCTAGAAATAATATCTCTCTCTCTCTCTCTCTCTCTCTCTCTCTCCCCCCCCATATGTGTGTGCATGTGCACACCCCTCAGAGACCTACCTTTCCCTGGTATAATCAGCAACCCCCAAGGCACCAGAGGTCAGTGGCCTGGACCTGACTAATGGTCAGAAGGTCTGGACCTCTGGCAGGCTAAAAGTAACATCTTGACCTAAGTCATGTCTCAGCTCCTGAGTCCCAAGGTGGATAGACCCCCTGGCTGCTTTCTCATGAGACCAAACAGAGAGATTCTGGATAAAGCCTCCCAGCTATCCTCAAGACCTGAAGAAGTGATTAGTTACCCTTACCTCACCTCCAACCAATCTGCTCCCAGCGTGACCTCAGACCCCATACCCACCCAACTCTTGTGATTTTGCCAAATATAGTCTGTGGCTTCCATGCTGTGGAGGAGTTCAAGCTTTTAAGCATTAGCTTCCAATTCTCCTGGATGGTGCCATTTGTAACAAAATTGCCAAACTTTGCTGCAGTTTTCAGTGCCTAGTGTTTGGCTTTGCTAATCCCCAGGAACGACCTCTTTCTGTTCTCTCAGAGTCGCAAAGTTTGACTCTCAGAAGTTATGAAAAAAACAAAGGAAAAATATGAGGAGCCAAGCTGTCCCACAGAATTAGAACTGGTTTGGTGTGCATCAATGGTATATTTGCTGAACTGAGAGACTTAATTCTGTAGTATTCTACAAGGAACTTTGCCAGAGAGAGTAGCTTTCCTAAAATCCACCCTTCTGTGCCAGCTGAGTCCCATTGCCCATGGGAATAACAGAGAACAACGATCTGAATTTTCCTGTAAAAACTGATCACTCCCTGGAAGGCCATTAAAGTCCCAGCCAGCCATCTCATCGCAAACCTCAGGGCTCACCCAGCCCGACCTGTGACTCTCCTTTCCCACAGCCAGGCCTTTGTCCGCCTCCATTTAACAAGCAAGCAATAGTTCTCCTTGGGGCTGGGATAAGGCAGGATCACAGGTATCCAATTAGTGGTTTTACATCTAACTCACCTTCAGGAAATCTAAACAGGCTTTAAACAAAACAATGAAGCAAATCAAAACACACACGCACAGAAAGACTTCAGTGCTCTACACCATACCTCGAGCTTTTTCACAGCTCTGGAACTGTGCGGCCTGTATCGCTTTGCTACTCTGAAAAAGGAAACTGGAGCCCTGAGAGATAATCTGTTTTGTCACTCCACACTGCAAATGAAATTCAGAACAAGAAACAGAAAGAATGTCTCGATATGATGCCATTTCTAAAACAAATTAAAAAACAAAACAAACCAAAAAACTTTACCACGTGAGCTCTCCTGACTAGCTTCTCAAATAATTCATAGACATATACATATATATGTATATTCAAACACATAAATAATTAAAAAGGGAAGGGGGTTAAAGCTATAAATATTAGCTCCTGTGTTTTTCAGCTAAAGGTTAGATCATGCAAATCTGCCAAGGAAGGATAAGGTCTCATTCAAACCTGTTTGCTGGGCTGCTCTAAGATTAAGGTTAGGGTCACAGCTCTCAGCACACCAGACTATACTCAGGACTCTTCGAACAGAAGCCAGTCATCCCCCAGGCCTGTCCCTCCAAACCTCTCCAGACCATCTCTGCCACTGCTTGGCCAGCTAGTATGGAGCTCACGCAGCCCAGCCTGGGAATCCTTACTGTCTTGTGTCAGACATACCTAGAGCCAGGTAAGGAAAACATCTTGCTACCTCCGCAACATTCTGGGGGCTTTACCTGCTCTGCTAGGCTCACGCCGTGAAACAGGAAATCACAGTGTCTGTAATTCTCCAATACGACTGTCTTCATCAAAGACTCAAATGGCTCGGGTTTGTTCCTGAGTGTGTGCAGACAGCAGGGAAAGCGGTAACTGCGTGAAGGAGACATGGGTGGGAACTGGAACCCTGCAGTGTTATTTCTCAGTGTCGAAGCTGCTGGGAACCCACACTAGACAGCCACGGGTGTCCCCATTTCTCACTCAGCATGAAAAACAACAAAGAAACTTGATCTTCCACAAGTGTGAAATTGCCCTGTCCACTGGCATCATGCGCTAGGACTTGGCACATGGCCAACCAATGCTTGTGGAAAGAGTGAGCGAATGAATGAATGCCTGAATGATTAGTAGATACAAAGAAAGAAATTGTTAAGTACCAGAGAGATAACATAACAATCATAGCATATATTTACTGAGCATACTTACTATTTGCTTCTCACTGTTCATACTTCTTGCTCACAGTAACCTCTGAGGTAAGGTATCATTATCATCACTATTTTACAGATGAGGAAACAGAGACACAGAGAAGTAGAGCATCAAGTGCTGCCCAAGGTCAGGCAGCAAGAAAGGGGGAAGCCAGGATTCAGACCCGGGTAAACTGCCGTCAGCTTATGCTCCTCACAGTACCCATGCTAACTGTGGAAGGGCTTCCTGCAAGGGGACTGCAGCAGACTGCTCTGCTCGATTACCCCACAGCCCAATGCTCCCAAGCCTTCCTGCTCGCCTAAAAGTTAAAACACATAAATAATCTATATCAATCTGTCTGACACTTTGGTATAAATCCACTTTCCCAGAATCTTCTTCCACTCAGGATGCTGATGAGACACAGTTCTAACCAACGAGCATACGACGAAGTCCACAGGTGGGCTGTAGGAATTTTTTTGTTCACTGGTTAAAGGTGCTTACTTCAAGGGAAAAAGTAAGTACCTTACTTTGCTGGTGCCTCCCCTTCCATTTTTCTTCCGACACTGAGAACAGATGCAATGCCCCACTGCGTGGAAGCTATCTGGGCACCACACGCAACAAACACAAACATAACAGGCCAACGTCTAAGGACAGTGGAACAGGAAGGGAACAAAATGTGAACCCCCGATGACACCTGGTCACGAAACTAGCCCGAAGCCACATACCTCCAATGTCTTAAGTGAGTCAATAAATATCTCTGTTGTTTAAGCCCCTGTTTGCTGAGTTTGTTACTTGCCTAACTGATCTAGGGGTCAAGAAAGATTCCGGAAGAGGACAGTCCTGCAGCTGTGCCACAGAGGATAGAACAGCATTTCAACATGCAAAAGAAGGAAAGGTGTACTAGACAGAGGAAATAATGAGATTGTGGACAGGGATGAGATACGTCTTCCTTTAAAGGGCAAAGACCATCTTTGTGCCATTCAGTATGAGAAAACCCATGATGATGTTCTTTCATTAACGTGGTAGCTTTGGAAACCATGTGATTTAGCATAGTGCTTCTCAGTGTGTGGTCCCTGAACTAGCAGCGTCAGAATCACCAGGAAACCAGCTAGAAACAAAACCCAGGGACTACTCCAGACTTCCTAAATAAGAAATGTGGGCTCAGGGCTGGACAACTTGTGTTTTAACCAGCAAATTGCCTGCCCTCCAGGTGATTCCCATGTCCACTCAGGTTTGAGACGCTCTGTTTTAGCACAGAGATGCTCCAGTACCCTATTCTTGTCCTGTTCTGCCACCGGCTCCAGTGCAATCTTCACCCTGCTCAGCAAGGAAGGTTGTCGAGCTCCTGCCTACAAAACGCCCGGGGGAAGCCAGGCTCTAGGCGCTCTCAGTCCTCTGTGAATGCCCCTCACTGGAGCAAGCGGCATGGGGGCAGACGGAACCCTGCAGCTCAGCTCTCCTTCTAAATGGATGGCTTTCAGGGGACACCCCCTTACTAACAGTGCGTTTTGAAAGAAGAGAGATTGTGGCCAACAGCAGTGAAGGGCAGAGTGAACCACACAGCGAAGAAAAGGGGGAGATAAGTTCATTTTAATGAGGAAATGGGAGCTGACAATAAAGCCAGGAGATCTCACCGTGAATCTCATTTCCCATCTATAAAGTAAAAGTTATACACGTTCTTAAGGGAAAGAAGCCAGACACAAAAGGCCACGCATTGTATTATTTCATTTGTATGAAAACTCCAGAATAAGAAAATAAATTTGTGGTTGCCAGGGGGTGAAGGAAGAAGGAAGAGGAATGAGGAGTGACTGGTAATAGGTACAGGGTTGCTTTTGGGGTGATGAGAATGTTCCAGAATTAGATCGTGGTGGTGGTTGCACAACTCAGTAAACACTTATGTACTAAAAATCACTAAACTGTACACTTTTAAAAGGTCAGTTTTATAGTGTGTAAATCATATTTTAATTTCCAAAAGTGAGTTGAGTTGGGTCTTTATTAGTCAATATTAGAAATGACTAGGCCCTTAGACCATATTCCTGGTGCCCCCAGCTCCACTTTACAGATGGGAAAATGAGCACCTTGTTCTGAACTCATCAGAGCAAAGCAGCTCTGCCCATGTTGCCGGGGAAGGAAGCCTCTTGTCCTGTTGAGCCTTGTCAGCTAACGCTGTTCCTTTTGCAGACCCCCCGAACATCACCCCACAGTGATCACCAGCCTGGGGGGCACTTACCTCCACAGCAAAGGACACAATGAAATTGCAGCTGAGCATAATGACGATGTAGACCCTCCACAGAACAGGAGTGCAGAGCAGCTGGCAGGGGACAGAGAAACACAGTTAGTCTGAAGACAAACACATGTCAGAAAATGCCCACGTGTTTCATAGGCTATAAACTACATGTGTAATAGGCACATGTGTGTTAAATACATGTAGAACATGCATGTAAGTATTTCTATGCATTTATGCACAGAGAACAGTGTGGAAGGATTGTACCCAATGATCCAATGATTTGTAGACTATGATAGCTACCCTCTTTCTGTTATCTTCCTTTGTTTCTTCTTATTTTTTCTCTGTAATTTCTAAATTTCCTAAAATATATCTGATCACCTTACAACAACAAATAATAGGAAAATTACTTTTCATTTGCTTTTTCTAATGAGGGAACACAGGAATGTGGCTCTTATCCCAGGAGGCTCTGAGGGTACACCTGTCAATCCTCCACATGGTCAGCATGGCCGTCTCCTCTCCTCACCCGGGCCCTGCAGCGGCGCCCTCAGCCTGGGCTTCACCCTCAGGATCGCGTGCACAGGGGCACAGGCTATGCGGTCTGGAGGGTGCTCACCAACAGAGCAAGTGGGGCTGAAACTAAGCTGTCATGACCTGTCTCTTTCCCACTTCCTCTGTATCTTCCCTAACCCCTCCCCAGGGTCAAGATATGTATGTTATATATTTATGCATATTACATGGGTGAATGAATGAATGAATGAGTGAAACAAAGCCATGGGCATTGTGTCTGGCACTGCCTCTAACACTGCCTTTACACTGGTGGGAGTAAACTGTTACAGCTCTAGGGAGGGCCATGCTATTATGATTAAAACTTAAAGTTCATTTCTAGGAACTTATCCTAGAGATGTACTTGTCCATGGTTGAAACAATATATGTATGAGGTTATTTTATTGCAGCTTTGTTTGTAGTAGTAAAAAATGGAAAACAGTCTAAATGGGTATCATAGAGGACTACATACAAATTATGAGATATATATATATATATATACAAAATATAACACTATATTAGCATAAAAAGAATGAAGACCTTTTGTGTACTGATATGGATTGATTACCAAAATACACTGTTACACGAAAGACAAGGTGCAGGGCTGTTTATGTGCTCTGGCAGCCACCACAGTGCTCCACTCAGCCCTCCTGCTTCTGGGAGGACAGTGGCAGATGGGCCAGCTGCTAGACTCAGAATCTGCCACCACATCCACCCAAAGGCCACATGCCTCATGGGATGCTCTTGGCCAATAACTGAGGACAGCAGAGTTTTCAATCACAGTCATTCTTGTGAGACACCAGACACCTCTGATAGGCAAGTTTGGCTTGAATTTCTTAGAACTGTGCTGTGGCCTGAAACTCTCCTCATCTACCCCCTCCTCCCTCCCTCTCCCTTTCATGGGGTCAGAGCACAGAGTGTGGTGCCCTCCCCCTCTAGCTCCCTGATTTTTGTTGTCCCATAGGAAATGCCTCCAATAACTTTCTTTCACATGTCTTGTCTCACCTCGACATCCCTGTTTCAAAAGCCCTGGACAAAAGTAATAGTTCTCTACTGTTTATGTAACAATGTGGCAGAATATACATATAAAACACATATACACACATACATATATACGTATACATATGTAAAAAAAATATGTCTGAAAGGCCCTGGCCAGCGTGGCTTAGTTGGTTGCAGAATCATCTGGTAAACCGAAAGGTGGTGGATTTAATTCCCGGTCAGGGTGCCTGTGAGAGGCAACTGATAGATATTTCTCTCACACATCAATGTTTCTCTCCCTCACCCTTTCCTTTCCCCTCTCCCTAAAATCAGTAAGCATATCCTTGGGTGACAATTAAAAATAATTTAAAAAATATATCGAAAGTACGTAAAATAAACTGGTGCCAGCAGTTGCCTCCAGAGAGGGGAACTGGTAACTGAAGAACAAAAGTGGAAGGGAGATTTTTCACTACATAACTTCTGACTTTTGATTTTAAACCATGTGGGTGTATTCTCTGTTTGAAACAATCCATGTGTTTTTTGAATGAGGGATAACTAGTTTGCAAAACATCATGACTCCACTTCGAATAAACTTCATAAATCAGTCAGTGCACATTTATAATATATGAATTTTCAAAGATGAAAGAATAAAGTGAAAAATGTTATAATTTTCCTTGTCCACATATTCACATGTGTAAAATGTGCTCACAATTTAATGTACTAATAAGACAAGTAATTGTTTTTTAAGCAAGCAATAGTCCTTTGAAGAGTCCTTGGCAGTCATGTCAGCAATGACTTCACGCATGCTCCCTTCAAATCAAACGTGCTCCCTGTTTTGTTATGTGGGAAAACCAGGCCTCTCTGTTCCAGTCTTCACTGGCAAAGAGTGTAACTGAACCCAACATTTCTTCATTGTCTGCCATATTACAAAGTTTTAACTCAGTTGGAAGTCTAGTAGGCAAAGACTATTTATCTCTATAAGCACCTAATGCAATTTATGAGGACACTGAACAGTGGCAGTGATGCTGTTAAGCACAGTAATGCAACATAAAAATGAAAACTGAATGTAGACAGTTTCTACACCACGCTGGGTATGTGAAGGTGCAGTTGGCTTGCAAAGTGCTGTATGCTCCAAGTGCTTGTCCACATTTAGGAAACTGATGTACACCCATCCATCAGTCGTTTGCTGCTATTATGTACCGTTTGCTATGCAAGGTACTGTCTATGTGAGAATCGCAGCCCTTGAGAAACTTGTCTTTGACATGGAGAGGCAGGGAGGCAAGTTTACACAGCACTAAGTGAAAAAGAAAAGCTCAGTTTCTTTTCTCTTCTGTTTTCTATTTACTGGCCTAAAGGACATTTACTAATGATGAACTTCTAACTGAAAAGTAGGATAGGTTAGAAGAATCAAGAAATATATATTTTTTTCATTGCTTGAATACATAAAACTTCCATCTCTTATAAGGTTTTAAAGTTGTTACAAAATCTAAGCTAGTTCAGGAGGTGAGGCATGGCTCTTTGAAAGAAAGTTTTGCTGACATCAAGTATGAACATCAGAAAAAACACATTTCTAAAGAGGTAAAAAAAGATGTAAATATAGATTTAAAAATTAACTGAAAAAGTGTTACAAGCAAATTGTTTTAAACAGTTTCAAAACATAAGCATTTAGGGGGAAATTTTCTCACATTTGAGAAAGAAATGTATAAATAGATTTTCCAGTCTTAAAGAGAATCTTTTAAAAGAAAAATGTTCAATGCTTTTGAAATACTTGAAATCAAAACTAGATGGAATTTTATTTCCTATCTAGCTTCAATAAAAATATGAATAAATTCAATATTTTAAAAAACTATCCCAAAGGAATAATTGATGTCAAGAATCCATGTCAATTACAACTGTGACCTGCTTTTTTAAAATTAGGGTGTGAAACAACTGTAATATATCATCACATCCCTGAGATGAGACTTACATCCAAACGCCTATATAAATCTGGAACATCAGCAAATAGAATGAATAGACACACAGCCAGCTGTACGATCAGTACAAGGACAAATATATCTGAGGAAATAAGAACACAAACTATCATTTAGAGAAATCAGAATATAGAGTGTCACATGTATTGAAAGACATATTCTAGATTAATGCTGATTAGATTCACTTGATTTTCACATCCAAACACAGCATAGTGGATGGAAAGTACTCATTTCTATGCAGTGGGTCTCACCTCTAAAATTTCTATGCATGTCCTTGAGGGAAGTGGAATTTTTCACATCCATGTTATAGGTTTCAATTGATAAAAGTGGGAAAGATATATATACGCACAAATACATGTGTGGTAATACTAACAAAATGTACTTATATTAATACAAAAATTATTTTTACAAAATAAATGCCTTGAAGGCATCTAAGTATCTGAGTCTATTTAATGCAAATCATCCACCTCAAATCCTTTTCTGGAAAAAAGGGAGGTCTGTAAATAAACAAATGTGCAGAGGTCAGTAATTAACTGCTTTGTCATTCCAAGAAGAAGAAGGGCAAAATAATTTTCTCTGAACAATATTTTACAAGGATATTCATTTTTCAAATTGTGCCTCTAAATCTTCCCAGTTAAAGGGGTAGAGAGGGCATTCAAATAAATATTTGAAAGGCAGAGCAGGTCACCTACTTCTCCTAACACATCCTCCACCCTTAGCCCAGAATGTGAGAAAAGTAGGAGGTGCTTTGGCCATGAACCTCCACCAGTGCCTGCAGGCAGGTCCCTCCAGGCTGGACTCCTTCCCAGCCTGCTGACCACACAATACCATCCTGGCTGTTGTCTCCATGGCAGGAGACGTGTTGCAACTGCGCACCATGTCCGTTCTCCCCACCACCTCTGGCAAGGGTAGAAATAAGTGAGTCTTCCCAATTTCGAGTGACCTCATGAAAAGACACCTGGAGACACATTTCTAGTGAAGGAAAGAGGTGGATAAAGAAGCCTTAGTATTTGAGGGAGCTTTGAGGGAGGGAGCAAAAGACCACACAATGAGGCTGCAGAGTGTGTTTTACAGAGACCTGGCGTGAAAATCAGGAGACTCGGTATAAGGGCCCACTCTGCAGCTGCAGAGTGAACTGAATGACCCAGGCACATCTGTCTCTGCTCTGACCTCTCACCTCCAATCCCATACAATTTTACTCACAGTTTTTGTAAGTTGGCTGCCTAAATGGTTTTCCTTTAGAGAAGATAAGAGCCATGATAATACAGTTGATTGTTCCCAAGAACCAGATAGTAGTGTTCTCAAAACTTGGGAAGGTACCATCACTTCCAACTCCATCTGGGACAGTGGGAGGGGTAGTTAAGTTTGAGATGCTTCCATTTTGCACTGTGTAGTCACTAAAAAGGAAACAAAAGCACCTAATGAAGGAAGATGATGACACTGTGGAGCTTTCGTACAAACCTCCATAACCTCAATGTTTCTGTAATTGCCTACACCTTAGGAAAGAATATACTGAAAAATACGGAGAAAGAAACTAGTACAGATAGATCTATTTTTAGAGAGATGGATAAATGATAGATAGATTAGATAGCTAGATAGAACCAAGTTATTTATTTAAAAATATTGAGCACCAATCATGTATATTAAGGCTATATGGGAGAGAAAGAGATGAGTAAGTAATAATTCTTCCCTGCAGTGGCTTATAGTCTCTAAAATTTTATAAGTAGAGTGACCATATAATTTATCACTCAACAGGAACAGATCTGTGTAGGAAAAGAAAAGATATTAATCATTTCATTGGATATCAGGCTTAAACTGGGGATGTCCAGGAAAACTACAGGGCATGGTCACCCTAGATAGATAAGATGGTCATAGATCATTATCTAAGACAGGCAAAGATACATGCCAATAAATGTTACCATCAAATTGTGCTATAGAGAAATAAAGCTCACTGGAAAATTACCCACGGGACTTATGGAAGTCAAATCTTTTGTCAGAGTAAAGACCCAGTTGCCTCCCATCATATGGGCCAGATAATGTTTGATAGAAACTAGAGTGTGGGAAACTGGAATCAAGTCTGCGATCATACCTGTGCATCTCCATGTTATACCAAGGCTGCCTCTGAACCAGAAGGAAGCCCACAATGTGCATGGCCAGGCTGAGGAAGATGTTGAAAATCACAGAGAGCAGCAAAGGTGGGGAGATCAGCCGTCCTACAGGCCTGAAAGGCACCAGCTTAGGGTAGGCACCATTCAAATTCACTAGAAAATAAATTCAAATTTTATATGTATGAGAGAAGGAAAATGTTGTGTTCTTCTTCAGAAGAATGGGATAACTTCTTGGGTTCACACATCTGAGAAAATTGACAAATTGATATACATCAAAAACTGCATGAACAATACAACAAATGGATTCAAACTGAAGTCATATGAGAAATTCTCAAGACAGCAGACAGAACAACCACAAGATGCTCTTTTTGTGCCTATTAAGTGAGCAAAAGCTATTAAATTATAGGTGAGGGAGTATTAAGGTGCACATGTTTATTACACTGCTTGTGCAAATGTAAATTGACAAAAAAACTTCTGAAATGCAATTTGGCAATGAATATGAAGAGACTGAAATATTTTCATAACTATTCATATAGTTATTCTACTTCTGGAATTTTATTTTATGCTAAAATAAATCAGAGATATAAAAACATGTTCATCACAGCATCATTTACAAAAAAATATGGCACATCTATGTAATGGAACAACATGAGTCACTAAGAAGTAATCCTTTCAAATATTTAAGGAATAAAATGATGAATGACATCTGCAAAATAACAGAGGAAGCAGCTCCAAGACCCCATCCCTCCACAGAAACATTGGAAAACCAGCAGAAACTGTAAGAACTAATCATGTCAGAAACGTGAAAAATAGACATAAGTTTACAGCATGCAAAAAAATGCTGAATCAAGAAAAAGGCAACTTAAAAATGGTAGGAAAGCTTTGTGCATCTCTACTTGCCCTTGCCACCTCCAGCTCAGCGACAGTCTTGAAGGTGGTAGCACACTTGTATGGTGGGGGACCTCGTCCCTGCTCACAGAGGGGAAGAGCAGACTTTATCCATGAGTTATTCTGTATGTCTGTTCCGACTTGTCTGGGGCTTCCTGAAGCGAGGTGTTCATCTCTGTTTCACCTAATGCAAAACCTACTCAGGGTGTGGAAGCAACAGGCACTGCTCAAAAGCATTGTAAGGCTAACAAATGACCTGCAGTCACCTGGGGCAAAAGATCAGAGCTGACACATAAAATAAATGCCTAAAGCCTGGAGAGAAAAGCTAAAGTACATTTCTTTGGGAAATTATGGTGTTCATAATCCCCTGTGTATATTGGAGAATATAGAAAGCCATGTACGTGCCCAGGGCAAGATGCATGCTGAAAAAAGACCAGAAAAACTAAACGCTTTCAGCTCTGGATGATTGCTAGATTCAACACAAGCCTGGAGAAGCGTTGAAATGCCCAGCACAGAACCAATCAGCAACAATTGGGAAAGGTGTTTTTTGTTGTTGTTCATATTATTAAACTCATAGAGTTCAAGGACCTCTGTCAAAACACTACCTGAACCAAAGCTAAAGGAACAGAGATTTCAGTGACCACACATGACAGCTGATACAGTCTATATAAAAATAGTTTAAGAAAGTCGCTAAACAAGTTGACTACTAGAGCCTTCAAAAAACAGCGAAACAAAAAACATCAAGCCCAAGGGAAAGAGAAACTGATTTCAGGGTTAAGACATTATAAAAATCATCTCTAAGGAAGCCCAGATATTGAACTTACTGACCAAAAGACTTCAAAACAACTGTCTAAATATGCTCAAAGAACTCAACGAAAAAAAGAAAAAAGAAGAACTCAGTGGAATCAGGAAAATAATGTATCAACAAAATGAGAATGTCAATAAAGAGAGAGATATTCTAAAAAGAAGCCAAAAGAAATTTTTAAAGCATTCTTTTTATAATTTCTATCTCTTCTTTGACACCCTCATTTTGACTAGTAAAGGTAACTATTTGGGATAATATAAAAGTATGTATTAATTGTATTTTTGAGTTTTAACTCTACTTCCTATTCCTACATTATTTAAAAGACAAATGCATAAAATAATTATCTTCTAAGTTACTGGGCACACAGTTGATAAAGATAACATAATTTGTGACTAATAAAATGGGGGGAAAGAGCTGTATAATAAGAATTTTGGCATGCTATAGAAGTTAAAGTATCAATCCATACTAAATTATTACAAATTGAGGGTGTTACATGTAATCCCCATGATTACATATTTTGCATTGAAAACCCACAGCTAATATCATGCTCAGTGGTGACAGACTGAAAGCTTTTGCCCTAAGGTTAGGAACAGGAAAGGGATGCCTACTTTCACCACTGCTGTTTAACCTTGTACTGGAAGTCCTATCCAGAGCAATTAGAGAAGAAATAAAAGTCATCCAAATTGTAAGGAAGAAGTAAAACTCTCTCTGTTCACAAGTGACTTTGTAGAGGAAAGTCACTTGCAGGGGAAAGTCTATGTAGGGGAAATCCCGAAAAATCCACAAGAAAGCTACTAGAATTAATAAGCATATTCAGCTATGTTATAAGGTACAAGACCAACACATAAAAATCAGTTGTGTTTTTATCCATTGGCAACAAACAATTTAAAAAGGAAATTAAAAATACAATTCCAATTCATTAGCATCCAAAAGAATATGTACCTAGAAATAAAGCTAACCAAAGAGAAAAAGACTTGTACACTGAAAATTACAAAACTTTACTGAAACTAAAGAAAACATAAATAAATTGAGATACACCCAATATTTATGGATTGGAAGACGTAATTTTGTTACAATATCAATCCTACTTAAAGTGATCTAGAGATTCAATGCAATCTCTGTCAAAATTCAAATAGCTTTTTTTTTGCAGAACAGAAAAGCTGATTCTCAAATTCATGTGGAAAAGTCAAACAAATCTTGAAAAAGGAGAACGATATTCGAAGACTCACACATTCTGATTTCTAACTTAATACAAAACACAGTAATCAAAACAGAGTGTTACCACCGTAAAGGTAGACATACTGCCCAGTGGACTAGAACTGAAGACCCGAAAATAACCCCACACATGTATGACCAATTGATTTTTAGTGAGTGTCAAGACTATTAACTGGGGGAACGAACAGCTTCTTTAACAAATTGTGTTGGGGCAACTGGATTTCCACGTGTAAAATAGTGAAGGCAGACCCCCTAGCTTACACCATATATAGAAAATGTACCAATGATCTAAATACAAGATAAACAATTAAAATAAAAGTTTTAAATGTCTAAATAAAATAAAAGTCTAAATAAAAATCATAAAAAAATTCTTGGAAGTAAACACAGGGTAAATCTTCATGACCTTGGACTTAGCAATGGATTCTTAGCTAAAACAACCCAAGTATGAGCAACAACAGAAAAAAATAGATAAATTTGACTTATTCAAAATTAAACACTTTTATATAACAAAAGACATTATCAGAAAAGTGAAAATACAACATATAGAATGAGAGAAAATGTGTTCAATCATATATCTAATGAGGTTTTAATATTCACAGTATATGAAAAACTCCAGAATCAGATATCAAAAGATAAAAATCCAGTTAAGAAATGGGTTAATCTAGTTAAGACCTGAATAAATGTTTCTCCAAATAAGATATAAAAATAGCTATAAGCACATGAAAATATGTCAACATTATTAGTCATTAGAGAAATGAAAATCAAAATCACTGTAAGATACTACTCCATACTATTAGAACACTAAAATAATTTTATTAAATTAAATAATGTATTGATGGGGCTGTGGAGAAACTGGAACCATTATACATTGCTGGTGGAAGTGTAAATTGATGCAGTCACCATGGAAAATAATTCTCCCAAAACAGTAATCTCATTCCTATATCAAAAAGAATTGAAAATAGAACCTCAAATGGATACTTTACACAAACGTTCACTGCAACATTATTCACAATAGACAAAAGGTGGAAGCAACCAAGTCCATCAATGGATAAATGGGGTAACAAAATGTGCTATGATCATATAATGGAACATTACTCAGCTGTTAAAAAGAAATAAAGTTCTGATACATGCTGCAGCATAGATGAACCTTGAAACATTGCGCTAGCTGAAATAAGCCAGGCACAAAGGGGCAGGTATGGTATGCTTTGACCTATTTAAAATATTTTGAAGAGGCAAACAGTGGTGCTGTTTTAAGGAATTTTCTTTTCACTGACATATTCCAAGTGCCAATATCAACTAATTTTGACCAATAACAGAGAGGCAAACAAAAGCTTTATTTGGACCATATGAATTATAACTTATGACACAGATTTTGGTAGAAACCTGATTTTGTTTTTACCAAAAGAAAAAGAAAAAGAGGGGATTTCCAAAGAAAAAGAGGGAGTTTTTTTTAAAAAGAGCTGTGATTGATGCTTCCAAGCAGACTTGCACTCTGCTATTTATATGATTAATTGCTTATGCCTGTTCCTAGGTGAAAATTTTATTTCTTAGTAGAGAGTACACTGATACAGAGCCAGTTCAGGATGCAGGCATTTGTGTTTTCACCCAGTTTAAAAGTTCAGGTTCACGTGGAAGAGGGTGAGCTAGTTCAGCTTCCCAAAGTTCTCCTGGTTCAATTTTAGGTTGCTCTATTGACAATATGAACTCCATTTTGCTACTTCTCTTTCACACCTATTATAGTAAGTACTGCAATCTAGGCAGTAAATGTTTAATGGTTTTGTTAATATAAGATATGACAGAATAAAGAATTCCATTTGGGCATGTCAATTCTACATTCTGTTAAATATCCAAAATTAGATGCTGAGTAGCTGCATTTCCAGAGCTCAGGGGAGGCATTAAGGCCAGGGATGTAAATGGGGGATACATCAGCCTGTAGATGACATTAAAGTCACAGGAATGGTTGAAATCACTGAAAGAGATGGTATACACTGAAAAGACAAAGAACTCAAGAACAAGACTTGGAACATCCCAAAAGTTAGAAGATAGGTAAGGAGCAGAGGCCAGCAAAAGAGTTAGGAAACTATACTCACAAAAGGGATAGATAATGCAAGAGTGCATGATATCACAGACCCAAAAGAAGAAACCTTTTGTGGAAGGAGAATGCTGTTGAGAGATTCAAGTACAATCAGGTAAGAGAAGTGGCCGTCCCTGTTGACAGAAGTCATCGATGGGTACAGCGGACGCAGAAGTGTAGATGGCATTTGCTCCCTGTGAGCTCATTCTCCAAAAACAGAGCTTCTGAACAAGTCTTTAAATGACAAGTTGGCATGGTGGTTGTTAAGGTTATAATGAGAAGATATAAGAGGAAATAATGTGAAAGCAAGACCATGAGGCTTGAGGAAGGGGCCATCTAAAACACACTGTTTCATGTGTCAGTAGTGCGCACCTTCCCAGTCAGTGGTGGCCGAGGCTGGCTCACCCTGGCTCACAAGGGCCAGTTTCTGCTAAATTTGTAGGCCAGTTACTAAATGCAGCCATTACTAAAAGTAAATGATATGAACTTACAATTAAATAAATATACAAAAAACAAAGATAATGAACATTCAAAACTGATTATTTCTTAATTATTTTCCATTTTAAAACTATGTTCTTGAAATTAGTAATGGAGATTAAATTTAAAAGTGTGTTGTGTCTGTAGCCATTACAACATGAATGATTTTTTTTTTTTACTCAGGAAATACTCTTCCAGCATTCACCTATTATCCAGTTCAGTGAGTAAGTTGCTCACACCCCTGATGAATGGTTAAAGTTTCAACATAAATTTTTGCTGTTTTGCCAGTCAGGTAAAACATGTCAACAAAGATTTATGTTAAAGCTAATTCAGTTGTCAATAGCACAGGTTGACTGTGGATAAAAGAATTTGGCAAACCCTCAGTGAAAGCACTCTGTGAGAATCAATGATTAAATGGAATTTGCAAGAAAGACATTGTCTGTTTTATTATTATTTGAAAATTGCTTGCTACACAGGTTTCTTTTTAGTTTATAATAAACTTGTGTGCATACGTGTACAAACATTTTTTGGAATGCCACTTGTTAAACATTTGCCAGCACACCACTGCCCCCCACAATCACCAGCACAGGCCAAGCACCCAAATTCATGCCTTGGAATGTTAGAATCTGGCTGAAATGATAGAATTAAAGATAACAAGTGGAGAAAGTGGGTATACACAGCTAATTAGGAAGCTTGGCAGAAAGTGGTTGATTTGGGTCAAGGAAAAAGCTTTTAAGGAAAGAAGAGATGGACATATATTTATATGCTGATAAGGAATCATGCAGTAGCCCAGAGAAAAGTCGGCCATGATGGAGGAAGGGATTATGACATGAACAAAGTTCTTAAGAAGGTAAGAAGAGGTAGGATTAAAAGTACAGGTGGGGCTGTTGGCATTTATATGTACCACAGAGGGGAGCAGAGAATTTGGTAAAGATGATGGTTAGTACATGGGTTGGGGTGAAAATTCCTTACCAGGGAAATTGGAGAGTATTTCATACATTAGTTAGAGAAGGCGAGGGTGGGAGTGGAAAAATGGCAAGATGACCTTCAACCTGCATTCTAGATCTTGAGAGGCTAGATTTGGACACGGAAAACAGACAAGCTATATATTGAGCACATTTTAACTACAACTATATCTACAAGCACACCAGAATCAGTGTTCCTGATTTTCAAGGGTTTTTTTTTTTCATTTTAAATATTAAGTGACCTTTTATGGAAGCTGTATATTTTGTGGAAAACAGCAAAATAACTGGCCAACTAGTTCACTTTTGCTAACATTTTCTTTCAACACTCAAAACAGAGGACTGTTCTCTTTTCCTCTGTGTATGTATGTTTGGGAATAAGTCAAACATCACATCTGCAGCTGCTGCCCCTGCCCTGCTGGTGAACCAGCCCTTCAGGGGGAGAGGGAGGCAAGCTGAGGGGAGCACATTTGGAAAGAAAGTTTTAAAAACGTCTTACTTGTTACACCAATAAGAGTTGTAATGGCCAAGTCCTGGAACAGAAACTGGTAGTTTGATAGGCTGTTCGTTTCCTGAAAAAAAAAAAAAAAAGGAAAGCAGTTCAAAAGAGTGGTGAGCTTCTGGATGAAGTTCTACATGAATTCCATTCATGTTCTCACTGCAACATAGGATTGTCAAGGGAATTACTGAGGAGAGAGTGTGGTCAGAGGCCTGTCTACCTTGGTGGGTGTACTGGACACAAGGCTGTGAAATCCATCTAACCAGGAAGGCCCCCATCGTGTGCTCTCTGGGCAGGGCCTTTGTGCATCCTTATCACCCTTTGCTGCAGGGAATATCTCACTCTACCAGATTCATCCCTGTTCTCTTTTCTACTTGCTAACAGCAAAGTTGGGGCTTGGTCTGGCACATTAAAAGCATGCATTCCTGATAGTAACAAGTGGCAAATGTGTGGTGATCATATCTAAATTTTATTGCTAGTAAATGGCAATAACTGAACCAACTATTTGCATTCTTGGGTTGTGTTTAAAAGTCTCTGATAAAGCACCTTGATTCTTGAGGAAAAAAAATAGACCTAAATAGGTCTTACAGATTTCAAGGAACTTCCTCCTTGTCCCCTGTCCCTCAGTGGAAAAGAGAGAATAACGACCCATGTTTAACTCTAGCTTTGAGCAAGAGCTATTGAGATTTCAAAATAGGACCAAGTTGCTATGAATAGCCTCTTCCTCTCCATTCACTAGCAAGTGGGAAAAGACATAGTAACCTGGAGATAAAAGTACTAAAATGTTCAATCCAGGAGCAAGAGGGCAAGATATAGAGATGAATCTGGATATCTCCAGCACAAATAGAGTCCCCTCTCTCTGTGTTAGCTAATAGGAAAAAAACCCATATGTTGAGCCCACAAATAATAATCATGTACTTTCTCCTTTTATGTTTAGTTAAATAGTGAAAGCTATCACAAGACCTATGTATTTTTTGTGGTATGGTATGCTAATTTTTAAATACCTATGTTCAGGGAATCAGTGATATGTTGGCTTATACTAGCTCATAAGAGTCCACTGTTATATTTTCAGAAATTTTGTGAACTGGTTGTTAAACACAGCCCATATGAAATCTTAAATTATACAAATTTACTATTAAATAAATTATACTGAAAAGAAGAGGTAATAAATACTCAAAACTCAGCATTGCCCAATCATTTTCCTACACTTTAGTTTTTATATATGTTCTTGGGGTTATTCACAACTCTTGTACGTATGTGGTGCAAGTGCTACATAATGCTGTTATTGGATGTCTCTCCCCAACTCCATGTTCAGGTGGATAGCTTGAAACCAGCCATGGTGGGAATATTTACACCATTGAAATTGGCAAATAATAATAATAATCAGGGCTCATTTTTCCAGGGAGAGCCAGTCATGAAACGTTCCAGCACCCAATCGGAGAATCACCTCTGTAAAGAATGGGATGTGAGGGGAAAGCCACACTGGGTTGGAAAGGCAGAGACCTGGTCTCAACAGAAGAAAGGAACAACGGGAGTGGTATGTTCCATTCTGATCCTCAGCTACATCTAGATTCTCTATCAGAGTCAGAGAAATCATGCTAACATTTTTTCCTGTGTATATTTGTCTAGTTCTGATTTATTTTCAAAACATTAGAGAGTTTTAGAGGGGCTGTTAGTGCTCAAACCTCCTATTTGCACTTTAAGAGGTGTTGCGTACTGAGAGTGCACTGTCCCTTGTGTCAGTTCTCACTAACCGAGAGGCTAGGTCCCAAGTCATACCCAGTAGAGCAGCAGAACACCAACATACTGAATCATGCTGTACAGGGCCATGTACTTAAACATGCAAAACGAGGTCACGAGAGCTGCCCGTCCTTCCCTGTGAGAGAAAAGAAATGAAGTGAAAGGAATGAAAAGAAATGAGGTCAGTTATTCTGTGTTGTTCAGCTCAGCTCAGGAGAAAAGATCAAAAGCCTGATTATTCCATCGTTTGCCTGACAGACTGGCCTCACAGCCGTGAGCCAGTAGAGAAAGCCCACTGTCCATCTGCTAACTGACTACATTTTCAGGAAAGGCCAATTCCACTCCGAGGCCCACAGGCCTTGACCGAGCCAGGGAGTCAGATTGGGAGTTCCTCTGGTCCTTTCTGCTGGCACTATTTCAGCTCAGGGTCCTCGGACTTGAGCTGGTCCCAGGTCTCCTACTAACGTGAGCTGGAAGGCCATTTCCCTTCTCTTGGTCGGAGTTTCTTCCTCTGTGAAATGTGGAATATAAGTAAGATCCCAGATTTGGGGGCTATTTTTGTGCAGGTACTTCAGGAGTCTGGCAAACATTTCATTCAAATTTCATTTCAGAGTCTCAACTTTTTCTAAAATCGGGCTAAAAATATATTTACATTCAAATTTGTTATGTATCAAATTTAAATAGACTAGAAATGAGTACGATCATTTTTGTTACTATTGTTTTACTTTGAGTAAACCGTATATATTTAAAGCATAAAATAAATTACTTATAAAATACCACTTCCATTTCTTTTGGGGGGTAAAAATGCAGTATAAATTTACCTCTGGTCATAAGGGTTTCCTGGGATTCCAAAGCCTGATCCTCACACCAGCTCTTTCCTGTATCAGGGCTTCGCTGCTGCCATTGGCTCTGCCTAGAGGGCAGCTGCTCCCACCCCTCCCCTCCTTACAAAGGCTCTCCCGCACTGCCCCGTCTGCTGCAGCCAGTTCCGCCTCCCCAGCCGTCTTCCTACTTTTCACGTTACCCTGATTCATCTGTGCATGTGTGTGTTTGTTTTTTGTTTGTTTGTTTTTGAGTTTTATTTTGGTTTGGTTTTTTGCCTGATTTCTCCACCGGAGGAAAACATCGTGGGATTGAGGGACATCTGATTTACTTGCTTTGCAGTCCCCAGCGCCTCCAGCTGTTCCCAGCACCGAGTGGCTGCATTATAAATATTTGTTGAACACATGAAAAAATTAAAAAATGGGGGGAACTGACCAAGTCATTATTTTAATGTGGTGAAAATAATATAATATTTGTAGATAAAACATTTAAATAGAATTAAGTCTAATACAATCTCAAATCCTATATGGCTATGTGAGCTTGGGCAGTTCCCTGAGCCTCAATTTCTTATTTGCAGAAGAAAGAGTGAATATTCCTATATCTCCAGGCTTTTTGAAGTATAAGAAAACAGGCATTAAAGAACTTTATAAACTATAAACACATACAACTTCCAACAACCAAAAGCAGCCACAATGCTCACCATCTCTGTCAATTAAATAAAGTGCAGCAGAAGTACACGCTGGGTGGGGCAGGGAATAAAGCACCAAGGGAAATTTTAGTAGAAGCAGCAAAGATACATATTTTGAAAACTAGAAATGGGAAAGATATCCCAAGGAAGTATAAAGAGGAAAGACATAGGAAGGCAAACAGGGAACAGAAAGTTTCTCTCAATCACTCACTATAAAGTGTCTAAGGAGATACATTTAAAATAATAATACAAAGAGTATGATTAACACTTTCAAAGCAGTGCTGAGTTCCAGATTCCAATCTCCTAGAAATAACCTATTCAGTGATTTTCATTAGAAATGTAGAAATACCACTGCCTGCCCTGACTGGTGTGGCTCAGCGGATTGGGCATCATCCTGCAAACAGAAAGGTCACTGGTTCAATTCCCTGTCAGGGCACATGCCTGAGTTGTGGGCCAGGTCCTTGGTTGGGGGTGTGTGAGAGGCAACTGATCAATGTTCTCTCCCACATTGATGTTTCTCTCCCTCTCTTTCTGCCCCTCTCCCCCTCTCTCTAAAAATAAATAAACAAAATCTTTTAAAGAAAATGCCACTACTCTCCCCGGGTTATTTTTAACTCCTGGTAAGTCCACTTGAGCATAGAATGTTTGACTGCAATCTCCTACAGAGCACCCTCCTCACCCAACAATGCTATTTCCCTGGTCTGTGATTTGCAGAAAAATTGGATGCAGTAAGTCACTGAGAGAAAGACAAATGTCACATGAATTCACTTACATGTAGTATCTAAGGAACAACATAAATGAACAAACAAAACAGAACAGACACACAGATACAGAGAACAGACTGGTGGTTGCCAGGGGAGAGGGGGCTTGGGGGACTGGGTGAAAAAGGTGAAGGGATCGAGAAGTATGGATTGGTAATTATGGGACAATCATGGGGATATAAAGTACAGCATAGGGAACATGGTTGATGATATTGTAATAACTGTGTATGGTGCCAGGTGTGTACTGGAAATGTCAGGGGAAATACTTTATAAAGTATATGATTGTCTAACCACAATGCTGCCCACCCAAAACTAAAACAAAATAATATTGAATGTTTATTTTAAATTTTTAAAGTAAATAAATAATAAGACAAGAAGAACAATGGGATCTGCACCTAGAAGTCAGAAGATGTCAAAAGCATGCTGGCAAAAGTGCTTACTTACTTGATGAGATGAGGCACACACTCAATGTTTGGAGTTTTGGAAGTAAAAGGCGAGGCCACAGATGCCTCCTGCTCTGATAAAGAGATGCCCACATGAGCCATTTTCAAGGCCTGAAAGCAAAAAGTCCATTTACTATCCATGCACACTCACACACTGGCTCCTGAGGCCTCCTAAGGAAGAGGCCAGAGGAGCTGTCCGCAAGGTGGATTGTGGGCTCAAGCACCACTAGCTAGGAGATGACCGGATTTTGCTCTGCCTGCCACATAAGAAAGAGATGGCACTGGGAAACCCAGTAAAAGAAATGGGGACTTCAGATGCAAATTCTACCCTGTTTCACCTATAATGACCACTGAGTTATTGCATAGCTTTAATTTTGGGTCAAAACTCTCCCAACCCCCAGCATCAGGTTCCTCCATGAAGAGGACTAGAGAGAGTGTATATCTCAGGAAGCACTACCTCTACAGGGCTCTGGGCAAGTACAGTTGAGTGTGAGGCTGTGCCCCTGCACATGGGCACTACTTACCCCACAGTCATTGGCGCCGTCCCCGCACATACCTACAAAGTAACTAAAGGGGAGCTGCGTCAATTGTAGAAAAGATCAAAGCAATCGTGAAAGCTAATTTCTCTAATTAAGATGATAAAATGAGCTTCATTACATAGGGTTCAAACTTATTATTTTAAGGCAGTTTCCCTAATAGTCTGGTTTCACTAAAAAGTAAAATCGGACTCAGCAGTTCCTACAAAGGTTTAAGAAATCCAGGAATTTTCCTGACTCCAAGAGTTTCAGGGAGACCCTGCACTTCACTGTTTAGGAAGCAGCTTTGTCAGCTGTAAAAACAGGACGTTAACAACTTTAGGGTAAGATAGCATGGCATGGTGGAGGGGGCGCAGAACTTGGCACCGGGATATCTAGATCGTTTACCTGATCACTTTGCTATTCAGTCTATCGTTTTTCTCCCTTACAAAGTGTTGTGAATATTCAGAGATGTGCCATATGGAAGAGTGCCTTATAAATTCTAAAATGACAAATAAAACTTACTTGTGGGTGCTGTTAATAGTATTTACAATACGAGAGGAAATCTGCCAGGTTAGCAGTCACTCAACAAAAAAATGCAGTGCCAGACTCAGAAGTTAAAGAAAATACATCCTTCCTTCGGGACGGCTTTTTGAGGCTGAGCGAATACGGCTGTTCTAAGTTGCTGACAAAGACTATGGAGAGTCTGCTGTTAAGGTAAGAGCACTCTGCCGGCATTTACAGAACTGGCTGTGCTTCCTTTTACTCTGACAGCATTTACAGAACTGCTGTATGAAGGCAACTAGTTCAGGTTTTCAACCCTGTTGAGAAGACAAGGCTTTCTGAATCGAGAAACTTGCCTAGTGGCTGAATCAAGAGCGCTGCAGGACGAAGTAGCAGCAGGTAGGGCTAGAAGTCGCGTCTCTGCAGTCCAGTACCAGAAGTGGAGGGAGCCTTCAACACTCCATGGGCTCCGGAACAAATAACAACAATAATAAAGGGCCCCCAATGATGGGCACTTTATTTGGACTGCCCATTCTATCAATGGAGATGCTTTGTGTTAGAAGAGAAATGATTTTCCTGATTTAGGATACAGAGGGTGCTTTGGTAGAATTTTGATATTTTAAAGGTTATGCAAATCTCTTGTCATATAAATCTCCCTGTACCATGACTGTGATAATGCCTTGTAAAAACAAAGTCTAAATTTTCATCGCCACTTCAGGAGTTGAGCTCAAAATACCTTTCCAGGCTTGTTCCCTGTCATACCTTTTCATGCCCCTTATGTTTCTAGTCAGTGTCTCTCAAATCTGGATGCAAAATTGACTTATGTGGGAGCTTTAAAAAAAAATGCTGATGTTTGAGCCCCATGTGAGCAATTGAATCAGAACTGCTATTTTTTCAAAGCTCCCAAGGTGGCTGACATGTGCAGCCAGGTTAAGAACCAAGCCAAACAGAGTGGCCCCTGTACCTCTCACTCTCCCCCGACTGCCATGCCTCCCTGCACCTCACACC
Organism: Anoura caudifer; assembly: GCA_004027475.1. Classification (NCBI taxonomy): domain Eukaryota; kingdom Metazoa; phylum Chordata; class Mammalia; order Chiroptera; family Phyllostomidae; genus Anoura; species Anoura caudifer. The sequence continues at coordinate 517,817 of PVKU01000301.1, forward strand.
CCCTGGCTGGTAAAGGACCTACTCCAGTTTCTGAAATTCTTCTACCAGACTGGATTTCTGCCCAGGAGACATTCTTGCAAAGATGGTCCCATTCATCAGTATCTGTAAGGAACCCAAAAGAGAAATATTTTATTATGTCAGCTAGTCATCATGAAATAATTAATAACACCCATAAAACTGACTGGGTACTGACATCCATGAATCCATAAATGAGAAAAAAATTCTCTTCCAAGAAGTAGTCCATTGGATTTTAAGACAGGCATTGGGACACTGGTCATCCAGTGACAAAGAGACTGAAATTAGTAAACATGACTACTTTGTAAAAATATTTGGTGAAAAGGATGGCCTACAGGAATTTAGCTCAGCTGCCATGGGGAATGTGGTCCTGCAAAATCCTGAGCTTAATGGAACCTTAAGCCAGTAGAGCATGAGAAACTGTAAGGATCTTAGGAAAAGGAAAGGAGGCAACTGCTCCTCAGAAAATTGTCCAGAACTACGTAGCAAAAAAAACAGCCAACTGGTAAAATAGTAAAGTAACTACCGGTGGTCTTCGAGTTAACCAGACCCTCTGGGGTTGTGCAATTGTAGAATTCAGCTGATAGCCCAAGCCTAATTTGGACTATGAAACATTGATGGTGCAATGGTATAAAAACCTCTCCCAGCCCCTCCACCGGAGCTCTGTCCGACAGAGTCTAAGTTCTGCGTTAGATCTGAGTGCTCTCTGGCAGTAAGCTAAGCTTAGTGTTCACTCAGCTTTGAAGTCTTTATTCTTTTCTGCCTAAGCAACGCCTAAGATAGTGAGTAATTGAATGCAAATAAATCAGCCACTATGGGTTTATTTTTCATTAGCAACATTTTTCAGTTCATCCTTCTTCTGTGTAGAGGTCCTCTATCAAAAACTTAATGTAATTCCTCTATTCCTAACCTGGCTTCTTGAATAATTACTGGATTTTCATTATATTATGAGACTCCTAACTATGGCAATATAGTAACAGCTGCCCCAAAGCAATCCTGGTGACTTGAGAAGTCACTAGTACTTTAATTCTATAAATGATAGAAAATTGGCTAATTGAGTTTACTGATTTTAAATCTAGTAGAAAATGAGACCATGGTAACCTTTGTAAAAATATCTACCTCTTTTATGATACGTTCAATAGATATATCTCACCTATTTAGAGCTTTGAAATTACTGAGGATCATTCTCTGTAAATAACATTTTCAGCATCATTACCCAGAGGTTAGTACACTCTGAGAACTTACCTTTGGCAGTAGGCTGCTGAAATGTTGACTTATAACCTGAAAAGATTGTCCACTTAGGGCAAAATGGTAACTTCCTTCTCTGCTGTTATCACAGACTTCTTCCCTGATGTTAATGTAATTGTCCTGCAAAGCAAAACATAGTTATGTTAGACTCGGAGGAGTGGTCAGGACCACAGCAGAGCTAAGATAAGACAACAATGGCGGTTCAGGGGTCTCTCTTTAAAAGTCACACTCAAGTCCTGATTCCACAGAGAAACACTTCCTCTTTGCTAGGTCAGTTTAGCACACCACAGCCTCTACTGAATAGGAGACTAACACTTACTCATGTTCTGCTCTCCTGATTTGATCTTTGTGATCCCAGAGATGAGCTCATTTTACACATTTCAAGTGTAAAATACAAAAGCATTGCAGCTCAACAAATCTCTCCCTGAAGTGAGAACTTACATTTTTTTTCTTAGAGAATTAATATTCTTCCACAAAGACAATAGAGATAGGATACTGGCATAATTGGAGATAAATGGATAAAACTTTTTTTCCCACCCTGAAGATACAGTTTGCTTTTCTAATTCACACAGTGGTATCTCTCCTAGGAACTAAACCCCCTCTGAACTCAGCAGGGTGGTTGATGAGCAAGTGGAAAATGGAAAACTAGGTTACCAGCCCCCCTTTACTATATTCTTTCTCATACATAGCCAAAAAAATTAAATTGAAAAGAATGGATAGCTTTCAGCACCCAGGAAAGCACTGTACCTTACAGCTCAGTTGGAAAGGGATACAACTCAGTTCCTCACACTGCGTTGTGTGTTAGCCTTTTGGAGAAGTATGCTGAGCTTAGGCCACCTGCACACCCCTGCCAGTCAAAGCTGATCAGTGGCCAATGCTGTGCAATGGTTAGATAATATTAGATAATATGGCAGAAAGTCTGCTTTCTAGGTGTACCTGATTCCCATATGGAATGTGTTTCTTCTCCTCTACTAATTTCCAAGATATAGATGCTGATGAGGATGCAGGACCTTCATTTGCTTCAACAAGAATGACTTTCTGGCCTTCAGAAACCATTCCAGACTTTCTGGCCACTGTTATTGCAGTCTGAAGATTGTCACCTAGAAGAAAGGAAGACTATCCTAACACGAGGCAGAAGAGTTAGAACAGATTCATAGAGGGCCTGGAAAACCAGGATAAGGAGTTAAGAACTTATTTTAGGTGTGAAGAGAAATGACATGTCAGGTCTCCCTCAGCCCTGACCTTCCCTGATTTCATGATCCCATTTCTGGTTCTTGCTGCTTTTCATCTGGTTACTTCAAGGCATACCAGTATATTTTTGTCAGAGAGGGGAAAGGAAAAATAAAAAGGCAAAATTCAAATCTCTTTCTGTCCTTTGTTAACAGCTTGGTGAACAGTTAGCAAGGCCCTACTGGTTCCACAGAAGAGCTTTCAGCCAAACGGAGTCAGCCCACTATAGTCTCTCTCTCCCACTGACAACAATGGAAAACTCTGAACAAAAATACAAAAATCAACCACCCAAGGACTTTGAAAAGTAAACATAAGCAGGCAGAATGTGGAAGAGAGTTAAATTTGGAGAAACAATCTACAAGGTGCTACCATTCTCAAGGGTTTTTTATTTTCTCTTTCCTCTCACAGATTTGACCCTACAGCTGTGCAGGTATCAAAACTCTGAGAAACTAGCCTTTCTGGCCCGAGGAACTAGGGGAATTGGTGCCTGAAGGCTGAAGAGTTATGAGGGAAGTCCTGGGAAGGACAGACCTAGACAAGGAGCCTAAATCAGTGGTTGGAGTATGTAAGTCCCGGGCCCAACTCAGAGCTACGCATGTGCAGCACAAACCCAAAGAAGGGTTGCAAAGGCTTCAAGGATTGAACAGTGATTCTAATCACCTCCCAGATCCCTGAGTTTTTCTTGCTAAAAAGCAAACAAACAAAACTCAGCATTCTCCATAGAATTTTAACAGGATCCAAAGTCTCAAAACATTGTGTTAAAATATTTAGGATACTCAACATACAAAATCCCTGAGAAACCTGGCCAATTCTCAAAAAAAAGTAATCAATAATTGCATGTCCCAAAATCACCCAGATGTTATAATTATTACACAATGGTTTTAAAGGAGCTATTGTAAGCTTCCTCCACATGGTAAAGGTTAATTCTCTTGAAATAAATAACAAGAAAGACGTCCCTAACAGAAAAAAAACATAGTCTATAAAAAAGAACTAAATGGCTACTTTAGAAATGACTAGTATAATTAATACTTGAAACTGCAAAAATTCAGTAGATGCACTCAATAACAGAATAGAGATGAGGAGAAATAGTCAGTGAATTTGAAGATAGAGCAATAGAAATTATACAATCTGAAGAACAGAGAGAAAAATATAAAAAGAAAAGAAAAGAGACCAAAAAGATATCAAAAAGACTCACATATACATCATTAAAGTAAGAGAGAGAGAGAGAGAGAGAGAGAGAGAAGAAAGAGACTGAACAGAAAATTGTTTTTTAACAAATAATAGCAGAAAACTTACAAAATATGTTTAAAAATTTAAATTTACAGATTCAAGAAGTTCAGTGAACCCCTAACAACTCATTGAGAACCACATCTAGACACATAAACTGCTAAAAACAAAGATAAATAAGATATCTTAGGAGAAGAGCACATTATATGTAAGAGAATAATTATTCAAGTTAAAATTATCACAGATTGCTGATTAAAAACCATGGAGGCAAGAAACTGAGAGTAGAACAACATCTTCAAGGTACAGAAAGAAAAATTAACTGTCAACTCAGATGTCTATGGAAATATCTTTGAGGAATAAAGTAAAGATAAAGACATGCTTAGAAGAAGGGAACCTAAGATAAGTTTTGTTTTGTTTTGTTTTTTGTTTTGTTTTTTGCCAGAGGACATACTCAAAAAGAAATGCTAAAAGAAGTTCTTTAGGCTAAAAAGAAATGATACCAGAAGGAAACTTAGAACATAAGGAATGAAAACATAGCACAGAAATAATAAAATTGTGTGATTGGAATGTTTATTTTCTAAAATACTTTAGAAATGTAAAATACTTTAGAAAATAAACATTCCAATCATACACACACACACAAGAATGCTTTCTATTTTATTTGTATTTACATTGTACAGGAAATTCTATATTGTGTAATAACACAAGAAAAAATTAAATACACGAGATTTGCAATAACTAAAAAAAGAAATAATAAAAATTTGGGTAAATATAAAAGTCTGTTCTTCTTCACTTATGTTCTCTAACTCTCTACTGTTGAAAGTAAAAACTTCAGCACTGCCCAGTGGGGCTTTCATTATCTATTATATACATGACAACTATAGCAGAAGGGAGAAAGGGTAAAAAAAAATGGATATGGTTGTAAAGTTTCTTGGAAGGGTAGGTATGGATGTTGTAATTCCTACAACTAAAAAAACAAGTAATATAAGATCTGGCTGACTATCCTTAGCATAGCTTTTTCCAGAATTCTACCAAAATCCTTACGAGGATCCTCAAAAGAGCTAACTGGTGGAAAGGAGCTGCTGAACCCTGAGCTTGGAGGAGCATACTGAGGGCGGAGAGCTAAGAGGCACCCCCAGTGCCTCAGCAGGGTGCCAGCACGGGTCTGCTTTGCAGTGCAAGCCTGTTCTGCATCCACCACCATCAGAGCCCTGCTGTTGAGGATCGCAGCTCAGGCCTGAGCCTCAGTGATCTGACAAAGATATGTAACCACCTATTTAAGAAACCCCGTAGTGAGATAGGAAACGATCAGACCAAACAACCAGAACACACACGCTGGGGAAAGTAGAGTAGCTGTGAGAGACACAAAAAACTTGCATAAAAAAAAGGTTTTTGGAGAAGATAATAGTCATTTAAAAAACTGGGTGCAAAAAAATCTTAAAGCACGAATCAAAATTATAAAAATATGACAGTCACTAGAAAAAAGATAAGAAACTGTGAGAATAGATCCAGGAGGCCTGTCATATGAATAATAGAAACTCCGGGATGCAAAAAAGAAAGAGAGAGAGAACAAAGGTAATAATTAAATGAACAATAGAAGAGGTTTTGAACAATAGAAGAAATTTCCCTGAAAAGATGAAGGCAGATTAAAAGTGCTCACTATGTTCCAGATCAAATTAACGAAAAAGTGACAAATGTATAAGCATATTCTGGTAACATTTCTAAACTTCAAAGTTAAAAGACAAGGATTATATGGAGAAAAGAACAAGTCACCCACAGTGGACTGGCACTGAACTGGTTATATTCAATACCAAAAACCAGAGGGCAAAGGAAAGACACCTACATATTATTAAAGAAAAAGGAATGTAACTCCAAAATTCTGTATTCATTCAACTGCTAGAGCAAAGAACGATATTCCAGCTTTGTGAGAAATCAGAGAGCATATTGACCTTCAATCCTGTCCAAGGACAATTTTTGAGAAAAAAACGATAACTAAGAAAGGAAAAAAAAGAGAACAGAAATTTAATATGAGAAAAGGAGTAGAGGGAAGGTGATCAACTCTTAATTCTACATAAATAGAAATAATTAAGGATTGACTATAAGAACATGTAATATAGTGCTAAATAAAGGTTTTTGAAACAGAGGCATTGTAATAGAAAGGAAATTTTAATAAGGAGTAAATTAACTCAGCAACACCTAAAAGTTGCATTGAGGGACTAGAAAGGGGGAGTGTAAAAGTGACCCCAATGTCTCTAAGATTGTGAGGGTAGGAATAGAGGACAGAAAAGTACAGAAGGGAAAGTAAAAGTATTCTTGAGTTCCCAACAGTAGAATTGGATTCAGGGGATGCGGGATGGGGAAATATTCTATCTTGGCAACACAATTAATAGAGTTGAATGCCTCTGACTATGAGGTGGAAAACTCCCTCAAAAAATGTGAATGCATTAGGAAATCACTTATTCTCCATGCAGAAGCATCCATTAAGAAATTTCACACGTCTCTCCCCTGTGACCATTTCTCATCACTCCTCATTGGTGTGAACTGGGGCTTGAAAGTAGAGACAGAGAGGACAGCACTTTTTTTAAGTCTCCAGAACTGTTGGTCTCGTTATTGATTGGCTTTCAGTACAGTTTATAGACCATGCTGACTAAGCATTCTTCTTCTCCTAACATTTAACAATTAAATCATCATTTTGCATGGCTGATATCTTCTTTTTATTTGGGTGATATCTCAAATGTTCTCTCTCAGAGAAGACACCTCATCTAAGATAACCAGTCAGCCCTGGCTGGTGTGCCTCAGTGGGTTGACCACCAGCTCAAAACAAAGCATCGCTGGTTTGATTCCCAGTCAGGGCACATGCCTGGGTTGCAGGCCAGTTCCCCAGTGGGGGCCCCATGAGAGGCAACCACACATTGATACTTTTGTCCCTCTCTTTCTCCCTCCCTTCCCCTCCCTAAAAATAAATTTTAAGAATCTTTTAAATAAATAAATAAATAAATAAAACCTTTAAAATAGCCTGTCAGACAATTTGCCATATCACCCGGTTTTATGTACCTCAGAACACTCAATACTAGCTATTTATTTGATTAGTTGATTGTTGATTGATTGATTGACTGACTTTCTATCTCATCCCACCTAAATGGAAGCTCATGAGAACAATAACTTTGCCTTTTTGTTGCCCATCTCCAGCACCTAGAATGGTGCCTGGTCCATAGTAGCTCATCAACAACATCTGATAAATGAGTGACTCTCTATCTATTTCCACATCAAACTCTTACACAGTTTTCCACTTTTTTCTGTACCTGTGATCATTACCGTCCTTATCCGGGCTGAGATGAGCTCCTCCAACACAGGTTTTGTCTCTTCCTTCAGTTGATTCTCCAAGATCAGCAATCCCAGAAACACAAGGTCTGATTCTACCTTGTCCCTGAATGATTGAACCGAAATAGCACGTCATCATTCTTCTTACAGGAAGCAAAACAAAGACAAATCTCTTCCTGTCCGAGTGGTGCCTACTCTCTCATTCAAGCAACGTTCCTGAGGCACTGAACATGTGCCAGGAGCCATCCAGACAGGAAGGGGATATGGGGACATTTATTCCGACTGAATCAAGAGGAAGAGAGTATTTATTAAGCAAAAGGTTTATTTTAATGTTTGTACAGAATAAACTAAATTACTTCAAAGGTCTCTACAATCTGCCGTGCCGATTTTCATTACCTCACTTGCTGGCAACCACTGAGAGGAGTTCTACCTCTGGTACAAAATATCATGGAGGATAAGCGAGGCACAAGAAAAATATAAAATGTCAGTTTTTCTAGAAACAAACCAATAATCAGTACCATTTTAGTGCCAGAAATATGAGGTCATAACCTCAATAACTCTCTTGATAGTCCAGCCTCCCCATGTCTCTCTCAGCTGGTTAACATTGCTCTTCTACATAAAGTATGACAGTTACTGCAGCAGGTGGAGATGCTGAGGCTGAGGCTCCCACCCACCACAAGGGCACTTCAAAGATATCCCACAGGACCAAGTACTCCCTGCGGAAGTACATTTGGGGTTGGTGACTCAAAGAGTCTTCCAGGATTCATTTATCCAAGAGTCAGACACCTTTAGCAGACACAAGAGCAAGACCATAGCATTGCCTATATCTGGCTGCAGCACAGATGAAAGCAATACCCAGAGAAACCACCTTGCCTCGCTTGCTGTGTGTGCCTCCCATCAGCCAGGGGCGGGATGTTCCCGAACACTGCTAACCCCTCCACCAGAGTGGCGGGAAGCGGGCACAATTGGAACTACTCGCCTCAAAGCAAGTTTCCTATTCTTGAAAATGTGAGATCCAATCTCAAAGTTCACTGTCAGCTCTCTCACCAGTGATTTGAGTGACCTGAGTTGATTAAATTACAACGAATACCCAGCTTTGCAATAGCCAAAGTGACCCTTTTAAGGGTCACATCAAGCTGGCCCCAGTGGAGAGGCCCAATATGCTCAGGAATCTAATACGCAATGACTTCAAATGAGCCACTGGTGCCTCTGGGCCTCCCTGCCCATTCCAGAAGTGACAGGGTTGGGGCACATCTGCGATTCTCAGCAGGGGCGGTACTGCCTCTAGAGGACATTTTGGAAACTTTTTTGACATGTTACAAGATTTTCTGCAATGACCAATGCACAATGAACAATTATTTTGCATCCTACATGCCCTTTGAATATCTTACAGGACGTTCAAAGACAATAAAAGTTGTTTATACAGTCAGTATAGGCTTATACTGTTTATATTATACTATATAATATACTATATCATAGTATACATGCATACATAGTATACAATACAACTATACTATGTCAAACAAATATAAAATTGTTTATACTTCCCCCAGCTCTGTTTTACGTATAAGCACAAAGTGTCATGTAAGTTGAAAGGAGATTGTACTGTTTTATTCAGAGCTTTACCAAGAGTTTTAAACCATTTCGCAGTGACCTCACCGACAGCAAGACTGCTAGTGCTATTTGAGAATTCACGTACAACACCTGTATCAGTCGGCATTCCGGCATTGCAGCCCTGAGCACTGTCCACACAGGTGCAAGCAAAGCATTGCTTGAGCTTGTTTTAGTGGAGTCAGCTGAGCATGTATTAAGCAATTACTTTTGTAATGCATTATGGTATTTGTTTTTATTTTTACCCTATAGGATGGCATCATATTTATTTTTACAAATATGTACAGATTATATACTTATGGATTTTATTTTAGTATAAAAAAGGAAGTGGCACAAAATATGGTTACAATAAGAGACTGTTGCTGAGTCTGACGGGGTTGAACACAAATCCATTAGACCTCCCAAATTTAAAATCCTAGGTAACAAAATAAGCCTTGATTACCTCCACAGCAATGTTACCAATAATGGCTGGCACTGAAAACAGTGGAAAAGCATGGAAAATAAAGCAACAACAAAAATTGAATAGTCCATTTTAGCTTTGGAGGGTCCCTATTTTAATCTGCTCATACCAAAACTTTCTCAGCAATAGCCACTCTGAAGCTTTTCTACAAATATTTCTTAGTTTATGTAAGTCCAAGCCATATTTTTTTCATTAAGGTGTGTATTTCTTATTAAGAATTTTTTTCAGAAAAATGTTATGTTTTCTAACTTTCAACTAATTCACCAACTTTTGATAATTTTGATAATCAAAGTAGATAATTTTGAAAATTAGCTACTTGTATTTGTTTCAAAACGGGGGCATGACCATCATTTCATACTATGAAACACTGCTTACATTCATGCATCTGTTTTCACAAAGGTGTACAACCTTTCACAGTGTATACAGCTATCTCCTGGTAAGTTCTCTCAGTCAGTGTTTGCATCAGCTTTGTGATATAGGCAGAGGAGGGATGACTGTATCCGTGTTTACAAAGTTCTGAGACATTTCATACACGTGAATCCAGCAACCTATGTTGCTGAGTCCACCGCCCAGAGTGGTGCATCTTCCCACCAAATTATCCCACTTTATGAAAATCCTCCCCATTACCTCATCAAGACAGAGCTGTGGTGGTCCATTTCCAGCTTTTTGTAGGCCAGTGCTATAACCCGGAAGCCTTGTGTCGTGTAAATCTGAAGTTCACTGGCAAAACCAGTTGGCACTATTCAGAACATTACACAAGATTAGCAGGCAATATTTACTCAGTTGGTACTAGTGAAGAAACACACAAACAGAAAAAGAACCCCACCTCTAAAAAGGTACACAACAAGTCAGGGGGAACCCACCCCAAACGCAACTACATTGTGGGGATTGACGTCTTGGGATTTAGTGAACCTGAAACGAGACGGAAGTGTTTAAAGATAAAGGGGGATAGGATAAGAATAGAATTCTTATTGCTCCAGTTTAACCAGCAAACATTTACTGGCAGTCTACTACATGTCAGACAGTGACATGTAGTCAATGTCTGTAGTTGATCTTGGCTCTGTGAAGATTAAATAGCAGGCCCAACTCTCAGGATCTCTGCTAGCAGCTGCAGTGTGCTGTGCTATGGAAGTGCTCAGGGACACAGATACCAGACTGGGAAGAAGGGAGCGGGCGTTTGGGCTAAGAAAGCACCCTGTGGTCAGGCCTTGAGTCATTAATTCAGCTCAGGGAAAGCATAGAATGTGAGGGTAGGAGTGGTGAAGCATAGCTGGAAAGCTTAATAAGGGTCAGATCATGAAGGCCTTAAGATCTTAAGGGGGTCTGAGATTTTTCTGGAGTCCATGGGAAGCAACCAAAAGAAGAAAAGTGGGAAGTGACAATGTAGTTATATTATGTGATGGAAAAAACCAATCTAGTCAGAATATAAAAGGTGAACAGGGTAGGGGTGACTGGGAGCAGGGGGCCGATTCACCAACTATTGAAGTGATCCAGTAGAGGAACAATGAGGGCCTGAGCTAATCCATGACAGGGTCATGGATTAGCAATTGCCAAGACAAAGGCACTGAGGAAGAGGGACAACTCTGGGAAGAACCTTAATTTCTGGGAAGGGGGAAAGGGAGGTGTCATTCACCAAGATGGAAAATATAGGAAGTGAGAAATATAATTTTGATTTTAGTATTGAGTTTGGGATGTAAATGTGTCATCCTACTGGCAATGATCAATAAGTGATTGGATTCATAGGTCAAGTGCTGAGGGGACACATTGGGGCTTGAAATACAAGTTAGCCATCTGTAATACAACTCTGTTCACTTACCTGTTTCAGGTTGGCAAAAGCTGGCCACCTTCTCTGGTGCACCCTTCATGAATGCCAGCCGGTCACCCCCTATCTCCTGGACAATGACTGTCATCCTCTGCAGTGACGATGAGAATGGAAACTGATGCAGGATCGCCATTCCTTCCACTGGGACCTGGATGAGGGATGGGGAGCAGAGAGGGACTCGCCAACATAGCCTCTACCTACAAGGAATTAACTATTCCTCCCTCAATCTTTTTTTATTTTTATTTATTTATATTTTTAAGCAAATAGGGGAAACAAGTTCTCATCAATTTTCTCACATGGAAATCAAAAAAGACACATCTTTGACCTTTCAAAATTGTGGGCCTGATGGGACTGTCCCCTTGAGGTTGGGTGTTGCGGGGTGGGTAGCAGACGAGGCTTACCTGGCTGGCTGTTTTGCTGGGCTTAACTACCGTGGCATGTGCTGGCACTCCCTTGATGTGAAAATTGTCCCCAGAAATAGCCATTTCCTGTTTCACAGATGGAATATTTTCACTGTAGAGATGTATTTCTTGTTCATCCACTGATACTATGCTCAAACCCTCCCCTCCAGAAAATCCTCAGGCCACGTCAATGTACTCTCGGTTCTCCTCCCTTGGATAGATGGAGGTGAACCAGTCTTATTTCACTACAGGAAAAAAATGATGCCTTGAAAATGCTGTAGAACTTGAAGAGCAGACTCTTCTAAATTATTCATGCAATTTATCCTGCTTTTTCTGTTGAAGTATGTTGTATAAAAGGCTTAGTCTCTGCTTCTGATGAGCCTGCCACGGAAATAGTAAGCCTGAATAGCCAGGCTTACTGTGCGAGGCCAGCACCTTACGGCCTTTCTTTCCCTGGAGTTCATGGCTGTTCCTGCTCCTTCCTCTATGTCTACTATATTTTGCCACATATAATGTGCACTGATGTTTTTTGGCTGAAACTTTCAGGAAAAAATTTTTGTTTTAATTTTTTCATTAATTAATTAATATTTAGATACTTGTTTTTTGTATTATAAAGGACTTTTAGCATTTACTTTTGAACATATTATGGTACAAGTTTTCTACAACAAATAATTACAAAATATAAGGACAGACACAAGACACTTTTAGGTACTACCCATGTATAATGTGCATCCTTATTTTTCCCTCAAAAATTTGTGCAAAAATGTTTGCATAATACACGGTAAAATATGGTAATTCAGACTAATGGCCCTCGGGGTGAGGTATGGCAGGGATGGTGATATAAATGGTTGATGTTCAGTAAACAATCAGTCATTGCTGCAATGATGACCCTAAATTATAGTCAAAGGAACCTTTTACCAAAAGATGTCAGAATGCTTTGTAATCATATCATTGAGTGGCTGAAAAAAATCTGAGAGGAAATTATAATCCCTACTTAAAGATATAGAAACAGCAACTCAGGAAGGATTGAAGATTGGCAGAGTTACATCAGACTGCTACAGAACATGTCCTGCTAGAGTCCAAAGGGACCCTAAGGATTGTATCCTACAGTGGGTTCACACATGTATCAAAGGGGTCCAGAGCTGCAGCTGGCTGCCAGGGATAGTGGTGGGCTTGTGGCTGAGTAGGTGCGGATGTGTGTTTCCTAAGCTTGACCTTTATTCTCCATCTCAACAATGTCAACTTCAACTATTTGTTTTTTATAAGGTGCTTCTGAATAAGGTTTCCTTTTAAGAGAAGATTCTAGCCTTTTTTATTTCATTTTAGGTTGACACTGCTGGTCTACTCCATCCCCTCATTTTAAGGTCATGGGAGCCAAGCCCCAATGAGAGAGCTGGCTTCCCAGGGTCAAGCGGTCAGTTAGAGCAGAGCCGAAACTAAAATCCGGACATTCCTCTTCATGAACAGCACCACCCACTCTTAAATCCACATTACAGCCTCTGCAAAAGCTCTCATGATTTCCTCTTTATTTTTTCCAGTCTTAGGAACGAGGCAATACAACAGACTATTAAAAGAAATGAAACTCCTGTTAACAATGAGTTATTCTAAACACAGGAGACAGGGATGTTTTCTAATTCTCATGCTCTAGAAAACTTTGAAACCAGACATTGCTCATACTACAATCTGAAAATTTGAAAAAATGTATATAATATTGATAATGACATTAATACAATGGAGCGTATAACATGCGCCAGGAGTTTGTTAAGGGTGCCATTCCACTTAGCCACAATAACTCTGTCATGGAGATGCGATGCACAGCGTAGGACACCAGGCTCAGACTGGCATGCCTCTCACTACGTTATGCGCTCCATACTGGAGCCCTCCCATTTTCTAAGTACTGGGTATTAGTGATAAAACCTGTGGTGCTTAGGTATTGAGAAAGCTTCTTAGATTCTCTGCAGACCAGAGGCTTACCCAGGTGGTGGCTTCAAACATTTTGAGGTCCAGAGGGTCTCCCTGGATGGTCTCATCGAGAAGAACCAGAGAGTGACAGCTGGCCATGGCTGCGCAAAGTGGGCCCCATGGTAAAGCCCTGCCCATGGCAAAGTTGTGGACTTCCTGGAAGCTAAAGGACACAAGGGAAAGGGCTTCAGTCCTATTCCCCCATGCCAAATTGGAGCTTCTGGAGGTGACTTTTTAAAGAGTAATTTAATGTGCTTTGTCACATTACATACTTCCTCTCCAGTCCCCCCAGATTGATAGTGCTTCATCCAGCAGCATCCTCACGTGAGTTCAGTGAGTATGAGGAAAGTCTTTGAGGCTCTTTCAAGCTCTTTCTTCCCTCTTTTCCTTACTCTTTCTCTGGCACAGATTTAATTCCAGAGGTATGGAAGGAACTAGAAGTATCACCTTTAGTTCTAAGCACATCTACTTCCGCTCCAACTACCAGACTACTTCATTTCCAGTGCTGTGAGACAGAACAGCCTCGCCCATGCTATGACTGCATACACATGTTTTCTCTCTCATTAATCTTTCGGGGCAGGGCAATATCTTCTGTATCTGTCCAACATATTTGATGCTTGGCCAACATTACGGGCAACAAAAAAATGTATCAGTGAATAAATGAATGAGCTGGTACTCGAAATCTGGAAGACCATAATAGTAAAGAAATAGACCCTAAAAACATTTTTTTTACAGGGACACTGCATTCTCCTCTTCCACCTTGACATTCACCTTGTAGGGTCCACAGTGCAGCCATCATCATCATCACTTCCTATAGAAAGTGGCTTCATCTGAAACCTACTGACATAAAACTCCAATGCCGCACGCAGTGGGCTTTCACTAGGGCTGGGTTGGAGTCATCAAGTTCAGCCACTGGCCCATTGGAGGACTGCTCTCTGCAGCCTTGTTGTCAGTCCCTTCCTAAATGTGTAGCCCAGTAGGTGGTTCAGAGCGGCTCATCCTGGAGGACTTCTGAGGGCAGAAGACGCTTCCTGCATCGAGGCAAACCATGCCTCTTGGAGCTAGTCCCAATCTAGTTGTTCTCCCCTCTCCACACGTCAACTTTTGTGGACCAGCTCACGTGCACCATCTCTTACCCTCCCTTCTCCTGGGGTTACACAGGAACCTCTAGCTGTGTCTTCTGGATACAGTCTCCAGACCACTCACCTTTCTACTTACTTTCTTGAAAAAGTTTTTATTTGTTGTTTGCCTTAAAATGTGGTCTTCAGAACCAGACTATTATTTCTCATGATATGGACACTGCATTTCCTTAAACACTGCCTTAGGTTGCTCAGCGTTTTGTTCTTGAAAGCATCCATGTCACAGTGGGAACTCATAATTCAGCCACATTTCTCCCTGGCTTCCTTATTCAAGTTTCTGTGAGTTCAAAATCTCTCAGCTGATTACTGAACTGGTTGATTATATCTACTATTATACAGGGTTCAGTACAAATAATGCCCCCATTTTATTACAAAATCTTTTATTACAAAATCATAAGTATGTAATTCTGTAACATAACAATATCACACTTATGCACATCCGATGGTATTTCAGGCGAAATATTCATATTAAAACTATAAATTATTACACCCATATTAGTACCCTAACAACCACACTCAAGCAGGCATCACTTTGCCGGACCCTGTGTATCAAAGGATCAAGTTGTCTTAGTGGTTTACAACAGGCTCCTGGTATGTTAGTAAACAAGTAAAAGGAAGGCATCACCAGCAGTGTGACTAACACGGAAGCTTAAACTCACACCAGAAAGCAAACACAGAACAGGAAAAAAGGGATCTTCATTTAAGATGGCACACACAGTCATCAGGATGTAATTCTGAATACGTAATTCTGAATTCCTGAGATTGGGTAACTCTGGCTTACAGGCAAAGAAATAGAACTCTCTGTAATCCTGTCCTTGTATTTTTATTTGAATACTTGTAATTTATCCAGCTTGGGTAGCCTAACTAATGTTTAATGGTTTTTTAAGTATCTGACACACGAAACAAACTCTTTCTGGAAAAGATGAGAATCACCAGAGCTTACCTTTTATAAGAAGATATTTATTTAATAGCCTGCAAATCAGGTACTAACCTCTTAACTAGAACTAAATCTGCTTTCTCTCATGTTATAAATTAAAATTAGAAATTTAAAACAGTTTTTAATTGTTCTTTTAGTTATTTGAATACAGCTTTCACCATTTTGAAGGAAGGCAGGAATAAAGAGTAATGGGCCTATTAAGCAATTACCTAAATATCATATCATTTATTTTAATTTAAATCTAACAAGTTACATTTAGAAATAAAAAGTTTGATAAATATGTTCGATGCCAGTTCACTCAGTAGAATACCATTCAAAAGGTGGAGCACTTTAGTTAGTCTCGGGTCAGCAAACGCAGAGTGCCCCTCCGTGCGTGCCTCCTACGGCGCCGCAGCATGAGGGCACAAACCCAAATCAGAAGAGTACTGCTCTCAAGACGCTCACGTATTTTAACAAATGCACACACATTTTGTAGAAGCTGAAATGGACAAACATAAACAAACAAGGAAACCAGGTATATATCCAAATCCACCTTCAAGGGAAAATGAAAAGAACTTTAGAGAGTTTGAACTTATGAAAGTCTTCTTCTGTAGACTAATGCGGTTAGAAGTAGTAAGATTAATTTTTTTTACCCAGGAAATAGATTTGTTTATAAATATTTTATAGTAATGTTTTAATATAAAAAGGTATGACACCTGTAATTAAAATATTTTATTTTGTATAGATAAATTATATGTTATCTGCACAATGCAGAAGAACTGCTACAGACCTTTTATGAATAAAATGCTTTGTGATTTAGTTTGTAAGTGAGAAATACTTTCATTTTTAAAAAAAGTAAATGCCAAATGTTTCCTGCTCGGATCACAATCCGGTTGTGGAAGAGAGAAAATCAGGCAGGGCGGAAATCCAGGTGTGGCCACAAGAGGGCCTCAGGAGAGCACATGCCCGTCTTCACCACTTGGAGCTGAAAGCTGCCCAAGTTGGGGAGTCTGGAGGCCACCAAAAGGTCAAGTTCTCAGAAGTAGAATACCAAGGAAAATGGGCACACTGGCTCCAACTCCACAGATGTTCCTCTTACTGAAAGTCAGCGTGCCCAAGTGAGTGCACCGTCCTTCCTCCTAGCACACCGAAAGGCTTCGGTTTGTCCAAGGAACGGTACTTCCCTGAGGGGCAGTATTGTCCAAACTAGACGCACTGGGCCAACTTCAGGCTGCAGACTAACATGCTGACTATAAATTACATTTTAGCAAGGATTTGAATGCGCCTTCAAAACTTCTCCTTCATCTCCTGGGTTTGTATGTAGCACATACATATTTTAGCACAAAGTATTAGTGAAAGTATTTAAGAGGTGAAATTAAATGAAGCTACCCTGGCAAACACTGCTCACCAAAGCCAAAGCTAAATGTTTCTATTATTAGTTTTCATGAGAAAGTACAGAATTCTGGGAAAAGGGAAACTACAGTACATTTAGTCCAAGGTACTGCAGATGGTAAAGTGGTTCCATGGAAAGGAACCTCATGGTGATCTGATTATAAATTCTTAACTGGGCAGGTCTTGGTGGGTAGTCACACCCCAGGCACATAACTTGTTTAGTAAAGGGTTTGCCTTTGCCTTAGGCAAGCCCTGCCCATTGTTCTTTTGAGCATCTAGATTAATGGACCTTTGAAATAAGCCTTTGAAGTAACCACCCTCAGAAGAACACAAAATCTTGTGGACTATCCTGTGATCCAATCCCAGCCTTGTTTTCTCTGACCTTTATGTGATCTTCTTACTTCCCTTCTTAATTTCATAGGCATTAAAGAAAACTGCTGAACAGTCACTCTCCAGAGCATTTGAGATCTTGATTCCGAGCAATTGTCATAAGTTTTGGCTGAAATAAACTCTTAGAAAAATCTCTACAGGTTTAGATGTTTTCAGGTCTACAGTACTCACCCATTCTTATCACAGGGCACGACTCCCCAGAGATCCAAGCCCTCTCTTGTTAAGGTGCCTGTCTGAACAGAAACGAGCACTCAGTTTATTCTGAAGACCTAGCTCCCCATTGTAAAGACTCATACGGTATGTTTTAATAGAAAACTATACACCACAAAATTTAACGACATCAGCACTTCAAGCAAGAACACAGTAAGGTGGGTATATGGACTCCTGGGGGAAGCTTGGATGAGCTCATACAAACACTTAAAATCTTTGCATTTTAGTGTTCTCGGCAATAAAAGGATGAAAACCGTATCTGCCTTACATATTTCAGAGGCTTATTTTGAGGTTCTAAGGGCAGACTAAATAAATGGGAAGGCACTTGGTAAGGCTCTAAGAGCTGCAATATAGGTGAGTCCCAGTTTTTATAGCAGAAGTGAAAAGTCTGTCATCACAAATAAGTAATGGGAATAGAAGAATATTTATTGTTCTAAAGAAGTGGTTTGTTTTTTGATACATATTTGGTTAAAAGACATCTGGTATTTCTCTCAGTGCAGCATAATGTTGCAGAGCTTATCTGGGTTAAAACCCCAGCTGTATGATCCGGGCAAGTCACTGAATTCCTCTAAATGTCGAGCCCTTACCTGTAACATGGCTATAATCATATATGGTGGTTGTGGAGATTAAATGAGATAATATAAATAAGGAGCTTAATTTAATGCCTGGCATAGAGTAAGCATGAATTGTAATGATAATTACTCATAATTATTATTTATTTTATATTCAAATTCTGATCACAATTATGTCTCGCGTCCCCTTTCTTCTTCCAATCCAAGGATGATATGATCTCAGAAATAAAGCATTTTTCCTTATGATGGGAGGTTAATCACAAAATAATACTGCAATGGTGGCATGAGCCATGCTAACCTTTTGTTCTTTGTAGTCCAAGGTACATCTGATAGTCCACGCACAATCTGTTCTTGATAGTCCAACAATTTCATACTACAGCTCTGATCTCATTAGCTCTCCACTATCAAAAACCTTCAATGTACTATTTAATGGGTACAGATTTTATGTTTGGGAAGGAGAATAAAGTTCTAGAGATGGGTGGTGATAATGCTTGCATCACAATTTGAATGCACTTAAAGCCACTGATAAGGGTAAAAATGGTAACTTTTATGTTATGTACATTTTGCCACAAAAAAAAGCAACAATAAAAATAAAAACCTTCCATGGCTCCCCGCTGCCTGAAGAGTATGTAAAAATTTCTTAGCCAGACACTCAAGGTCTATAAACACCCCCTCTGTTACGCATGTAAGTCCCGCTTGGGTCAAAACCACACTCCAGTGCTCTCCGGACCCTGTGCCTTTGCTCATGTTCTCCTTCCCACAATGCCTTTGTATTGTACATATTTTTTAAATTTTCTATACTGTGATCTTTTGGCATCTTAAAAGACCTTTCTAATTGGAGAGAGACTGCGTCTCTGGGGCTGGCAATTCTTAAAAATAGGGACTCAGGCAAGAGCTCTTTGATGTGCAGACTAACCCATGAGTAGCCAAACCTCCTACTCCCCAGGAGGCAATATTCACTTCCCTTCCTTAATCGCACCAGGGCCAGGTAGGTATCAGACCACTAGGGGACATCTCTACAGCCCAAAGCTCACCAAAATCATTCAAACTAGCCAATCGTCTGATGTTTACCCTGCCTTGTCTTGTGTTTCACACACACACACAAAAAAATCCTAATAAAGGTCATGTCCTAAGCATGCCCCTCCCTCCCACCTGGCTGTCTGATCATAACATGGCAATTGTCCTGTGCTTCTCTGCATGGTGAGCTGGGCCTCTCTTCCCTAGGGGACTGTAACGTTAAACCCTCCTCTCAGTGGCACTGACCTTTTCCTGTCATCACTCAGTCACCTTTATAAATTAAGGCCCAGGCACAAAACTGCCCTTAGTTTCCTCTTTTCCTCTCACAGCTCCTACCTTCACCCCAGCATATGTCCATACAGACTAGAATACCTTCAAGAGAAGGTAGAATAAGAGGCTGGCTGGGAGTAACTGCCATATAATCAAGGATAACTTTAAGCAATATATTGCAGATGAGAAAATATAGTAAGGGTTTGATGGAGTTTTTATTATAACCAAGCCTCATAGTAAAGCTAAATGAAGTCTCCCTATTCATTCATTCATTCATTCATTCATTCACTCAATAAGACTTAATGAGCGCTGACTATGCCAGGCAATATTCTTAATATTAGAGATACAGCAGTAATCATAGTATTGCAAAAGGTTTAAATTTTGTTCTCTGAGGGTTTTGACAATAGACAGAATGCTATTTTAATTGTTTGCTTTTCACAGACTATTGGAGTTAGAAGAATCCTAAAAGATTCACTAATGCAGTGGCTACTGTTCCTTCTCTAAACCCTAGAATCTGAGAGCTCAAGAGACGTATCCTTCCTAGGTCACACAGCCAACCAGGGGGGATAAAGTGAAGTCAGATACCCTCATCTTGTGTTTCCTGCCTCACAGGAGTGTAAAGCATCTATACATGATGACAATGATGATAAAAAAAAAAGGGGGTGAGAATGAGGCTGAAACACACATACCTTGTCAAAGCAGACAAGGTTTAATTGCCCGCATACATTGATCCTCTGGGGACTGATGCAAAAGATGCCTTTCTTCTTTAGCCTCTTCTGGGCATAGATAATGCCTGTGGTCAAGGCAGCAGGTAGAGCAGGAGGAACTGCAATTGTGACGACATCCAGGGCTTTCTTCACCACCTCTCCAGCGGATTCCTGGAAGATATGTCCCTGTTTCACTATTACAGATAAATGGGTCATCAACAGCTTTGTGAGTACGATTTTTTCCTTCTTTTTGTTTACTCTTTAAGTCAAATTTCTAGAAATAATATGAGCATGTCATCTACGGGTCAAAAGATACGAACATGATTTGGCTCTCAATGCATTTTGTCAAAGTGCAATAAAAAAACTTGTAATGATTTATATGCTACCAGTAGAGAACCATATACCAATTTGCCAGGTATCATCAACACTGAGTGTCTGGGTTTTAATTAAAATGTTTCATTTCATAGCTATAAAATACTACCTTATTAAAATAGCTATATTCTCAGATTTAAAATTGTATAAGGAAATAGTGTGCAAGAGTAAATGCATGTTGCTATCCCAATAAACAACAGGTTTTATCCCATTAGATCTCAGAGTTAGTATGGACTTCGGTGATCAACTGCTTGTATTGGAGAGCTGGGGTATATAGGCCAGTTTCAGTGTTTGACTTGGTTTCCCAGGTTTGTAAACTGCAATCTAGATTAAGGTCAACATGTAGAGTATAAAACAGACATGGGTGAATGTATACTTGCATGCAGGAAAGGACCAAAAAGCAGCTTACCCCACTGAGCACGAAGACACACAGAGTATAGATCATCCCAATGGTAGCAGTCCCCACGAGGCACAGGAGGAACTTGATGGCATCCCTATAGAGCTTAAAATTCATCGGCTTGGGGTACAGAATGGATCTCACAAGGTCCCCCTTTGCGGTGTTGAATCCTGAAGTGGTAAACACACACTCCATCTCTGAGGATGACATCTCCTACTGCTAGTGCTCTCCTAAACCTCAACATTGCCTTCATTTTCTCCAGAGACATTGAAACAGTGTTTAACTCCAAAAGCAATTACAGGATAATTGGGAAAATATCTAAGGGCTAAAATGGAAATATCTATTTCAGAGCCTATTACTCTGGCCTTCCCTCCCTCCACTTTCAATTTCAATGCATCCCAGGGATAGGAAAGCCTATCCTGAGGGCAGAACACAGCTTTTACAAATGTAGCTTCCTTTTAAGAAAACAACTCATGAGAATGCACACAACACACAAGTCACTTGAATTTAAACTAAATGGCCCAGGAAATACAGATGAACTCCATTTTTAGTACTCTTCAAGGTCAAATTTTCCCTTTCTAGTCCTACCTAGGAAGAACTTGGGATTTGAGGTTAGAAGACCTGAGTTCCAGGTCCTGCTCTCCCAGTCACTGGCTATATGATTTGTTCAAGTTCACTTGAATAGTGTGGGCCCGAGACTACTCCTGTAGAAAGGAGGGATGATAGGCACCTTTGTTCTGCAAATATATGTGCAAATACTTTATAAACTACAAAACACGTAAAAAGTAATTATTGTCATCAGTATTATTTTCGAAAGGCATATACTATAGTTCAATTCACATTAAAATATATAGATTTAATATATTTGATTTGTTATCTAAATACTGCTTCTTACCTAATAAATTTAAGACGCTAGACAAACTGAATGAAAACATTTTATGAAAATAACAAAATGAAGGAAGAGATGCTCACTAACCGGTCTGCAGTACCACTGCCCTCGCAGTCCCAGAGCAAGCTCCCTTGGCCTGGATAACCTCTGTTCCGCAGAAGAGGACATGCCGTTTGTGGTCTGCTTCACTCTGCGTTTTCCAGGGCACAGAGCTATCCATCTTGGGTAATGGAGTCTTAGTGACTGGAATACTTTCTCCTACAGAAAATAAGCAGCACATTTTGTGAGGCGAGATGCCTTCACTCATTTAAATAATGTGAACACTCGCTCAGCCTATAGCAGAGTGGTTGTGGTGAGCCTGCCATGCAGCAGGGACAACCCTAGATATTGGGAACACAAGGAGAAAGGTAATGCTTATTTTTAAGAAGTTCATGGTCCAGGGAGGGACACACACATGTGAACAAATAAATATAAATGTTATAAATGCTATGAGTATTATAAAATCAAACATGGATGCTGAAATAGGCTGAAAATAACCACGTAGGGACTAGCAGGTTGTACAGTCTAGAGTATGGGGTGCTGGGAATAAAGGACTGTGAGAGCTATGCAAGACCCAAAGCCTGGAGGGCCCTAAGCGCACGTCTTAGAGTTTAAATGTTTTTCCATAGACTCGTGGGGAGATGTTAAACTATTTCATTTAGGAGAGTATATCATGTTAATGTATAAGAGAGTGCACTCTCTCTGCAGCGCAGGGAATGAACCGAAGTCTGGTGAGGCTGGGGTCTGGACATTGAGTTGGAAAATGATCACACGAACCATCACTGGAGAAGGTGCGGCTTGAAATATGGCAGTTGGCAGCAGGAGTAGAAAGGAAGTGCTGGATTTGAGAAATAAGGAAGTAAGAAGCCACAAAACTTGGGGGACATTTTAATATTTGCAGGTTAGATTTTTAATATTTAAAAATATTTTAATATTTTAATATTTAAAGCCACTTTAAATATTAAAGTGGCTTCCTGGTTTCTGACCAGGAGAATGAACAGAAGGTGCCATTATTCATTAACTAAGGGATTATAGGAGGAAGGAGGAATTGCCTTTTGATCAGGGTGAGTTGGAGATGCCTGTGGAATGACCAGACTGAGATGCCTTGTAGCAGGCTAGACATACATTTGGGTCTGGAGGTCAGGGCAGAGGTCTGACAAGTGATATTTAGTCAGAGTTTATTACCTTAGAGATTATAATAAAGACGATGAAAAAATTACTTGGGGACTGAGTGTAGGGTGAAAAGAGCAAAGGACCAGGACATAGCAGCAGAAATCAAAGAGATGGAGGAACAGGAACAGTACAGGAAGCTGAACAGTGTAGTTGGTGGAAGAAGAACTTGGAGAGACAGCGTTGTCTTGGAAAGTTAGGGAGAAGAGCATTTTCAGAAGAAAGAGATGATGAGAATAGTAGCCAGCAGCTGAGAGGTCAATGAAATGAGAAATGTAAAGAATCCATTGGATTTGGCAATTGAGGCCTTAGAGACTTTTGCCAGTGCAGGGGGAGGGGTAGATAGCAATGAGTGGAAGTGCAAACACAGGTGGTCAATGAAGTTGTGAAGAAGCAATGGTCTCTGAGGAACAAAGTTGCTAAAGCCTTCCACTGGTCTTTGTGGAGTGAGCAGTACAGAGTCGGACACCTGTTCCAGTACAATAAGGCCACTTCCATTAGGAAAATGGAACTTGGCATTGCAAAAGTCTGAGCACTGAGGGGTGTTTATAAATCTGTGGATTCCTTATAGTAAGGAACCATTCCCACCATGTTTTCTTTGCCTTTTTTCTTTGTTTTGGTAAGTTAACATAGGGGAGAGGTGTGTACTGTTTCTATTGCGTACCTTTCTGGTCTGCCCAAGAGAAAGGGATTTGGTTTGGACTTTAATGGGAGTCACAGTATGTCACTGTGTAGTCACAGCTTCCCATTTCATCTCAGAAAGACTTTATGACTCTTCTGTATCTTACAGAAATACTGGCACAGCTCCTAGTAATGTGTATGTGAGGAGAACTCAAAGCACTGCGATCCTGGCCAAGTTACTTCTCCTTTCTGGCCCTCAGTTTTAATACCAATGAGATGCAATGACTTCTAAGGACCCTCCCAGCTCCAGCATGCTATTTAAAAATGAAATACAGTAAGTCTAAAATACCCAGGTTTGCCAAATCCTGCATCATGAACCTTTTCAACATTTTTAAGCCAAGCTAGGGAGAGCTTGGACTTAGCTCTGTGGTTTTCAGGATGTTCTTAATTGTTTTTAAGCCCTCCAAGTTTATATGAAGACAAATGTTATATAAAATGAGAAAACATAAAAGCCATAGATAATTCTGAAATACCTAATGATTTCTACAATCTTTTAAGGTAAAATGACAGGGTTGTAACAACCCTTTGCTCGAGAAGGAATGCTACAGACTCAAAAGTGACCACTGTATCACACTTAGTTCGTAGAGAGCAGCTGTGAATTGAACTCTCAAATATATCCAGAGCAGAATTATTAATGAGATCTGTGGAAATAGGAAGGGCCCCCAGCAGCCCTACACTTTGCCATTGTCGTTCATGCAGAGGAGGAGCCTGGGAGAGCTGGGGAATTGGAAGAAGTGAGGTAGAACCACACCTGTCAGCATGCCTTCATTTACCACACAGCTGCCATCAATCAGAACCGCATCACACGGCATTTGCACTTTGTTCCCTGTCAGAATTAATAGATCTCCAGGGACCAGGAGACGCGATTCCAGCTCTCTGACTCCAGCTGTAAGTATGAGAAGATAGAGTTGAGTCAGTTTCTTTTCCTACAAAACTGTCTAAATTTGAAATCAGTAAAAAAGCAAACAGGGCACTTAAAACAGAAGGTTATTTCTCAACATTGAATCAAAACCCAGAAACAATGAGAAAAAAAGCAACGAATTCAATTACATGAAATAAAAAAAAGTTTGCCAAAAAAAATGCAAAGAAAAAGCTAATAACAAATTCAGAAAACACATTTGAAACTTATAGACAAAAGATGAATATTCCTAATATATAGAGTTCCTAAAAAATTAGATGTGTAGAAAATGACAGTGTAGCAAAATTGATGGAGATGTTAACAGATAGTTCACACACACACACACACACACACACACACACACACACACAAACTGCAAGGGGTGTGTTACACATTTGAAAAGATGCTCATTGTTATTCATAATAAGATAAATGAAAATTTCTTCCTTCTTTCCTTCCTGCTTTCCTGCCTTCCTTTACTTCTTTCCTTCCTTCTTCAGCCCCAAAGCTATGAGGGGTTAAGCAAAATAGACATCCATGCAGGGGGCTAGGTGAAGTGGGGACAGGGGTGATAGCCTGCTGTGGGTGTTGGAACCTAAGAAGGGTGGCTAGGAGCACAGTGTCAGAGCTCAAGGAGGGAGAAGAGGGCCCCTATGGTGGCAGTGGCCTGGTGTTGGATGGATATAGGAATCCCAGCATTGGAGTGGGGAGGGGGGAGAGGGTGATAATAATTAGATATAAAGAGGCTAGTGGGGGCCAGGTTTCTCACTGAAGAAAGGAAGTTACACACAAGCAAATATAAAACTTGAATGTACTCCATGGTCTTCATTGAATTGACGCCAGTAGTATAAACTGATGAGTTTCAACAGGCAAAGGAATAACATAGGTATAAATGTCAATCCACTGATGTAGAAGGAAAAATACCAACTATCAAAGCAATACTTACTGTAGCCAAGAAACAGCAATGGATACTAAAAATAGTGGGTAAAAATTTGATATGGATGAAGTAACTACTAATTACAAGAGTAAATTTACAATAGAAAAATCTGGCAGACACCATTTAGTTAAGTAATCCAAGTTAATCACCAGTAACAGGACAAGTTTAAATTATGCACCACAGGAGAGGAAGCAGTGAGAACTCAGCATTACTTCTGTGATACTCCAGCTAAAAAAAAATGCGTAACCTGAGTTTAACTATGAGGGAACATCAAACAAAACCAAATTCAGAGACAGTCTGTGAAATAACCAGATCAAAGAGTCAAGGTCATAAAAGTCAAAGGGAAAAAAATAAAGAAGATTAGAGGGACATTGCAAACAACACTGTTGTATAGTCCTGAGTCCTTTCCTTAAAGAGGATGACTGAGACAGTTGGTGTAGTTTGAATGGTTCTGAGCATCTGTTGGTATTAACATATCAGTATTCACTTCATGTTAATGTTTGTACTGTCAGTTATATAGAATATCCTTATCTTTAAGAAATATATACTAAAGTATGGGGGTTATGGAGACACATGTCAGCAACTCATTCTCAAAATAGCTCAGAAGAAAAGTGATTTGAACTAGTCTTGCAATAAATCCCTAAGTTAAAAAAGAAAAAATAATATACAGGAGTTAGCATTGCTCACCAATCTGATTAGAAAAATCTAAAAGCTTGCCAGTATATTCTTATGGCAAGGCTGTGAGAAAATAGGCCCTTCCACCCTTTTCTGGTGCAAATGCAAACTGGTACAAAGTCTAAGGAAGGAAATTTGGCAATATCTATCTTTTATTTTTTTATTTTTATCATTAATTTTTATTGTTGACACTATCACAGATGTCCCCATTGTCTCCCTGCTTTGCTTGCCTCCACCCATACCCCATCCCCTTCCCTCTGACTATCAGGGCACTGTTCTCCATGTCCCTAAATGATGCATACGTGCTCTTTGGATAATCCCTTTACCTTATTTCATCCTGTCCCCTCTGCCTCCCCACCCCCGACAGCTGTCAGTCTGTTCCAGAGTGCAAATGCATTTATTCTGTGACTCAACAATTTTACTTTTAAAAATCTATACCAAAGATAGACTGGCAAAGGTATGCAAAGACCAAAAAAAAATTATAAAAAGACAGTACAAGTGTTTTTTATTATAGCACTATTTGTAATAGTAACAAACTGGAAAAAAACAAAAATCCTTCAGCAGAGAACTGATTGAGTGAATGACTCCTCCCCCAAGACAGTACTATGCAGCTGACACATTGAGTGAAGATCCCTGCATATCTTTCTGTGAAAGGGTCTCTGGGAAACATAGTTAAGTATGTAAAGCATGCATACCAGGAAATAAAGTTAAATGTGTATGTTATACTCCTGTTACCTAAAAAATAGCAGTATAAATATATGTCTTATTCTATAAATATAGCTATAAATATTATATATAATTTGTATTTTTTACAAATGTAAAAATAAACCATAAACAAACAAAAATGATAGCTATAGAGAGAATGAGTGCATGAGATAGGGAGAAAGGGGATAGAGACTAGCATCACCTGAATATCTTCTGCTTATGGATTTAAGGTTCACACCATGCATATATTTTTATAATATACACACAAACTAATACAAAAATACATTTTCAAAGCTTACTCTGAAAGTTTAAAGCACAGCAAATGAGATGAACCTATCATGTTGTTGGTATAACCATACATAAAAGAAATATTTTAAGTGACTTTAAAATATGATGTTTTATAAGTCAAGCCTCCCATGTTTTTATTTCTTAATTAAAACATGATTTTTTTAAACAGTATAATTTCATTGTTTATTCTTAATGGTATATCACAATCAGAAAAAGAAGAACTTTAAAAAGTCTTCTGTTGCTAGGTGTGTTGGTTTGTTATTCTGATATTATTGTGTACAATAGTATAAAGAAAATGAGACAGACTTTCTGCCATTGAGAATTGAGACTTTGGGTATGGAGAAAGGAGAGACAGACAAAGGTAAGTAAAAACACATAGTTCTAAATTTGAATTGGAAATGTCAGTATGAACTGATAGTGCATTTTACCTTCAAAATATTATTTCATAGGTACATCTTCTGAAAAGGCATAGAAACAATTAGGAACACCATGGAAATGAGCACTCCCAATGCTCTGATTGAGATGTCTAAATACCATATTTAAGAGCTCCCTGGAAAAATGGGTGTATCTCAATTTAAAGCAGAAATTGTCCAAGATGAGTTTGGAATAACTTGTTATACCAGAAATCATTAAGACATTCAAAGAATACTAGGATCATGTCAAAAGAACTCAGGAGCCAACCGAAAGAAGCTCTGAATGGCCAAAGATGGGACAATTTGAACAAGCATAAGAATAAAAACTGCAATGAATGGAAATGTATCAACCATGTTTAACATTATGTATTTACAATGACACACACACACAATCTTTGAAAGTGCTAGAGGACCAACTTGTTATTCTGAAAGATGCTAAATAAGAGGAGTAGCCAGATATTTTATACTTTCTTAAACTGAATCTCTGGATAATGAAATAATTTTTTAGAATATTTGTAGAAATATTCCACTTGATATATAAAGATGGCATGATAGAAGTAGAAATTTGAAACTCCTAATAAAATAACAAATCTAGATCATGAGTATTTATGCCTTCTGATATCACACACACACACACACACACACACACACACACAAAGATAATCAGGTATTATGTACCTCTCATTAGAAGTACACAATATCAACTAAGAGGTATTCTTGCCAAGACCCAAGCCTCACATCTGACTACCAGTTTATAGAAAATACAAAGAATAGAAAATTATGTTAAAGAACTCCAATATAATCTAAACTGTGGAAACCAAGGATGAGCTAGTTATTTCTTTCATCAAAAAAATTTGCAAGGAAAGAATATTTGACTCTGGGTGGTGGGCACACAATGTAATATACAAATGATGTACCATATAACTGTACACTTAAAACCTTTATAATTTTATTAACCAATGTCAACCCAATAAGTTTAATTTTTTTAAATTGCAAGGAAAAAATAAGATATGGAGAAGAGAAAGTGTGGATCAAATTAAACTTGAGAATTATCAAACAATTGCAGTATGTGGACTTTATTTGGATACTAATTTGAAATTTTAGATATTATATATCATACATACATATACCATAAGTGCATGTGTATGTACATACACACATAAACACTTTTGATTCAACTGATGAATTTCAAGCACTGATGATTTCTTAAATTATGAGGGGCTTATTTTAGCTATGATAAAGGAATTGAAAAGGAGTCTTTATCTTTTAGTTATATACGAAAATAGTTTTGAATAAAGTGATAAAGCAACCGGAATAGTTCAAAATAACCCAAGGTGAAGGAGGAAGTTCAACAGTTGAAAAAAGATTCAATGAGTTGATAATCATTGAATCTGGGTGATAGTTACGTGATGTTTCATTATCGTAGTCTCTCCATTGTTGTATATGTTCAAAATATTTCATCATAAAAATTAAGAAAATGCCCAGGACATTTTTATAAGGTAAACATTTACTTGCAGCCAAGATGTAACAAAAAAGACCAGATTTGTTCTTCCCACCTAAAACAACCAACAATCATACAAAATACACAAAACAATGGTTTTTAGACACTGAATTTAAGCAAAAAAAAAAAAGAAATGGGAAACAAATAAAGGTTCCTTATAATTGCTCAATTTACTGCCTTTAGAGAATTTCCAGGCCATGACAGAGGGAGGGGGAACCAGATCATGTCCAGAGAAACCCTGAGTTCAGTACAGAGGTAAGAGTCTATGGAGATTAAGGTGACTTGAGTTCACAGCACAAAGTACTGGAGAGGAGTTAACTGCCCAGAGGGAAAGCCACAGAGACTTGCAGAGAATTACCCTTTACTATTCAGCAGATTAGTAATCAACACATCCATATAATGAAACTATTAGCAAATTAACAATTGGATATTTACATTTAAAAATATCATTCACAATAGCATCAAAATACATAATACTTAAGAATAAATCTGAGAAAGAATGTGAAAACCCCATCCACTGAAACCTGCAAAAAAAGGAAGACCTAAATAAATAGAGAGATGTACCATGTCTGTGGGTCAGAAGACCCAAATTTGTTAATATGTTGATTTTTCATAAATTGATCCCTAGATTCAACACAGAATTTTGTTTGGGGGGTGGGGTACAAATCGATAGGTTGATTCTAAAATTTATATGGAAATGCAAAGGACCCAATACTGTCAAAACAACTCTGAAAAAGAATAACAAAATTAGAGGACTAACATTATTCTATTTCAAGACTTATCATAAAGCTACATTGTGAAGAATTGGTATAAAGGCAAACAAATTGATCAGTAGAATAGAATGAGGCCAGAGACAGATCCATCCATGTACTGGCAACTAGTTTTTGACAAAGCTGCAAAGGCAATTTAATGCAGAAAGAATAGTCTTTTCAACAAATTGTATATTTGGACATTTGGAAATTTGCAAAAAAAATGAACATTAATATAAAAAAACCTCAAAATGCAATGTAAACTTAAATGTAAAACCTAAAACTATAAAACTTCTAGACCCCAACATAGGAAACCTTGATGACCTTGGGTTAGACAAAGATGTCTTAGACATTACACAGAAATGTGATCCACAAAAAAATTGATAAACTAGATTTTAACAAAGGCATCTGTCCTTTGAAAGACACTGTGAGGAAAATGAAAAGATAAGTGATAGACTGGAAAAATATTTGCAATTCATATATGATAAAGGACTAGTATCCAAGCTATAGAAAGAACTCTCAAAATTTAGTAAGGAAATAATCTAATAAGCAATAATCTAATAATCTAATAAGCAAGGTTTGAACGGACACTTCACCAAAGAAGATATAGAAGTAACAAACAAGTACTTGAAAAGATGTTCAATGACATCAGTCATTAGGAAAATGCAAAATAAAACAACAGTGAGATTTAACCACAAACCTGTTAAAATGGCTAAGATTAAAAAGCATAACATCAAGTGCTGGAAAAACCGCACAGCACATGGAGCGTCCACTTATTGCTGGTGGGAATATGAAATGGCACAACCACTTTGGAAAAATATTTGGCGTTTTCTCCGAAAGTTAAATATTTTTTTATCACATGATCCAACCATTCTACAGTTAGGTATTTTCCCATAAGAATAAAGTGTATGTCCATAAAAAGGAACCCCAACATTCATGGTGGCATCATTTGTAATAGCCAAAAATTTGAAACAATCCAAATTCCCATCAACAGGTGAGTGAATGAACAAATCTATAAAATAGGATTCTACTCAGGAATAAAACAAAGTGAACTATTGATATATTTAACAAAATGGATAAATTTCAAAATATTTACAAATGTTAATCTCAATAAAATTAACCCCATATATATTATGAAGACAAAAATTTCATACTGTACAATACCAATACGATTCATATAAAACTGTAAACACGCAAACTGGTTGCCTGAGGATGGGGATGAGTAGAAAGGTTGAAAGGGAAGGTTACAAACAGGCACATGGCAACTATGGTGCAAAATAGAGAGTCGTTGTCTTTATCTTGGTGACAATTTCTTGGGGGTGTGTATCAAAACTATCAAATTGTATATTTTAAGAATGCTCAGTGTATAGTATGTCAATTTTACTTCAGTAAAACTGTATTGTTGTTATTGTTGTTGTTTTTAGGTGAAAAGACCTCCAGTTCTTATCTCTTTAAGTAAATGCACAGGAAGAGATGGAAAGAGTAGTAGGAAACATTAGAAATACAAATTTAAATCTTTTTCTGTTTCTATATAGACAATACATAGATCGAAAATAATGGCACTTACCTTTTCTCTCACATACAGAGACTGTAATGCTATTATGTGACTCAACTAGACGGTGGAGTTTTACAGATTGCTGAAAAGGGGGCAAATAGAAAGAGGCTTATTTATTTGAGGACTGGTCCCAGGTATTATTCAGTAAAGTGCTAGCCTTCTTTAAAGATGGAGCACTATCTTGTTGCAAAGTGAATGTACTGGCTAAAAATAAGACCGAGTGGCTTATTATTTGATTATAAAAGCTTTCAACTTGTGCTCTTCACCCAGCAATAAGAAGTATATATTCTTCAGTAGAAAGGAATTTCCCAGCATGCTCTTCCATACAAGAGTTTTTGATATCCATAAATTTGTGTTTCATTTTTAAGTATATAAATAGTATCAAGAACTTTGATCATTCAGATATAATTTTATACTAAATATCTTCAATAACTAAGACTTATTTCAGTTTTGGGACATCCCCACATCAGAGTTCTCAATCTATAACTTTATAAAAACTTTGATGGTTCCTACTACTTGCTTGTAGAATTTATTGTTCTAACATGTGAAATATATGGGACATTGAAAGTACATCAATAAGAAGAAACAAAAGAAAAACATAATAAAGTATGTTTATTTCACATTTATTAAGCAACTTTGTGTGAAAGACCTTTAACCTGGTTCTGGGGGATTAAAGGTCCCCATTATTTAGTGCGTATTTTTTTATTCTGATTTTGTCATTTAAGACACTCCTTATATCTCTTAGCTTTAAATTATTTACAAATCTGATTAATATGTCCTAAGAATGATTAACAGAATAGATAATGTTAAAGACAGAGTATTCTGCTATTAACTCAATCTTTTATTCATTTATATATTCACTTAACATTTATTGAACAAACTTTATGTGCCCGGAAATATACTAACAGTTGGGGATAGAATTAATGGTTAACAAAAAAATTTGGTTCTTATCATGAAGGAGTTTACAACCTACTGGGAGAAATACATTTAATCAAATACCCATATATATAAATGTATTATTACAATCAGGAATAAGAGGAAAAAAACATAAAGTGCTTTTGGAGCATATATAACAAATGGAAGCAGTAGAAATCTTTCCTGAAGGAGTGATGTTGAATGAAATTGGTTGTGGGATCTTAGTCTGGAACTCAAAAGAGCTATTTGGACTTGAGATATATACACAAATTTAAAAGTCATTAGCATATGCCTTTAGAAGTCATTGGTATATGAAGCTGTAAAAATAATGAAGAATCTCTCAATGTACTCATATGAAAAAAACCTCAAGACGTATTATTAATAATAATAAAGTTACATAGAAAATAGTATAATCATGTTTCCTTTACATAAGAAAAGAAGAAAAACAAAATTATATATTTATATTTGTTTGAATTGCCTAAAAAATTTTTTTGGAAGAATTCACTAGAAACTAATAAAAGTGATTGAACAAGTGGATGGGGGAGAGAAAGATGGAACATACAAGATATACAAGATGGAAGGTGTATTCTATACATTTTCATACTGTTTTAATTTTGAGACACCCATTTTTTAAAGGCGGGGGCCAGGTGGAGGAGGATAAACTTGAAATGAAAATGGAAAAGAGCAACTAGAGAGCCTGGAGAGCATGCTGCCACTGAAGCCAAACGGAAGGCATACTCGGTAAAGAGGCGCTGGAGCCCTCCACTGTGCCAAACACAACTGAGAAGTTTAGTGAAATCCGTAGTGGGATTGCAAGCGTCCACTGTGGGAAGCGGACTGCAAAATCAGCAAGCAAAAGACCAACAACCCAGTAAAATTTAATGAAGCACAGAAATACGGTTCATAGTGAAAGAAATGCAAATAGCTTAAAACATTCGCAAGTGCTCACCTCATAGTAGAAAACATTGTATTATATTTATGGGATTCTATTTTTGCTTATATTGGCAAAGATAAGGAAAACAAATACTCCATCAACCGTTGGTAGGAGTGTAAATGCAAACTGGTATTACTAGTTTAAAGGACATTTGGGCAACATTTATTATAATAATATACTTGACTCATGATTAAGTAATCTCAATTTATAAATTATATATCTCTATATCAATATAGTCACAATATAGTCAATATAGTCACAGATAAGCATATACATACCTGTTATATACATATATCTATATGCAATATAAATTACATATTTGAAATTTGTATGTATTTATAAATACACATATGTGAACTCATGAAAAGATATATGTGCAAGGATCATCATTGCGGCATCGTTTTAATAGCAGAAGACTAGAAACAACCTAATATCCATCAATATAAAACTGGTTTAAAAATTATGGTACACCTAGAGAAAACATATTTGGGCAGATACAGAAAGATATTCAAGATTTATTCAGTAAAAAGGTGAAAGTGCAGATCAGTATACATAGTGAACTTCCATTTGTGTAAAATAAATGAATGCGTAAGTGTTTAATGTTACCAAAAGTGTATAGAATATCCAGTTCCAGAAGATGCCTCTTGGCAGGGAACCTGGACACTGAGGAGTACTAAAGTGGGAAGAATATTTATTTTTCATTTACACTGTTTTATTCTGTTTGAAAAATTTTATCATGTCCCTATTTATTACTCCTTCTATTAAGAAAAAAAATAACTAGTTATAACAGGAAATTTTTTAAAAAATGTAAAACTGTCTATGGGCCTTGATATCATAATGGTGACCTGAACAGGAGTTGTTTGAATGGAGTCATGAGAGAGTAATCCAGGCCACTACCAGTGGAGGGTGAGAGGGAGATGAGTAAAGGATGACAGTGTGCATAAGGAACTGAAGAAGTTTCTCTGTAAAAGGGAGAAGGGAGACGGAATAGGAGCTGAAGGTAAAACAATGATCAAGAGAAGGGATTGTTTCTTTCTTTCTTTTTTTTTAAGTTGGGAAAAGCTTGAGCATGTCTAAGTGCTGATGAGAAGGCCTGGAGGAGAAAGAGCCACATTCTCCTCCGGTCACCTGTGGACTGAATAAGCACTCTGAGAAGGCTGGAGAAGATGTTGTCTCAAGACAGGCAGAAGGCACTTTCTCCTCTGTAGTGAGAGATAAAGGCAGGATGGAGGTGGAGACCAGGGTCATTTAGCAGTTGGAAAGGGGGGAGTTGAGCAAAATCCTGTTTTATGGCTTCTGTCTTTATGAAACAAGTGGTGAGATTATCTGCTGAATCAGAGGAAAAGTAGAAGAATATGGGCAGCTAGGCATCTCAGAAACTTGAAGAGAAATTCAGTTTGAAATCTTAATTTCAAAGAATGGACTGAGACATATAGAAAGCTTGCCCAGATGATGTGGGCATTCGTGGTTTATAATGCAATCAGCTGGTCTGTTCTCTGTGATTTTTTCCCCCAAAATCACCTACATCCCCTGGTGTAGACATAAAGAAAGCCATGATATGAATTG
Source organism: Anoura caudifer (assembly GCA_004027475.1). Lineage (NCBI taxonomy): Eukaryota > Metazoa > Chordata > Mammalia > Chiroptera > Phyllostomidae > Anoura > Anoura caudifer. The sequence continues at coordinate 552,410 of PVKU01000301.1, forward strand.
GGATATTGACAAGTAAGTACCGACCCAAACATAAGAAGCAAAAAAATTAATATTAAAGAGACTCCTCCGCTTTCTACCCCTCTTCTACCATCTTCAACATCCATCAGTATTCTCTAGGTATATTTTTTCACTTATTCACAGTTCATAAATCTGTGCATAGTCTTCTAGCTAATCAACCTGAGTAATTCAAAGAGAGGGCAAAAATGACTGGAAAGTTTAGGACTGGAATATGAGAAAAGGAAAAGGACTAACAGTTGTTGAGCATTAGCTGTTATCCTAGACGTTTACGAATGTGGTCTCATTTATTATGAGTGGGCAATGACTATTTCTTGATTTTCCTTTCTAACAAAATTTCAATAAAGTTACTAGTGCTCTCTTTCTGAGACCATAAGATTGGTAGAAAAACTTACCTCTCTAAGATCATACACCGTCAAGGCTATGGAAATGATGGACATAATTATGATGGCAAAAGCATATTCCTTGTAGTCTTCACTAAACCACAAACAGACACTGAAGAGTTGAAATATGTAAAATGGATTTAAAACCTGTTGGCAGACACAAAAACAAGATGACAAGGAAGATATTTAGGCTTCACACTTCACTATTCATTGACATTTGTTTTAATACTCATCTCTATGACATAAGTCATCCCACACAATACTCCTAGTTATATTCGTGCAGTAATTGCCATGTGCCAAGTACTGCACTAAGCAACTTTGCTTGAATTTGCTCATTTAATTTCCATAATTACCTTATTAACCAGATGTCATTACTTATCTCTATTGTAAGGATGAAGAAACTGAAACTTAGATCTTGAGAAACTTGCCCAAGATCACACAGCTGTGACTATCACAGACTAGGACTTGAACCCAGACAATCTGACTCCAGAGCATGTACTGTTAATTACTGCTACCCTTATAATTTACAAAACAGTGCCTCACATATCTTCATGTTGACCGTCACAACAGTTGTATAAGGAGTAGATATTATCACATCCAGTTCACAGGCCTTCAGAAGGGTGAACCTTGGTTCAGGTTTACAAAGTTAAAATGCTTTCTAGTCTAATGTCTTCTTGGACAAAATATCTGCCATATTTGAAGCCATTAAAGTACTTTTAGATTAGTGGATGAGTTGAAGATGGTATTTTCTCATAAGTAAAGAACCAAGTTGCAATTGGTAAGCTATAACTGAGCATCTAGAACACTGGGGGAAAGTGGAGGATAACTCCAACAGTTGTGATCCTGCTTGGGTTGAAAACATTTTGTGCCCTTATTCCAATTCCCCTCCGTCTAAAACAGGAATGGCAATCCTTGCCTCTGGTTAGGGTAGAAGCACACAGGAATTTCCACTACCAGTTTCGTTTGCTTTTATTCATGCCTGAGAGCTTGTTAGAAATATTGAGGAAGTACCTTGAGCTTATAAGCTTTTTTTTTAAGGCAAGAAGGAGTGGAGTTAAAGTGCAAGAGGAAACCCAGAGCATAGCTATGTGGTTATAATTTCACAATAATCACTATAAAATAAAAAATAAGCCCAGTGATAGAACCAAAGAGGAAAAATTTAGTTTATTAAGTGATGGCCAATCCTCCTTTTCCTTCCCCACACACATTGAGATCAGTGGAACTAATAAGGCTGAACAGATGTTTTTCTTACTACAATTTTGGATGCTGAGGAAATTGTGTTTCCCATAAGAAAAGAATAGATTTTCAATTTTTAAAATTATTTTAATCTCTCAAACTTGAGATGAACTAAGAAGCAAATGATTAAAAGAGAAAAAGAATTTATATTTATACAGTCAGTAGGGGTAAGTAGACACATGAGCATGGTATCTTTTCCAGTGTCAGGCAATGGACTTGTGCAAAAGATGGACTTCAAGAAAAAGAGTAGAAAGTGATATAAAAAATACATTTGTCATTCTTTTAAAACATCCCAAGTTACAGTTACCTATTAGCGAGTAGCATTCTTGATTGTTTGACTACAGCCAAACTTCTTTATTTTGTATCCAGCACTGAAAGAAAGTAATATTACCTCTTTGACGAGCAGTTTCCAAATTGGTGTGATTTCAACATCAATAGTATTAGGCCCACATATTAACCTCCTATAGGAAGAGATCACAGATCACTCAATTACTACTAATAAACATGAAACTCATTTCTTGCCCACTCAAAAAAAAGCTCCATTTCATGTTCACTTTCTCACTTGTGGGATCAACGTCTTTCTCATTACATAACACCCATATCCTTCTCAAAATAACTGGGGTGAGGGGAGTTCTCAGGTGCCAAAACAATAAACATGATGATACTGCATTTATTAAACTAGACTCTTTCTGAGATCTAAATATTTCCCTCAGGGTAATTTGTGTATTTAACATTAGCAATTGTCTCATTCAAGTGTTTCAAGATCAGCATTCTCTCAACTCTGATTCTCTCCAACTCTGGCTCCATAGAAGTGGGAGGGAGGGGTCAGTAGGAGAGAGTAATTCTACTGGTAAGGAATACTGTACCTACCGTCCTACTCCCAATTAGTTCTAGGAAGCTGCAAAATTTGTCTCAATGTGAGGGAGAAGGTGCTGTGTTCTCAAAAATAGCTCTACCCAGAGTTATATAGCCCTTTTATTGAAAACCCTGAGATGTGTTTCTTTGATGATCACAGCAATTATCTTTTATGAGCTATTTTGCTGTGGAGAACACTAATCACTTTCTCTGTGACTTCTACATAAATAGTCAGATCAAATAGCTTGGCCAAATGTATTAGAACAGTGCTTCTCAAACTTTAATGTCCACATGAATAACTCTGTGATCTTGTCAACATGAAGATTCTGATGCAGAAGGGATGAGATGTGGTCTAAGATTCTGCATTTCTAACAAGCTCTCAGGTGATGCTGATGCTGCAAAGTCCTAGGTCTATTCAAAGTACAGGAAGTAGGGTGCAGGGGAGTGTGAGAATCATAGAAACTTAGAACCAGGAAGGCCTTTATACAGTTCTCTCCCCACTTTTAACCATTAGAAAATGAAAGCCCAGATAGGGGAAACTATTTGCCTAAAGCCACAGACTTTTGAGAGTCAATCCAATGTCTTTCCTAAAACTTGCTCCTCTGCCCAGTAACTGATTTGGAATCATGGAGCTAAAGGTCCAAAGTGATATTCCTCTGCTGCTCCAGAATTTATTTAACTGTGTTACCATAGTATAATATATATTTCCTGATTATAATAAAAATAGCTCAACCTTATTATTATAATAATATTGAGAAGCCCTGTGTAGAATATAAAGAGCATAAACCCACAGCCAGAAGTGTGAGACTCAGTTCTTCCTATATCATTTCCCAACTGTGTGATCTTGTGCAGACCCTTAAACCTCCCTGAGCCTCAGATTTCTTGTCTGTTATATTGGGATGAAGAGGGTATCCATTCTACCTGCCTCACAAAGCTGCTCTGATAAAGTAAAATAATATATGTGAAAGCATTTAATTTAATACTACTAATAGAGCATTACAATGTTTTCTGATATTGACCAGTTAAGATGACTATTAACTGTGCTCGCTGTTTGGCTAACTGGTAAGAGTCCTTTTGAACAAGTATAGATAACAATATACATGGTACCTGATCTCTTGTTCTTCCGTTGTTAAACCCGATCCAAATTTTAGATGTATCTTGGCAGAACTGAGCCAGTTTTCCAAAGAGCTAAAATAATAAAAAGAAGAAAGGCATATTTAACAATAATATTTTTGAGATAATACTTTTTCTTCTTTGGATGCAATTGCTGAAACAACTTACCCAATTTTTTGAAATTGTCCTTCTAAGTTGTCCCAAACATATCTTATTTTCTGCACTTTTATGCATCTCACCTACAAAAGAAAAGTACTAAAAAAAGATCTCTAGTTTGAGGATCAGCAAATATACAGCAGTTCAGTGACCAAAGAAGCATTTGTGGAGGAAGCAAAGATAGAGCCCTACTATACTTATTTAAGACTCATCTTTCCCTAACTTATCCTATCTTTTCTCACTACACAAATGGCACTCTAATTTCATTAGAGGTCATCTTTCAGTCAATCTCTATCATGGGTCTACTACACGGATAAGTATATGAATAAAGCTCAGCCTCCGCATTGCACTACATTATAACCAAACAAGGAAAAGCACATATTACAAAAAAGAAAACTACCATACTATCAAATACATATGTGTCAAAGAAATAAAAATGCAATAAAGTCAAAAATATAGTACTCAAATACTGTAGAAATATGGAGTGGGCAGATGACAGAGGCATCATGGAGAAGAGGACATCTGAGCTCAGCCTTGAAAGACTAGAAGAATTTTGCTCAGCTGAGAAAGCAAGAGAGTACTTCAAAGAAATTACCACAAGTTAGTTGTAGGGAAGGGGCAGGTGAGTGGGCCTTTGTGAGGAATGGAGAATAAGGGTGGAAAGATAAACAAAGATTAGATTATATTGCTTTAAATCCTGGAATGAGGTATTTAGGACTTTATCTTGGAGTCAATGAACTAGCTGAGTAACTGAAAGAAGGGGCACCAGAAAAGGTTAGACTGGCAGCAGGTACCAGAAGAGCATGAGGATGTTATTGCAAGAAAAAGGGCTCCACGAAGTGGGGGTTTGAGAACAGTGGCAGTGGGAAGGAAAGGAAAGCTTAATGCTTATGACAGTTATACTTTTCTGTTTCTGATTTCTTTAAGCACTTTTGTATATGAAACTGAATTGTCATTAGCTGGTGACCTAATTAAGAACAAAGAAAAACAGCAAGACTGTCATATTGCTATAGAGCAATGGTTATAACCTCGTTTTGCCTATTGCCATCAACTGGGATGCTGATTCTGACTTAACTCATCTGGGGTGCAGCCAGGGCATAAATATTTTTTAAATTTCCTCAGGTAATTCTAATGTGTAGCCAAGGTTGAAGAACAGTGTTCAAGACTTCCACCTGCAATCGGGGGTGGGTCTGGGACACAGGGGGCTCTGTGACTGGAGGAGGCCCTGCGACCAGGGCAGCCCTGCAACCGGGGCAGCCCAGTAACCGGAGGTGGCTCTACAACCGGAGAGGACAGCCAAGCGACTGGAGGAGGGGGCTTTGTGGAAGACCCAGAGCTCACACCTGTGATCATAAGTGAGAAAAAAAAACCAAAAACCTGAAACTGTGAAAAACCAGAGTTGGACCTAAAAAGGGAGCATCCCAACAGCTGAAACAGTGGAAGCTGTGAACACCAGTATACCCAAAGGAGACTGCACCACTGAATGTCACAGTTATTCTACCAAAGAAGTTTCACACCATAAACCCAGGGAGCCAGAATAGATCAATTTAAGAAGCTGAGGCTGACAAGAAGAGTCTCACAAACAATGGGAAGACAAAGAAACAATCCCCAAATGAAATGAAAGGAGGAAGCCCCAGAAAGAATGCTAAATGAAATGGAGGCAATTGAACTATCAGATTTTGAGTTCAAAACAATGGTTGTCAGGAAGCTCCAGGAGCTCTCAATGAGCTACCAGAAACTACAGGGAAGCTACAATGAACTCACTGCAAACTATATCAACATTAAAAAGGAAATAGAAACTATTAACAAGGGCCAAGAGGAAATGAAGAATACAATTTCTGAACTGAAGAACCTGAAGAACACAGTAGAAGGAATCAAAAGCAGAATTGATGAAGAAGATCGGATCAGCAAGTTGGAGGACAAAGTAGAAAAAAACACCCAGAAAGAGCAAGAAAAGGAAAAGAGGCTCAGAAAGAATGAAGAGAGGTTAAGAGAAATGCAAGACAATATGAAACGTAATAATATCTGTATAATAGGGATACCAGAAGGAGAAGAAGAAGAGCAAGGGATAGAAAACCTATTTGAAAAAGTAATGATGGAAAACTTCCCTAATTTGATGAGAGAAAAAGTCACACAAAGCCAGGAAACACAGAGAGTCCCAATCAAGAGGAACCCAAAGAGGCCCACTTCAAGACACATCATAATTAAAATGGCAAAATTCCAAGACAAAGAGAGAATCTTAAAGGCAGCAAGGGAGAAAAAGGAAGTAACATACAAGGGAGCCCCGATAAGGTTAGCAGCTCACTTCTCAATGGAAACGCTCCAAGCCAGAAGAGAATGGCAAGAAATATTCCAAGTAATGAGAACCAGAGGCCTTCAACCAACACTGCTCTACCCAGCAAGGCTCACAATTAAGATGGAAGACCAAATAAGGAACTTCCCAGACAAACGAAGTCTAAAAGAATACACCTCTACCAAACCAGTTCTGCAAGAGATGCTAAAGGGACTGCTTTAAGGAAAGGAAGGAAAAGAGAGAGAGAGAGAGAGAGAGAGAGAGAGAGAGAGAAGTACAAAAATGGCAATGAATAAGCACCTACCAATAATAACCTTAACTGTAAATGGATTAAATGCTCCAATCAAAAGAAAAGACATAGAATAGCTGAATGGATAAAGAAAGCATAACCCACACATATGCTGCCTACAAGAGACCCACCTCAGGACAAAAGACTTACACAGACTCAAAGTGAAGGGCTGGAAACAAATTTTCCAAGCAAATGGAAAGGGAAAACAAGCTGGGGTAGCAATACTCATATCAGACAAAATAGACTTCAAAAGAAGGGCCATAAAGAGAGACCCAGAAGGTCACTTCATAATACTCAAGGGAAGAATCCACCAAGAACACATAAACATTGAAAATATATAGGCACCCAACATAGGAACACCTAAATACATAAAGAAAATCTTAGAGGACTTCAAGAAGGATATTCACAGCAACACAATTATAGTAGGGGATTTTAAAACCCCACTGTCAAAAATGGACAGATCTTCCAAACAAAATATCAACAAAGATATTGTGACATTGAAAAACACTCTAGATGAAATGGACTTAAATGATATATAGAGAACTGTTCATCCCAAAAAAGCTAAATACACGTTCTTTTCAAATGTACATGGAACATTTTCAAAGACCACAAGATAGGACACAAAACAAGCCTCAACAAATTCAAGAAAATTGAAATCATACCAAGCATTTTCTCTGACCACAAGGGACTGAAACTAGAAACCAACCCCAAGGGGAAAAGCCCCAAAACACTCAAAATCATGGAGATTGAATAGCATGCTATTAAACAATGAATGGGTCAAGAATGAAAGTAGGGAAGAAATCAAAAAGTTTCTGGAAACAAATGAAAATGAACTCACAATGACCCAAAACTTATGGGACACAGCAAAGGCGGTCTTGAGAGGGAAGTGCATAGAGATACAGGCCTACCTAAAAAAGAGAAACATTTCAAACAAACAACCTAACCCTACGCCTACAAGAACTTGAAGAACAACAACAAAGACAGCACAGAGCAAGTAGAAAGAAGGAAATAACCAAGATCAGAGCAGAATTAAATGACATAGAGACTAAAACCACAATTCTAAGGCTCAATGAATCCAGGAGCTGGTTCTTTGAAAAGATAAACAAAATTGAAGAGCTTTTAAGCAGGCTCATCAAGGAAAAAAAAGAGAGAAGACCCAAATAAACATAATCAGAAATGAAAGAGGAGAGATTACAAGTGACACCACAGAAATACAAAGGATTGTAAGAAATTCCTATGAAAAACTATATGACAAGAAATTTGAAAACCTAGGTGAAATGGACAAATTTCTAGAAAAATATAATCTTCCAAAACTCAATGAAGAAGAAGCAGAAAGTCTGAATAGACCAATAACAGCAGATAAAATTGAAGCAGTAATCAAAAAACTCCTGACACACAAAAGTCCTGGACCAGATGGTTTCACAGGAGAATTCTACAAAGCATTTAACGAAGAGCTGACCCCTATCCTTCACACACTATTCCAAAAAATCCAAAATGGTGGAAGACTCCCAAACTCTTTTTATGAAGCCAGCATAATCCTAATCCCAAAACCAGATAAAGACACAAAAAAGAAATATCGCTTCAGGCCAATATCTCTGATGAACATAGACACTAAAATCCTCAACAAAATATTGGCAAACCGCATCCAACAATACATTAAAAAGATCATACACTATGACCAAGTGGGATTCATCCCAGGGATGCAAGGATAGTTCAGTATTCACAAATCAATAAATGTAATACATCACATAAACAAAAGCAAAGACAAAAATCACATGATCATATCAATAGATGTGGAAAAAGCATTTGATAAGGTACAGCACCCATTTATGATAAAAACACTCAGCAAAGTGGGAATAGAGGGAGCATTCCTCAACATAATAAAGGCTGTATATGAGAGGCCTACAGCCAACATCATATTCAATGGGCAAAACCTAAAATCTTTTCCACTAAGATCAGGAACAAGACAAGGATGTCCACTTTCACCACTTCTATTCAATATAGTATGAGAAGTCTTAGCCACAGTGATTAGACAAGAAAAGGAAATAAAAGGCATCCCAGTCAGAAAAGAGGAAACAAAACTATCACTGTTTGCAGATGACATGATAGTGTACATAGAAAATCCTATAGACTCGGCCAAAAAGCTGCTCGACCTAATAGATGAATTTGGCCAAACAGCAGGGTACAAAGTCAATATACAGAAATCAAAGGCAATTTTGTATAGCAACAATGAAACAGCAGAAACAGAGGTCAAGAAAAATAATCCCATTTGATATAGCAAAAAGAAAAATAAAATACCTAGGAATAAACCTAACCAAGGAGGTAAAAGACCTGTATGCAGAAAACTACACAACACTGAAGAAAGAAATCAAGGAAGACACAAACAAATGGAAACATATACCGTGTTCATGGATCGGAAGAATCAACATCATCAAAATGTCCATACTACCAAAAGCAATTTACACATTCAATGCAATACCTATTAAAGTACCAATGGCATATTTCACAGACATAGAACAAACACTTCAAAATTTTATATGCAACCATAAATGACCCCGAAAAGCTGCAGCAATTTTGAGAAAGAAGAGTAAAGTAGGAGAGATCACAATACCTGACACCAAACTGTATTGCAAGGCCACTGTAATCAGAATATCCTGGTACTGGCATAAAAACAGGCACATGGACCAGTGGAACAGAACAGAGAGCCCACAAATAAACCCAAGTCTCTACGGTCAGATAATATTCAACAAAGGGGGCAGCAACATAAAATGGAGTAAAAGTAGCCTCTTCAACAAGTGGTGTTGGGAGAACTGGGCAGCTATGTGCAAAAAAATGAAACTCGAGCACCAACTTACACCATACACAAAAATAAATTCAAGGTGGATAAAAGATTTAAATATAAACTGTGACACCATTAAAGTCCTAGAGGAG